>CM019068.1:7690681-8235681 GCA_009667805.1 Leptobrachium leishanense | reverse complement strand
GGCCACCGCATTGGCCCCAGTTGCCCTTTCATGAAGCTTGCTTGGAATCTGCTCCGAATGGCTTCGCCAAGATACCAACGCAAGGCTCTTCATTCGCGAGAGAAACAATGTGTCGCCTCACACAGGGGTTTATTCACTGAAAATCAAGCTGTACATCTCTAACATCTCTTTGCTCCTACAACAGTCTATACGGGTTATTCACTATTGTAACAAATTTGAGGCCGAATTGCAACCGAATTACCGTTTGTTAAATTTCACAATTTTGGGGCAATTCTTCTATTCACAAAGCAGTATTTTTGCCAAATACAGGCGAATTGACAACGGAATACAGTGCTTTTCACTGCAATTTCATGCGATTCAGCAGCTTTGAAATAGTCCCATAAATAACTATCGATCCGTCTATTCACAGAACGTCGAATTGCACCAATTTTGCGGAGAAATGCCCTGATTTTGGTGTGTCAATTCGACAGGTTTAAAGGTGAGTTCCACAGGATTCAATGTAATAAATGTAACTTCCTTTTAAAAAAATGTAAAGACAATTCATTATTTTTATATTTTTAAAAGACCTTTTTGTTTTATTTGATAAAATCCTTTTTTTTCATTATTCTGTAACAGACCTTTTTATTATTTTTAAAGGACCTTTTTTATTATTTAGACACATTTTTACTACATTTCTGTTGATTTAATCTCCTATTAGGGACATAGGAGACTTCCTTTTTCTTTTTTCAGTTCGGTGGAATTCGCCGATGCCAATTTCCAATAACTGCTTCGGCGACTCCAATTTCGGCAAAATACCGTTACCATTATATAAATAGTGAACACACCAAATTTTTGGCAAAATTGATTTGCCAAAATGCGCAAACATGAAAAGCACTGAAATTGCGTTTAGGAGACTTTCTAGCTTTTCAATTCGGTGGAATTTACCAATTCGGCAGTTTTCATCGACGCCCGATAGCCGCTTCAGTGACTCAATTTTTGGCAAAATATGATGACCTTTTGATAAATAGTGAATTCACCAAATTTTCAGTGAAATTGGGTCGCTGAAGTGAGTGGAATTGCACCGAATGCAATGCACCGAAATTGAATTCTGTTTCGTTGCTTTGTGTCCAGACCCCAAGGTAAAGAAAGCACTTGTTATGATCCCTGTGTGGGTTATTGTAGATGTAGCCCATGGGCCCCCCTCATGCACAGGATCTTATGACTGTAGTTATGGGAGTTGCGGTTCTTCTTCTCAGCGGAGGTCGTATCTCTACCTTGAAGGCTGGTAATCGGTCACCGATGGACAACCTTCCAGGCCAAATTTTTTTTTTAAATGCTGAAAAGATGCTGATACATGGATTTCCAGGCAGGAAATAGAGGCAATCAGTCTGAAATCTTTTTATATGTCATATTTTTCTAATAGTCATGTTTAAAGACAAAAATTAATATAATGCGGCCGGAAATCAGCTTTTTCAGACATTTTACCAACCAGCCTTTTTTCAGACTTGCAGGATTTTATGAATATTGACTTTGGATTAATTGTTTCAACAGAATCAGTCGATGTTTTGAAAAACATATCGTCATAAAGCAGCCATATACAGTTGTGTTCAAAATTATTCAACCCCCACTGAAATTGAGTGTTTTGGCCAGTTTGACATTGATTTTGATCATTCAGTCATCTTGCTTACAATTAAATCAAAGAGGCACGTGTAGGTCAGACAAATATAACATAACATTTATAATGAAATAACCACAAATGTCTTTTCTGTGCTCACATCATTATCAGTTTTATTCAACCCCCAAGTGACATTCAATCTTAGTACTTAGTACAACATCCTTTTACAGTTATAACAGCTTTTAAACGTGAAGCATAGCTTGACACAAGTGTCTGCAGCGATCTACGGGTATCTTCGCCCATTCGTCATGGCCAAAAGCCTCCAGTTCAGTCACATTCTTAGGCTTGCGCACTGCAACTGCTTTCTTTAAATCCCACCAGAGGTTCTCAATCGGATTTAAGTCAGGTGACTGCGATGGCCACTCCAAAATGTTCCAGCCTTTAATCTGCACCATGCTCTAGTGGACTTGGAGGTATGCTTGGGATCATTGTCCTGTTGAAAGGTCCAACGTCTCCCAAGCCTCAGGTTTGTGACGGACTGCATCACATTGTCATCCAATATCTCCTGGTGCTGAAGAGAATTCATGGTACCTTGCACACGCTGAAGCTTCCCTGTACCTGCAGAAGCAAAACAGCCCCAAAGCATGATTGACCCCCCGCCATGCTTCACAGTAGGCAAGGTGTTCTTTTCTTCATAGGCCTCCTCCAAACATAGCGTTGGTCCATGGGCCCAAACAGTTCTAATTTTGTTTCATCAGTCCACAGAACACTATCGCAAAACTTCTGTGGTTTGTCCACATGACTTTTGGCATACTGCAGTCGACTCTTCTTATTCTTTGGAGGCAGCAAGGGGGTGCGCCTGGGAGTTCTGGCATGGAGGCCTTCATTACGCAGTGTGCGCCGTATTGTCTGAGCTGAAACTTCAGTACCCACATCTGACAAATCTTTTCTCAGTTCCTCAGCAGTCACACGGGGACTTTTCTCCACTCTACGCTTCAGGTAGCGCACAGCAGTCGAAGTCAGCATCTTCTTTCTGCCACGACCAGGTAGCGTTTCAACAGTGCCCTTTGCCTTGAATTTGCGAATGATGCTTCCTATGGTCTCTCTTGGTATGTTTAACATCTTTGCAATCTTCTTATAGCCATTGCCCTTCCTGTGAAGAGTAATCACCTCTTCTCTTGTCTTCCTGGACCATTCTCTTGACTTCACCATGTTTGTAACCACACCAGTAAATGTCTAGAAGGAGCTGAGTATCACAGTCATTTTAAAGCTGCCTAATTGGTGCTTATTATGCTTTATTGCTGCTCCGTGACATCCACAGGTGTTTTCAATACCTGATTGAAAACACTTGAATGAACCTCTGTTCTTCAGAGTGGTAGTCTTTAAGGGGTTGAATAATTGTGTCAATGAAGAATTCACAAAAGAAACATTTACTACTGTATTACAAAACCAATTGATGTCATTTTAGTTGCATATGGTTCTTTAAAAAGTCCTTGTAGGATTTCATTCTGAATACAATTACAAATGTACACTAAATTCCATAAAACCCTTTACAGCATTGGGGGTTGAATAATTTTGAACACAACTGTAGATTTTTCCTAAAATCATCCGATATAATTAAATGGAGCACATTGTGAGAAGCCTGCTTTATCAAGGTGTGTCCTTTAACCTGTATGGAAGGTTTTATAGAGGAATACATCTATTCATGTAACAAATTGGAATTTTCTGTGCAGAGAATAAATGTATCCTGCGATTCTGTATATAAATGTATCCTGTGATTCTGTATATAAATGTATCCTGCGTTTCTGTATATAAATGTATCCTGCGTTTCCGTATATCTACAATCAGGTCCAGAAATATTGGGACATGGTCACAATTCTAACATCTTTGGCTCTATACACCACCACAATGGAGTTGGAATGAAACAAACACAATGTGCTTTAACTGCAGACTGTCAGCTTTAATTTGAGGGTATGTACATCCAACTCAGGGGAACGGTGTAGGACTTACAGCAGTTTGCAGATGTGCCCCCCACTTGTTAAGGGACCAAAAGTAATGGGACAATTGGCTTCTCAGCTGTTCCATGGCCAGGTGTGTGATATTCCCTCATTACCCCAATTACAATGTGCAGATAAAAGGCCCAGAGTTCATTTCAAGTGTGCTATTTGCATTTGGAATATGTTGCTGTCAACTCTCAAGATGAGATCCAAAGAGCTGTCACTATCAGTGAAGCAAACCATCATTAGGTTGAAGAAACAAAACAAACCCATCAGAGAGATAGCAAGAACATTAGGTGTGGCCAAAACAACTGTTTGGAACATTTTCAAAAAGAAAGAACGCACCGGTGAGCTCAGCAACACCGAAAGACCCGGGAGACCACGGAAAACAACTGTGGTGGATGAATGAAGAATTCTTTCCCTGGTGAAGAAAACACCCTTCACAACAGTTGGTCAGATCAAGAACACTCTCCAGGAGGTAGGTGTATGTGTGTCAAAGTCAACAATCAAGAGAAGACTTCACCAGAGTGAATACAGAGGGTTCACCACAAGATGTAAACCATTGGTGGGCCTCAAAAAACAACACCTAACAAAGCCTTCACAGTTCTGGAACAAGATCCTATGGACAGATGACAAAAGCAGCAGGATGAATTCTGAAGTGTTTGGGGCAATATTATCTGCTCACATTCAGACAAATGCTGCAGAACTCATTGGACGGCGCTTCACAGTGCAGATGGACAATGACCCAAAGCATACTGCAAAAGCAAGCAAAGAGTTTTTGAAGGGACAGAAGTGGAATGTTATGCAATGGCCAAGTCAATCACCTGACCTGAATCCCATTGAGCTGCATTTCACTTGCTGAAGACAAAACTGAAGGGAAAATGCCCCAAGAACAAGCAGGAACCGAAGACAGTTGCAGTAGAGGCCTGACAGAGCATCACCAGGGATGAAACCCAGCGTCTGGTGATGTCTATGCGTTCCAGACTTCAGGCTGTGATTGACTGTAAAGGATTTGCAACCAAGTATTAAGAAGGGAAAGTTTGATTTATGATTATTATTCTGTCCCACTACCTTTGGTCCCTTAACAAGTGGGGGCACATCTGCAAACTGCTGTAAATCCTACACCGTTCACCTGAGTTGGATGTACATACCCTCAAATTAAAGCTGACAGTCTGCAGTTAAAGCACATTGTGTTTGTTTCATTCCAACTCCATTGTGGTGGTGTATAGAGCCAAAGATGTTACAATTGTGTCCATGTCCCAATATTTCTGGACCTGACTGTATGTATCCTGCGATTCTATAGAATTTATTTATTATTTTATGTATAAAGTATTATTACCAGGACGGATACATTGAGATTCTCTGGTTTTCAGTTTGTCCTGGGTTCAAGAACATTGAATTGTTACAGAAACACAAAGTAGTAAAATGCAAGATATTAACACAAAACCAAATATACAGATTAACAGAAAAATAAATATGTAGGAAATAGTCACACTGTTACATGTTTACAGGCGCATTCTGTATATAGTCACTGTGTTACATGTTTACAGGTGCATTCTGTATATAGTCACTGTTACATGTTTACAGGCGCATTCTGTATATAGTCACTGTGTTACATGTTTACAGGTGCATTCTGTATATAGTCACTGTGTTACATGTTTACAGGTGCATTCTGTATATAGTCACTATGTTACATGTTTACAGGCGCATTCTGTATATAGTCACTGTGTTACATGTTTACAGGTGCATTCTGTATATAGTCACTGTTACATGTTTACAGGCGCATTCTGTATATAGTCACTGTGTTACATGTTTACAGGTGCATTCTGTATATAGTCACTGTGTTACATGTTTACAGGTGCATTCTGTATATAGTCACTGTGTTACATGTTTACAGGTGCATTCTGTATATAGTCACTGTGTTACATGTTTACAAGTGCATTCTGTATATAGTCACTATGTTACATGTTTACAAGTGCATTCTGTATATAGTCACTGTGTTACATGTTTACAGGCGCATTCTGTATATAGTCACTATGTTACATGTTTACAGGTGCATTCTGTATATAGTCACTGTGTTACATGTTTACAGGTGCATTCTGTATATAGTCACTGTGTTACATGTTTACAGGCGCATTCTGTATATAGTCAATGTGTTACATGTTTACAGGTGCATTCTGTATATAGTCACTGTGTTACATGTTTACAGGTGCATTCTGTATATAGTCACTATGTTACATGTTTACAGGTGCATTCTGTATATAGTCACTGTGTTGCAGGTTTACAGGCGCATTCCTTATTGAGGTATGTTAATAGGGAGCTCTTAAGGGACTTTAGACTGGGGGAGATTTGATGGCATCTGGGAGGTTATTCCATATTTGCGGTGCTCTGTAGGAAAATGAGGATGGAGCCACTTTCTTTTTGTATTGTGGTATTGCAAGTAAGGTGCTGGTCCTGGATCAGAGATTATAGGATGAGGGAACTGCTGGGGCAATCAGCCTATTCAGGTAGGGTGGTAGCTTCCCAGAAAAGCTCTTAAACAGCAGGTATCCTGCGTTTCTGTATATAAATGTATCCTGTGATTCTGTATATAAATGTATCCTGCGATTCTGTATATAAATGTATCCTGCGATTCTGTATATAAATGTATCCTGTGATTCTGTATATAAATGTATCCTGCGTTACTGTATATAAATGTATTCTGCGATTCTGTATATAAATGTATCTTGCGTTTCTATAGAATAAATGTATCCTGCGTTTCTATAGAATAAAGGTATTCTGCGTTACTGTATATAAATGTATCCTGCGTTACTGTATATAAATGTATTCTGCGATTCTGTAGAATGAATGTATTTGTTTCTTGTTTACAAACAGACTGAATAATGAGTTTTCTCTCACTTGTTAATGTCGAGACATTTCCTTTATTTTTAGACAATTCATTTATTATAAGGGATTGGGCTTGTAGTTGCCAGGAGCTTCCATTGTCTAAACCTGCCCAGCAGCGAGAGGTCTCCTGTCTGCAGAGACCAAGGTTGCTCTGAGCAACTCTGTGTTTATACTGGGATCTGCTCAGAGGATTTCTGCCAAACTGGTCGAGCTACTGTACGTGTCCGTCCATGGCCAGCATTCATGGAAAGAGCTCTTTAATGAGCCGTACCAAGCTGCCGGATATTCGCCACCCGCTTTCCCAGCTGGGGAATCCCGAAGCCCTCTCCGTGCGAGGCATTTCCGCCGCTGGCCAGAGGGGACAGGCGTCAGGATTGGTGGAAAATCCCCCCAAAAAGACAACCTCTCTTCAAGACGCTCTGAAGACCTACCGCACTGAGCAACTCGACAGCTGGGGGAAGCTAGATCACTGGGTGAACCTCGGTAAATGTGGGGTTTAATCATGTTTTATTAGAGCAAAGTCAAGGTGTAAAGACTGGGGGAGTGGATACTAGACATGTGCATTCGTTTTAGTACTAAAACGATTTAGTCCGAATTTTGGGATAATTTAGTTTTCGTATGACTCAAGAGAAATGAGACTGTTCAGTACAAAAAACGAAAGAAACTAAAATAAAATGCACTACATTGTAGTTTCAGTCCTTTTTGTGATATTACATTGATGAGTGAAGGAGACCAGCAATGAAGAGCGCAACATCGCAACATCCGAAGTTCTGCACCCTCCACATGCCAATGCGTTAGGATGTTCTATACAGAGAGGGGCATTAATTAATGCAGGAGGATGTTCTATACATTATACAGAGAGGGGTATTAATGCAGGAGGATGTTATATACATTATACAGAGAAAGGTATAAATTGAGGAGGATGTTCTATACAGAGAGGGACATTAATTAATTCAGGAGGATGTTCTAAACATTATATAGAGAGGAGCCTTTTTTTTAGCCCTTTAAATCCAGTGGCTGGATTAATTAATGCAGGTGGATGTTGTATACATTATACAGAGAGGGGTATTAATTAATGTAGGAGGATGTTCTAAACATTATATAGAGAGGAGCCTTTTTTTTAGCCCTTTAAATCCAGTGGCTGGATTAATTAATGCAGGTGGATGTTGTATACATTATACAGAGAGGGGTATTAATTAATGTAGGAGGATGTTCTAAACATTATACAGAGAGGAGCCTTTTTTTTTCAGCCCTTTAAATCCAGTGGCTGTGAGCGCTGAGATCGGCTGCTTGTTACATTATCTCTCAGTACAATGTATCAGGCTCAGTTGTTACAGTAACTGACTGTAACAGCGCTCAGAGTTTCAGTAAAACAAGGAAATAATATTGTTATAACCTCTTATATATAAAAATATTATTTACTAGTTTTACTGAAACTCTGAGCGCTGTGATGAGCAGCAGTCAGTTACTGTAACAGTTTTGCCTGACACGGGGCAGTATTACAATGTTGGTGCTAACTTAACCAGAGCTGTTGTAAACGTAAAACCTCCATAGGCTATAATGGCTCTGGGCAGTTTACAACAGCTCTGGTTAAGTTAGCACCAACTATGTAATATGGCCCAGATTGTGCTGACAGCGAGAGATACTGTAACAAGCAGCGATCTCAGCCCTCTGAGGAGCCACTACAATAGTAATTGTATCCGCTCGTTTTCGGATGAATGAAATTAGTTTTCATACTAAAGAACTGAATTTCTAGAATTTCTTTAGCAACTAAATAAATTGCATTTTAGGACTAATCCATTAGTTCAAAACAAAATTTTGTGCTGTGCACATGTCTAGTGGATACTCGCCCGGTGACAATCTCCAAAATGTAACAGGTTATTTAATATAAGTTATAAAGTGTCATAAATATCTGCATAATGTGCGTATCAATATAAAATATATATGAGCATTATTATCGTTATATACTGTATATATTCCTGGTGTTACCAAAACCGTATACAATGTGTCAGGTGACAGAATCGAGGTGTGTAACGTAGTTATTTTCAAGGATACAAGTTGATGATAATGTTTAGTTACACGAGCGGCAATAAATCTCTCTCCAGGGTCAACGTTTCCACCGTTTTTAACATGAAACAGTCATATTGTTATACAGGGTGTCGCAGGTGACGGGAGCCCGGTCTGAGACGCCCTGTATGAGCTGTACTAAGAGAGCGCGAGAGAGAGAGAGCGCGAGAGAGAGAGCGCGAGAGAGAGAGAGCGCGAGAGAGAGAGCGCGAGAGAGAGAGCGCGAGAGAGAGAGAGTGCGAGAGAGAGAGCGCGAGAGAGAGCGCGAGAGAGAGAGAGCGCGTGAGAGAGAGAGAGCGCGTGAGAGAGAGAGAGCGCGTGAGAGAGAGAGAGAGCGGAGAGAGCGCGAGAGAGAGAGAGAGAGCGAGAGAGAGCGCGAGAGAGAGAGCGCGAGAGAGCGTGAGAGAGAGAGCTCTGCATTACCCTCTCCCTCCCAAACCTATTGATTTACTTCGTTTTTCTTTCTATCCATTGTTCAGATTCACACGAGGGTTACCAGACCTTCCATGTTTTCCTGGACGCATTTGGCCAGATTCCAAGTCTGCTGTAACTTCCCCGAGCCAATAAAGGACCTGATCACAATCTGGACGTTAAAGGCGAGACACAAATGGAAAATGTATACGTCTGTCGTTTTCCACTTGCGTCTCACCTTTAACGTCTGTATTATGACGAGACGCTTTGCCAGCAGCTCGGGTTCAGCGCAGCTCGGGTTCAGCGCAGCTCGGGTTCAGCGCAGCGCGGTGTCAGCGCAGCGCGGGTTCAGCGCAGCGCGGGTTCAGTGCAGCTCGGGTTCAGCGCAGCGCGGGTTCAGCGCAGCGCGGTGTTCAGCGCAGCGCGGGTTCAGCGCAGCGCGGGTTCAGTGCAGCTCGGGTTCAGCGCAGCGCGGGTTCAGCGCAGCGCGGTGTTCAGCGCAGCGCGGGTTCAGCGCAGCGCGGGTTCAGTGCAGCTCGGGTTCAGCGCAGCGCGGGTTCAGCGCAGCGCGGTGTTCAGCGCAGCTGGTGTTAACTGCTCCAGGAGTCCTTAGGGTTGTTTCCTTCCTCTAACCTCATCTGTAACCGTATTTTAACCTCGCACTCTTTAACCTAATCCCGATACTATCCCCTCTGATTATTTCTCTGTCTTTTAATCCAGCCCAAACCTGTCTTTCACAGTAACTTTACTTGAGCAGCTCTGTCTATTACATCATTATGATGACATCACTTTGTTATAAACCTGTACCTATAGAGCATTACGTATAATCTGCCACTTTGTCTCCGTGTGTTGTATCATTTTTACCTAATTTTGGTGTTTGAGTGACTCTAGCAGATCTCGCAACAGATGCTGTAACTTCACAGAGACCTTCTAGGTGGTCTCCCACCACTCTTGCTGCAGGAAGCACCATGGTGCCGCCCCCGACCATCAGATGCCGCTCACTGCGGACGCAGTTGGATAAACCATTTTAGATCCGGCCCCTGAAGGCTGTCCAGCAGGAACTGTCTACATACCCAGGACATACTTGAAAACGAGAGAAATCTCAATGTGTCCTTCCTGTTAAAAATCCTTAATGAATAAATAAATACACAATAAAGAAGTGGGTCCAGACACTCCAAATAAAGTAAAGAGACGGCAGCGTTTCAGCCATAAACTGGCCTTCCTCAAGCCAAAGCTTGGAGTGTCTGGACCCTCTTCTTTATTGTGCGTGTATTTTGAGAGCCTGGACACGCTCTGGGTACCATTGAGCACCCATTTAATTGGCTAAATAGTTGTATTGGAGTAGACCTTTCCTTTTCTACTATTGTCCAGCAGGAGCTGCATGGCAGCCTTCACGGCAGATGGGACAGTGAAAGGGGCAGCGAAAGGGGCAGGGAAAGGGGCAGCGAAAGGGGCAGCAAAAGGGACAGTGAAAGGGGCAGAGAAAGGGGCAGTGAAAGGGGCAGTGAAAGGGGCAGCGAAAGGGGCAGCGAAAGGGGCAGGGAAAGGGGCAGTGAAAGGGGCAGTGAAAGGGGCAGCGAAAGGGGCAGGGAAAGGGGCAGGGAAAGGGGCAGCGAAAGGGGCAGCGAAAGCGGCAGCGAAAGGGGCAAGGAAAGGGGCAGTGAAAGCGGCAGCGAAAGGGGCAGCGAAAGGGGCAGCAAAAGGGGCAGAGAAAGGGCAGCGAAAGGGGCAGTGAAAGGGGCAGCAAAAGGGGCAGAGAAAGGGGCAGAGAAAGGGGCAGGGAAAGGGGCAGGGAAAGGGGCAGTGAAAGGGGCAGTGAAAGGGACAGGAAAAGGGCAGTGAAAGCGGCAGGGAAAGGGCAGTGAAAGGGGCAGAGAAAGGGGCAGGGAAATGGGCAGGGAAAGGGGCAGGGAAAGGGGCAGTAAAAGGAGCAGTAAAAGGGGCAGGGAAAGGGGCAGTGAATGGGGTAGGGAAAGGGGCAGTAAAAGGGGCAGGGAAAGGGGCAGGCCGCACATCCTGAGCACTTTAACAAGCTAGAGCGGTCAGGGTGTGTAGAGTGTCCCTTTAATGTGGTTATGGAGAATTGAGTTTGTTTATTGGAAGCTTATAATTGCATTATCTATATGGAGAATAGATTTATATCTCAGTTCCAGCTACTGAAAGGTTTATAAAGTGTTAAAATAAACCAACATACAACAAAAGCATATTATTTCTAGTTTTTAAACGGCAAATTAAACCCATTGTGCGCCGTCGATTTGAAGAGATTAGAGGAACGTCTGTGTCAGGTTTCTCCTTCTCGAGATTCTCCCGTTTTATTTCACACAGCCGGCAGGCTTCCTTCATCGCCCCCACTGCACCCACAGCCAATATAAAACGCAATCGCTGAGAGTCCGGCCGGGCGCATTGTCTGGCGAATGAATGCTGTGCGCGGGAGCAGATCAAATCTCATCTATCTGCCGGATCCATCAGATTCAGAGCGTTTCCCATGCGCAGAGCCCGACGGTCTATAGAGAACCCATTGACGCTCAGACACCAGGCAACATTACAATATGCTGATACGCAAGGCCGGCCCAAGCCACTGTGCTGCCTGGAGCGATGGACGAATTGCTGCCCCCCCCCCAAAAAAACATGTATGAGCTTATTACAAAACTCCACAGCAATAAAACTCAGTAATGTGCAGTGTGTGTGTGAGTGTTACAGAGCTCCACAGCAATAAAACTCAGTAATGTGCGGTGTGTGTGAGTGTTACAGAGCTCCACAGCAATAAAACTCAGTAATGTGCGGTATGTGTGAGTGTTACAGAGCTCCACAGCAATAAAACTCAGTAATGTGCGGTGTGTGTGAGTGTTACAGAGCTCCACAGCAATAAAACTCAGTAATGTGCGGTTGTGAGTGTTACAGAGCTCCACAGCAATTAAACTCAGTAATGTGCGGTGTGTGTGAGTGTTACAGAGCTCCACAGCTAAAACTCAGTAATGTGCGGTGTATGTGAGTGTTACAGAGCTCCACAGCAATAAAACTCAGTAATGTGCGGTGTGTGTGAGTGTTACAGAGCTCCACAGCAATAAAACTCAGTAATGTGCGGTGTGTGTGAGTGTTACAGAGCTCCACAGCAATAAAACTCAGTAATGTGCGGCTTGTATGAGCTAATCAGAGCTCCACAGCAATAAAACTCACTGGCTGCGAGCGGCTGCAAAATAACAACATGCACAGTGAGTGTTATATAGAGATTTGACCTGTCAGTCTGGAAATTGATAGCTGTGTGTAATACAGGGGTCAGGTGTCTCAGTCTGGTAAATGACCCCTCCCCCCAAATAGTGTGAGTGTTACACACAGGTCTGACCTCCGTGCCTGGTACAGGTACAGGCAGTAGTAGGTGCGACAGGACCTCTCTCCCTGGAACCCGTCATCACTCTCCAGCTCGTCTCCATCCACAGACTCAGCCATGGAGCCCTGAGCCTGCAGCATCCCGGATCCTGGCCGGCACCGCATTCCCTGTAGTGACCAGACGTCAAGTCCCTCCCCGGAAACAGGTCCAGCTCAAAACCTGTTCTCCTGGAAACAACCAACACATTAAACAGCCCCCTGGATACACACGGATGGGCACCAATATTATCCAGGGGGACAGACAGGTCTGAAGCACCTCCATATCTCTAATCCAAGATCTGGTGTATCACTCATTGGGCAGAAAAAGCGGCCAGTCTCTCCCCAATAAGGGGTGGACGAGGCCTGCTGAAAGTGGTGGGCACAGCCTGCTAGAGGGGCGGGCGCGGCTGGCTTTCTCCACAAAACACCAGCCTTTTGGAGGGCCGTGCCTTGTTTGGGCCGAGCGCTCTCCATGCCACTGCCTTTGCCAGGGTGGCAAAATGCTGCCCCTGACAAAGGGCTGCCTGGAGCGGCTGCTCCACCCTGCTCCATGGAAGGGTCGGCCCTGCTGATACGGAGGATTCACTTCCAAATATCTGAACAATAAAGGGGAAAAACATGGCACTATGACCCACCATCCTAAAATGATCACCCACTGAGCCCACCATACCGACCTGCCATAAAGCACTGGGTGAATCATGTTGTCACGGAATGGAACAGCACCCTCAGCCAGGGGCGGTCCTTTGGGACGCTTTGATCCCTCCAGACTCTTAGGTGCCGTTGCACCAGCGGAATTCCATGTGTTATTTGATTTAGTTATGGTTTCATTTGTGTGGTGTAATAAAAGTGTCCCCGTATGTGTATTGTGAAATGTATGCAAATTCCATTGTGTGCCTTGCTCGCCGCCATTTTCCCAGCGCCTCGTGGATCCGGTCGAATCGATCGGATCGGAAAATGGCCGATTCGGACCATCCGGTCGAATCGTAAAATGGCCGATTCGGACCATCCGGTTGCGAATCGGCAACACCCCGATTCGTAACCGCCAATACGAATCGGGACCCGGGTGCCTCCTTCCAGCGAGGGCCAATGAGGCTTGTGGGGGCGGGCAGGGATTCCTATTGTTTTCTTGCTGTCCCAATGTTTATAAATATATGTGAAGTGTAAAAAATAAACCAGATTATCTAGTGCATACAGCTCCGCCTGGTGTCCTTTATTTTCGGCCGTATTCCTGAGATCCCGCGCGGTCTTCAGAGTGCGGCATCCCGAGATCCGAACCGATCACCCTGTCTCTGCATCCCGGATCAGAACAGGGGTGCATCGTATGGGCTTCGACCGTCCTGAACGATCGATCACGCTGAGGTGCTGCTTTCCGAACCGAAGCCGCGGCGCGTCTGCTGCGCATCGATAGACCGAAGCGCTGCATAACTGAGGGAAATCCGAAACGTTTCCCATCCGACCGGTTCTGGAAGAAACGTTTCCCATCCGAACGGCCGCTCCACATCCGATCCGAATATCACCAAGGTCAGTAGATCAGCCGCTCGAGACGCTGAGTGCCGTGTCACTCAGTGGTCGGGCTGATCTCGCCCCGGGGTCCCCTCCACAGCCCGCCAACCCTCCCCAGGGTCATCCCAGGCCGCTCGAGACGCCGAGTGCCGTGACACTCGGTAGTCGGGTCGGCGGTAAGCGCAGTGGGAGGAAGCAGATAGGAGCGCACCCGCAGGCGGACAACACCCATTCCGCTACACTGGTGGCAGCGGTGGGATAGCTCTCTGCAAACCCCAAGGAGACCCTTACCATGGCCGAGTACAGCGCCTACAAGCGGGATGTCCTGCGGGGCATGTTGGAAAATCGGGGAGGCACCCCGGGCTCCAAAAGCCGAGACGCTTTGATTGAAGAACTGCAGAGGCTAGACCAAGGGGCGGCACCGACGGTGGTACCCCCTGTCAATGCACCCGTACCTGTCCCCGCCGAGTCTGATGAAAGCGTTTTCCACCAAAAGGTGCGGCAGCGGGCCACCCTCTACGGAGCGGCCCCATCGGAGGCTGCCATGCAGAACGTGATCCGGGAGATTCGGCAGGAAGAGGAGCGGGACAAGGAGCGTGAGGAGCGGGAAAAAGAGCGCGACCACGAGCTACGGCTGGCTGAGGTGCGGAGCCAACGGGACATCAGCCCTCGTCCGGACCGCTCCACCGGCCGCAAAGTGCCTTTCCAGGCATTCAAGGACTTCCGGGAGACGGAGGACGAGATCGAGAGTTACCTCCAGGACTTCGAACGCCTGTGCCAAGTGCACGAGGTACACCGCTCTGACTGGGTTAGGATCCTGGCGTGCAAACTGACCGGTCGGGCAGCGGAGGCTTACCGCACTGTACCGGACGAGGAGGCCACCAACTACGCCCATGTTAAGCAAGCGTTATTTAGCCGGTTTGCTGTCACTCCGGAAGCCAGCCGGGCGAAGTTCAGAAACTCCCGCCGGCCCAATGGCGCTACTCACGTCGAGTGGGCTCACCGGTTGCAGCGGGACCTGCGTACCTGGTTCCTGGGTAGTAAAGCGGAGACGGTGGTCGACATCACCCAGCTGCTGCTGCTCGAGCAGTTCTTTGAGCACACCCCCTCAGCCATCCGTGAGTGGGTGCGGGACAAGAAGCCTCAAACGGTGCAGCAAGCAGCTGTCTGGGCGGACGAGTACGCTGACACCCGGAAGGTTACCGGGAGTGAGCGATCCCTGCCCTTCCGTCCCGCTCTACCTGCCCCTCCACCTCCACCTCCAGCACCGGCAGTTCGGTCGCCTGCAGCACGACTCACAAGTCGGCCCAACACCTTGGCCAACGTCCGTTGCTACGGATGCGACCAAGAGGGGCACTACCGACAGAACTGCCCCAACCGACCGGTCATGTCGCGACCCCCCGCCAGACCCTCGCCGTCAGCCCATTGTTACGACTCCGAAGCCCCGTGGCCGGATTCCCCGGAAGAATGGGAATGGCTACACGAGGCAGACCCGGTGCAAGCCGCCTCGGCCGACAACCGCCATCATCACCGTCAGGCGGTGTGGATAAACGGGCGGGCCGCTGAGGGGCTCTGGGACTCCGGGGCTACTATCACCCTGGTACGACCCCACTTGATTCAGCGGAACGATCGTTTGCACAGCACCGTCGCGGTGCGGGTGGCCGGAGGGAAGGTCCTTTGGCTCGGGACGGCACGTGTCCACCTAGACTGGGGGTCCGGGGAGAAAGTGGTGAGGGTGGGGTTGTTAAACCAATTGCCGGCCGAAGTTCTTCTCTGCAACGATTTTGGACGGCTGGTCTCCTCTTACTCCACAGATGCGGCCGCCCCAGTGACCACCCGGCAACAGAGCCAACGCCACAGCAGGGGCACTCCGATCGGGACCCAGGTGAGATCCCAGCCAAAACCTCCCCGACCTCCCACACCCAGACGAATCCCGACTCCCCCCTTCCCACCCGACCCCCCTTCCCCGTGGAGCTCCCCGGAGACGCTCCATCACCAAACCCAGACCGATCCCACGCTACAGTGCTACCGGGATCGGGCCGGCCAGGACCGACAGCATAGAGTGGGAGGATGGGCTTCTCTACAGGTACACCGCGAGGGAGGGGTCCAAGAAGCAGCAGGTTCCACATAAACAGATGGTAGTACCCCAGGGCCCTAGACAGGAACTTGGCCCACGATATTCCCCTTGCTGGTCACCTGGGGCAGACGAAGACCCGACACCGGTTGGCGCGCGCATTCTTTTGGCCCTGCCTCAGTGAAGACACCCGCGAGTACTGCCGCACCTGTCCGGTCTGCCAAAAGACCGGGAAGACCGGGGACCACCCGAAAGCGCCACTGCACCCCATGCCCATAATTCAGGAGCCCTTTAGCCGGGTGGCGGTCGACATCATCGGGCCTTTGCCACACCCCAGTGCCACCGGTAAGAGGTACATACTCACCGTAGTGGACTATGCCACCCGGTACCCCGAAGCTGTGGCCTTGGCCAACATCCAGGCAGACACCGTAGCCGACGCCCTCCTACGAGTGTTCACGAGGGTGGGATTTCCTCAGGAAATCCTGTCCGACCAGGGTACCCAGTTTACCGCTGAGCTCACCCAGCAGCTCTGGCGTCTCTGTGGTGTTAAGGCGCTTCACAGCGCCCCATATCACCCCCAGACAAATGGGCTGTGCGAGCGGTTTAATGGGACCCTGAAACAGCTCATCCGGGCCTTCGCGCACGAAGGGAAGGATTGGGAGAAGTATCTACCCCACTTACTGTTTGCCTACCGGGAGGTTCCTCAGGAATCCACCAGATATTCTCCCTTTGAGCTGTTGTATGGGCGCCAGGTGAGGGGGCCCCTAGATTTGGTTAGGGCTCAGTGGGAGGGGGAACAGGAGGAAGATGGGGTTCCTGTACTGAGTTATGTCTTGAAGCTCCGGGAGCGCTTGGCAGAACTTGCGGGGTTCGTACAAGGGAACATGGAAACGGCCCAGGCTCAGCAGAAGACGTGGTACGACCGCGCTGCTTGCAGTCGCTCGTTCCTCGTGGGGCAGAAGGTTCTGGTGTTGAAAACACAGCGGCAGAACAAGCTGCAGGCGGCCTGGCAAGGCCCCTACAGGGTGGTAACCCAACTGGGGGATACCACCTATGTGGTTGTCAGCTGCGCAGACACCAGAATCCAGCGGACGTTCCACGTTAACATGCTGAAGGCCTACCATGAACGCCCGGAAACGGTGGACGCCATATGCGCGCCGGCTACCGAGGAGGCTGAACCATTCCCTTTAGTAGAACTTCCCGGGATAGCCAAGCAGCCTTCAGGGGTAGATCAGGTGCAGCTGGGGGAGGAGTTAGGGCCCGAAAAGCAGGCGCAGGCGCGGCAGTTGCTCTACGACCACTGGGGGATTTTCTCGGCCCTCCCGGGATACACTGATCAGGCCATTCATCAAGTGGACACCCCCGGTCAGAGACCCCTTCGGCAGCCTGCATACCGACTCCCGGAAGCGGTCCGCGAACCCATGCGGGCCGAGATCCGGGAGATGTTGGAGCTGGGGGTCATTGAACCGTCGGCCAGCCCATGGGCGTCGCCCATGGTCCTGGTGCCCAAGAAAGACGGTACCACCAGGTTCTGCGTCGACTATCGGCGGTTAAACGACTGTACCATTACAGACGCTTATCCCATGCCCCGAGTCGACGAGCTGCTAGATCAGATCGCCCGGGGTCATTTTCTGACCACGGTCGATCTGTGCAAGGGGTACTGGCAGATTCCCCTTGCCGAGGAGGCAACCCCGAAGTCGGCTTTCATGACCCCGTTCGGTTTGTACCAATTTCGGGTCATGCCGTTCGGGATGAAGAATGCCCCTGCTACCTTCCAGCGGTTAATCGATCGCCTCCTCGATGGCCTCCAGGGGTTCGCTTGCGCATACCTGGATGACATAGCCATCTATAGCCAGACCTGGGAGGAACACCTTGACCACGTAGGGACAGTCTTGGGCCGGATTAGGGACGCCAACCTGACCCTTAAGCTCGAGAAATGCAAGGTGGAGATGGCCGAAGTGCAGTACCTGGGCCACCGGGTGGGTTGCGGGATACAACGACCAGAGCCCGCCAAGGTAGAAGCCATCCTAGACTGGCCCACCCCTGTGACCAAGACCCAGGTCCTCGCCTTCCTGGGCACCGCGGGGTACTACAGGAAGTTTGTGCCCCATTACAGTGACCTGGCCAAGCCCCTGACCGACTTGACGAAGAAATCCCTGCCCCGCCAAGTCCTGTGGTCCCCGGAGTGCGA
Organism: Leptobrachium leishanense; assembly: GCA_009667805.1. Classification (NCBI taxonomy): domain Eukaryota; kingdom Metazoa; phylum Chordata; class Amphibia; order Anura; family Megophryidae; genus Leptobrachium; species Leptobrachium leishanense. Next base: position 8,217,592 of record CM019068.1, on the reverse strand, counting down.
ACAGGCCTTCCAACAACTGAAGGCCGCCCTGACCCAAGCTCCCCTGCTGGCAGCTCCCAACTATAATAAACGTTTTATTGTCCATACAGACGCTTCAATGTTCGGACTGGGAGCTGTCCTAAGTCAAGTGGGGGACGACGGGGGGGATCATCCGGTGGCGTTCATCAGCAGGAAGCTTTTACCGCGGGAGGTGGGGTATGCTGCGGTGGAGAAGGAGTGCCTGGCCTTGGTATGGGCCCTACGAAAGCTCCAACCCTATGTCTACGGTCGGTCCTTCACCGTGATGACCGACCATAACCCCCTGGTGTGGCTCAACCGAGTGGCGGGGGAAAATGGCCGCCTGTTGCGGTGGAGCCTGGCTCTCCAACCCTTTAACTTCACCATTCAATACCGGCCCGGGTCGCAAAACGGTAATGCTGATGGGTTATCGCGGCAGTCGGCCCGGGAACCAGGGGATTGGGGAGCCCCGACTTCCCCGGTACGACCCGTTGGGGTCCAACCGGGTGCGTCGGACTTTGGGAAGGGGGAGGAGTGTCACGGAATGGCCCAGCACCCTCAGCCAGGGGCGGTCCTTTGGGACGCTTTGATCCCTCCAGACTCTTAGGTGCCGTTGCACCAGCGGAATTCCGTGTGTTATTTGATTTAGTTATGGTTTCATTTGTGTGGTGTAATAAAAGTGTCCCCGTATGTGTATTGGGAAATGTATGCAAATTCCATTGTGTGCCTTGCTCGCCGCCATTTTCCCAGCGCCTCGTGGATCCGGTCGAATCGATCGGATCGGAAAATGGCCGATTCGGACCATCCGGTCGAAAGGTAAAATGGCCGATTCGGACCATCCGGTTGCGAATCGGCAACACCCCGATTCGTAACCGCCAATACGAATCGGGACCCGGGTGCCTCCTTCCAGCGAGGGCCAATGAGGCTTGTGGGGGCGGGCAGGGATTCCTATTGTTTTCTTGCTGTCCCAATGTTTATAAATATATGTGAAGTGTAAAAAATAAACCAGATTATCTAGTGCATACAGCTCCGCCTGGTGTCCTTTTATTTTCGGCCGTATTCCTGAGATCCTGCGCGGTCTTCAGAGTGCGGCATCCCGAGATCCGAACCGATCACCCTGTCTCTGCATCCCGGATCAGAGCAGGGGTGCATCGTATGGGCTTCGACCGTCCTGAACGATCGATCACGCTGAGGTGCTGCTTTCCGAACCGAAGCCGCGGCGCGTCTGCCGCGCATCGATAGACCGAAGCGCTGCATAACCGAGGGAAATCCGAAACGTTTCCCATCCGACCGGTTCCGGAAGAAACGTTTCCCACCCGAACGGCCGCTCCACATCCGATCCGAATATCACCAAGGTCAGTAGATCAGCCGATCGAGACGCTGAGTGCCGTGTCACTCAGTGGTCGGGCTGATCTCGCCCCGGGGTCCCCTCCACAGCCCGCCAACCCTCCCCAGGGTCATCCCAGGCCACTCGAGACGCCGAGTGCCATGACACTCGGTAGTCGGGTCGGCGGTAAGCGCAGTGGGAGGAAGCAGATAGGAGCACACCCGCAGGCGGACAACACCCATTCCGCTACACATGTGCAGCGAACTGCTCTCTTCAAATTAGACTCAGAGCCGCCATCAGTGGAGTGACAGTCCATGACATGTCCAGGGGCCCAGTGCTTCCAATGGGCCCTGACTCTGACATACGTCACTTTGGACTTAGGGTGTTTGTGTGTTATGTAAGAATGATGCCATTGTCGTTCTGTCTATCATTATGGTTATTGTGTATCTCGTTATCTGCTGATAGGATTGCTCCCATATTTGAGTAGTTTGTTAATCTGCTTTGTCAGGCAAACACTGCCCCATTATCTACTGTCTTTAGACTGTAATCCTGTAATATCAACGATCATTAAGGGGTTAAACTCCATTTGAGGATTGGAGGGAGGCATGGGAGTCTGCCTGGGGAGAACACGCGGGTTCGGCAAGGAAGTGGCATTGACAGATGTGACCCGGTCTGGGTACTGAGATCTGTCACACTGATCATTGCCAAACCCTGTGCAGCTTCTAAAAGTGCCAGAGATGTAAAGGTTCCTCCATGCCACCTGGGACTGGCTCACCAAGATACCAACATATTTCCCGGTGGGGCGCAGCATCTGTGGCCAGTAAGAGCACTCTGAATCATCACTGAGGGAGCGATTGTTACGGTCTGCACCAGGTTGAGGAACGCTCTCCCACCAGGGAACACTTTTTATTCCATTACTGGATCACCAGGGATTTATCCAACTGCCTGTAACATCGGGTGAGCAGGAGACGAGACGAAACGCTTCATTTTCAATGAGTTTACTGAGAAGGGCAACTGATGGAAGGAAGCCCCATCATGGGCCCTATTACAATCTCCACGATAAACCGCTCGCGCAGCGCGTGAATTTGTGCGTCAAGCATTGAATGTTAACGTGTGTAAATCAACGCTAGTATTACAATCCTCGTGCATTTTTTCATCCGTCGAGCAATAACACGTGTAAAACGGACACGTACAAACACTTGCGCAGCAACATTGCACGCAGAAATCAGTGTGCGACTGTGTTTTCACGCCATTCAGCCAATCAGAATTAAGAACCACAATTATCTCCCGTTCAGTTTTTGCGCCTGTCAAAATCAATCTGAGTATATATGCTGCATCAATAATAAAAACACGCACAACTTCTCCATTTTATTGTTTGGGTATGTGTAGAATGTGTAACTATACTGTGCTGCGTATTTTTTTGGGCTGTGTATTTGGGTTCGGCAGGTTGATAGAATTTGCCATTAATACCAGCTTTTAGGAGTTGTTAAAATTATGCGCGCAAAGGCTGTGCGTTAAGAACTGCGCATAGATTGTAATAACATCCACGTAGCAGCGCACAAACGCATTTGCGCTCACAATGTTAAGTATAGGACGCGCGCAGTACAGTAAGCTCACACAGTGTTTGCGCAGGTTCACACGCGGTAGATATATACGTGCGTTTGTTGCGCTGACATTGTAATATGACGTTCAGCGCAAAGGGTTTTACCCCTCCTTTAATGCGTTTTTGCGCCGGCGCAAAAAGTTTATTTTTTTCTCTGCTCTAAGGCTTTTACTTATAAAGCAAACAATGCTGCTGCACTAACTCACCTTCTCATTCCACGCCGGGAGCAAATGTGGCCGTGATGGTGCAATGCGTTAGTACACATTGGTTCACCTAAGGCTGGGGTCAGACGAGCGTAGTGTTCACGTCCGTGATTGCGCCTAAAAGTACGTCTGTGATAGCATGAAAGAAAGTCCATTGGAGCCCGACACACGAAGTACATCCGCACTGAACTGCGGACGCACCACGGCCGCGGCAAATGGACGCAAGGCAGGCAAGAACGTACAACCCCTAGAACGGCCGCACAAAGTGCGCTGCGTCCGCAACGTCTGCATAACTTTGTGTGTGAGTGATGGAACGTGGTCATATGGACGGCATTTATACGTCCAGCATTTATACGTCCAGCATTTATACGTCCAGCATTTATACGTCCAGCATTTATACGTCCAGCATTTATACGTCCAGCATTTATACGTCCAGCATTTATACCTCCAGCATTTATACGTCCAGCATTTATACGTCCAGCATTTATACGTCCAGCATTTATACCTCCAGCATTTATACGTCCAGCATTTTTCACGGACAGAATGGTTTTGCTTTTTATTTTATTTTCCCTCCTACATCCATCAAAATATACGTCAGTGAATAAACGGACCGTGTGGCCACTACTGCGTCTTCCGTACTGACGTACGTCTGTAGAAATCACGTTCGTCTGACCCTAGCCTAACACCCAGGCTCTGCTGCATGGAGAGCGAGGGTCCTTTGGACGCCTGTAACTCCATTCTTTACACCCCACAAGTTCCATTTAGGAGTCATTGGACAAGACAGAGTCTGGCCTTTCTAATGATACCAAACATGAACATGTAAAATCACAAGAAACTCTTTCAGTTTTTTTTTATAAAGCGTTCCACTTTTCTACTTTTCTGTGCCTACAGACTCCTGAATTGTAAATCCGGTCCTGCTTAGAAATCATCTAGAAAAAATCCCGAAAAATGCCTAAAAGATCCTAAAAAATCAATAGAATAGAAGAGACTTTTTTCTGCAGATTAAAATAATAAACAGTTTATTAGATATTGAATTAAAACGGGAATATTTGTAACATTGAAACCTATGGGATTCTCCTGAATAAACCTGTCGAATGAAACCACTGAACATCAGGGAATTTCACTGACATTTCTCTGCTGTTCAATGTGAATAGATTAACCATTGCTTCTCTATGGGGGATTTCACTGCCGCCGAACAGCACCGTATTTCACTGCCGCTGAATAGGCGCCGTATTTCACTGGCAATTCGCCAATATTTGGCAAACTATCTGCTCTCTGAATAGCTGAATGGCCCTGAAATGGCACTGTACGCCCGTACGGCGAAATTCCCTGTTCGGTGACATTTCGGGGACAGATCAGCTCTCTCTGAATAATCCCTTACGTTTGTTTGTAATATTGACTCATTCCTCATCGGTTATTGTAAAGCGCTGCGGACACTGTTGGTGCTATATAAATTATGACAATAATAATTCTGGGGCAAAATTCCAAAAAGTGTTAAACTTGCCTTGGAATTAGAATTAAAACGTTTCGCCTGATTGTTACATTTTGAGAATTCTGCCCCGGAATTTTGTCTTCCTCTGGAATTCTCCGGGTCTGTGTTTATAACATGTATTGCGTATCAGCGCTGCAGAACTTCTTGGCTCTTTTATACAGTAACTATAACTGTATGTGTATATTGAGGATGATGGTTTCCCCTCCCTGACTTTTTCCGGTGTATTTTCATGTTGAGTTCCCTTATGTCATAGATTTTATTTTTATGTACTTATCATTGCGTTTGGGTTTTATTGGTCTTCTCTCTGGTCTGCGTTGCCGATATTTTGTCTGTAAAGTCACGAAATATAAGTAATATAATAAAAAAAGTGCTATTATTAATGAGCAGGGATGGACTGCCAGATCGAATTGGTTCGAAGTTCGATTCGAACATCGGCTGTTCGAAAGTTCCCGAACTTTGAACTTTTCGGGGCGTTCGTGGAAAGTTCGAGAAAAAAAAAGGTTTCAAAAAAATTCCAAAAAACGCTTAAAAGATCCTATAAATAAAGAGACTTTTTGCTGCAGAATATAATAATAAACGGTTTATTAGATATTGAATTAAAACGGGAATATTTTTAACATTGAAGCATATGGGATCCATAAACATTTCCCACTCATCGTTGGTCAAACATTTCCCACTCATTGTTGGTCAAACATTTCCCACTCCTTGTTGGTCAAACATTTCTCACTCATTGTTGGTCAAACATTTCCCACTCACTAAATGAATACATAAAAGTGGGAATATTTTTAACATTGAAGCCTATGGGATCCATAAACATTTCACACTCATTGTTGGTTAAACCTTTCCCACTCCTTGTTGATCAAACATTTCCCACTCCATGTTGGTCAAACATTTCCCACTCATTGTTGGTTAAACATTTCCCACTCCTTGTTTGTCAAACATTTCCCACTCCTTGTTGGTCAAACATTTCCCATTCATTGTTGGTCAAACATTTCCCACTCATTGTTGGTCAAACATTTCCCACTCATTATTGGTTAAACATTTCCCACTCCTTGTTGGTCAAATATTTCCCACTCATTGTTGGTCAAACATTTCCCACTCCTTGTTGGTCAAACATATCCCACTCATTATTGGTTAAACATTTCCCACTCCTTGTTGGTCAAACATTTCCTACTCCTTGTTGGTCAAACATTTCCCATTCATTGTTGGTTAAACATTTCCCACTCCTTTTTGGTCAAACATTTCCCACTCCTTGTTGGTCAAACATTTCCCACTCTTTGTTAGTCAAATGTTTCCCACTCCTTGTTGCTCAAACATTTAATATGGCTTTAAATCGTGTTTAAACATGAGCAAAAGCGGTAAAAATTAGCTCAGCACACAGCAGTGAAATGGCTCAGCATTCAGCAGTGAAAGGGTTAAAAATGTTTTCTTTTTAAAAAAACAACAAAAAAAAACAATGTCATTGTTTCCTGTTCCCCAGGGCAGTACCCGGACCCCCATACACCTTTTATGGCCAATATCTTGCATATATGCTCTCTTGGAGGGGAGTTTAATTTTTGAGCGTTCGAGCCCCATTGAGTTGCATGGTGTTCGCATAGTGTTCTAGTTTGCGGTCAAATAATTTCGGGTGTTCGAATGCGAACCGAACACGGGGGTGTTCGGCCCATCACTATTAATGAGTAATTGAATGTTTGGGTTTCTTGGTTGTAGATAAGAAACATTGGGGAAAAGAAGAAGGAAAAGATGTTCCGGCGGCTTCCAGTAAAAGGCAGGCGTCGCTGAGGGCGCAGTGCGACCAGGTTAGTTCCGGGATTTCCTTCCACCTTCACCAGACAAGATTCAACAACATCTAAACCCACGGATCTCAAACTCTGGGCCCCCCCATCTGTTTCTGCACTACAACTCCCATGACTCTCTGGCCATCTGTAGCATTCAAAGAATTCTAGGAATTGTAGGAGATCAACATGGGGTGAGCTGGAGTTTGAGATCCCTGATCTAGATGAACGTATATAATTTTATTTAAACACAGTTTTGCAAAGGAAAACGATGACGTAAAAAAGACAAGCAGAGCCTCTCATCGAGGCCAGAGACCTTCACCTCTAGAGGAGCAGAGGGTCCGACTCACAGGAGCTTACAATCTAGAGGAGCAGAGGGTCCGGCTCACAGGAGCTTACAATCTAGAGGAGCAGAGGGTCCGGCTCACAGGAGCTTACAATCTAGAGGAGCAGAGGGTCCGGCTCACAGGAGCTTACAATCTAGAGGAGCAGAGGGTCCGGCTCACAGGAGTTTACAAGCTAGAGGAGCAGAGGGTCCGGCTCACAGGAGCTTACAATCTAGAGGAGCAGAGGGTCCGGCTCACAGGAGTTTACAATCTAGAGGAGCAGAGGGTCCGGCTCACAGGAGCTTACAATCTAGAGGAACAGAGGATCCGGCTCACAGGAGCTTACAATCTAGAGGAGCAGAGGATCCGGCTCACAGGAGCTTACAATCTAGAGGAGCAGGGGGTCCGGCTCACAGGAGCTTACAATCTAGAGGAGCAGAGGGTTCGGCTCACAGGAGTTTACAATCTAGAGGAGCAGAGGGCCCGGCTCACAGGAGCTTACAATCTAGAGGAGCAGAGGTCCGGCTCACAGGAGCTTACAATCTAGAGGAGCAGAGGGTCCGGCTCACAGGAGATTACAATCTAGAGGAGCAGAGGGTCCGGCTCACAGGAGCTTACAATCTAGAGGAGCAGAGGCCCGGCTCACAGGAGCTTACAATCTAGAGGAGCAGAGGGTCCGGCTCACAGGAGCTTACAATCTAGAGGAGCAGAGGGTCCGGCTCACAGGAGCTTACAATCTAGAGGAGCAGAGGGTCCGGCTCACAGGAGCTTACAATCTAGAGGAGCAGAGGGTCCGGCTCACAGGACTTTACAAGCTAGAGGAGCAGAGGGTCCGGCTCACAGGAGCTTACAATCTAGAGGAGCAGAGGGTCCGGCTCACAGGAGTTTACAATCTAGAGGAGCAGAGGGTCCGGCTCACAGGAGCTTACAATCTAGAGGAACAGAGGATCCGGCTCACAGGAGCTTACAATCTAGAGGAGCAGAGGATCCGGCTCACAGGAGCTTACAATCTAGAGGAGCAGGGGGTCCGGCTCACAGGAGCTTACAATCTAGAGGAGCAGAGGGTTCGGCTCACAGGAGTTTACAATCTAGAGGAGCAGAGGGCCCGGCTCACAGGAGCTTACAATCTAGAGGAGCAGAGGGTCCGGCTCACAGGAGCTTACAATCTAGAGGAGCAGAGGGTCCGGCTCACAGGAGATTACAATCTAGAGGAGCAGAGGGTCCGGCTCACAGGAGCTTACAATCTAGAGGAGCAGAGGGCCCGGCTCACAGGAGCTTACAATCTAGAGGAGCAGAGGGTCCGGCTCACAGGAGCTTACAATCTAGAGGAGCAGAGGGTCCGGCTCACAGGAGCTTACAATCTAGAGGAGCAGAGGGTCCGGCTCACAGGAGCTTACAATCTAGAGGAGCAGAGGGTCCGGCTCACAGGAGTTTACAATCTAGAGGAGCAGAGGGTCCGGCTCACAGGAGCTTACAATCTAGAGGAGCAGAGGGCCCGGCTCACAGGAGCTTACAATCTAGAGGAGCAGAGGGCCCGGCTCCCAGGAGTTTACAATCTAGAGGAGCAGAGGGTCCGGCTCACAGGAGCTTACAATCTAGAGGAGCAGAGGGTCCGGCTCACAGGAGCTTACAATCTAGAGGAGCAGAGGGCCCGCTCACAGGAGCTTACAATCTAGAGGAGCAGAGGGTCCGGCTCACAGGAGTTTACAATCTAGAGGAGCAGAGGGTCCGGCTCACAGGAGCTTACAATCTAGAGGAGCAGAGGGTCCGGCTCACAAGAGTTTACAATATAGAGGAGCAGAGGGCCGGCTCACAGGAGTTTACAATCTAGAGGAGCAGAGGGCCCGGCTCACAGGAGTTTACAATCTAGAGGAGCAGAGGGTCTGGCTCACAGGAGTTTACAATCTAGAGGAGCAGAGGGTCCGGCTCACAGGAGCTTACAATCTAGAGGAGCAGAGTGTCCGGCTCACAGGAGCTTACAATCTAGAGGAGCAGAGGGTCCGGCTCACAGGAGCTTACAATCTAGAGGAGCAGAGGGTCCGGCTCACAGGAGCTTACAATCTAGAGGAGCAGAGGGTCCGGCTCACAGGAGCTTACAATCTAGAGACGCAGAGGGTCCGGCTCACAGGAGCTTACAATCTAGAGGAGCAGAGGGTCCGGCTCACAGGAGTTTACAATCTAGAGGAGCAGAGGGCCGGCTCACAGGAGCTTACAATCTAGAGGAGCAGAGGGTTCGGCTCACAGGAGCTTACAATCTAGAGGAGCAGAGGGTTCGGCTCCCAGGAGCTTACAATCTAGAGGAGCAGAGGGTCCGGCTCACAGGAGCTTACAATCTAGAGAAGCAGAGGGTCCGGCTCACAGGAGCTTACAATCTAGAGGAGCAGAGGGTCCGGCTCACAGGAGTTTACAATCTAGAGGAGCAGAGGGTCCGGCTCACAGGAGCTTACAATCTAGAGGAGCAGAGGGTCCGGCTCACAGGAGCTTACAATCTAGAGGAGCAGAGGGTCCGGCTCACAGGAGCTTACAATCTAGAGGAGCAAGTGTCCGGCTCACAGGAGTTTACAATCTAGAGGAGCAGAGGGTCGGCTCACAGGAGCTTACAATCTAGAGGAGCAGAGGGTCCGGCTCACAGGAGCTTACAATCTAGAGGAGCAGAGGGTCCGGCTCACAGGAGTTTACAATCTAGAGGAGCAGAGTGTCCGGCTCACAGGAGTTTACAATCTAGAGGAGCAGAGGGTCCGGCTCACAGGATGTAAGGTCCTGGAGGCCCTCACCCCCTGGCGCCCCTTTTTGTGCCTTTTACTACATGTCCCCTGCAGATTCCAAAACCCTTGTATAAACAATTCACCTTCCTGATTCTACCGTTCTGGCCCTGGATCCACACCTGCCCTTCATCCTCCCTGATTAGCCCTGCATATAAGGGAGTCCCACCCTCAACCCTGGACTTCCACATTGAAGTTACTGACTGCGTTACCTGTTTACTAAAGCTCCCTGAAACCGCCTGACCATCTCCTGAACTCTCTGCTAAGACCCCAAGGACCTTCTGCTATTTATCTGGACTCTCATTGCTTCACTCACCGGTAACCCTCCCATCCTGCTCCCCTCTGCCCCCATCTAAGCCTTGCCGTGTACCGAACCCCTGCTGTACCACCGACTATTCTCTGCCAGCCTTGCCGTGTACCGAACCCCCTTGCTGAACCCTGACGACGCCATTGCCTGTACCCTGTCTGATTTCATGCCACTGTGTTTACCTGCAATAAACACTTCTTGCTATTCTGAATCTGCCTTCATCACTGCATCCTGGGCTCACAACCCCAACCTGCTACACCCACCGCAGTCAAACCCTTACACAGGAGCTTACAAGCTAGAGGAGCAGAGGGTCCGGCTCACAGGAGCTTACAATCTAGAGGAGCAGAGGGCCCGGCTCACAGGAGTTTACAATCTAGAGGAGCAGAGGGTCCGGCTCACAGGAGCTTACAATCTAGAGGAGCAGAGGGTCCGGCTCACAGGAGCTTACAATCTAGAGGAGCAGAGGGTCCGGCTCACAGGAGTTTACAATCTAGAGGAGCAGAGGGTCCGGCTCACAGGAGTTTACAATCTAGAGGAGCAGAGGGTCCGGCTCACAGGAGCTTACAATCTAGAGGAGCAGAGGGCCCGGCTCACAGGAGCTTACAATCTAGAGGAGCAGAGGGTCCGGCCAGTGGTGTAGCGTGGGGGGGCTGGGGGGGCCGTGGCCCCGGGCGCAGTTTTGTTAGGGGCGCATTCGCGCCCCTAAAACTGGCCCGGGGGTTGAGGGACCCAGATGCCGGGCAGCGCGAGAGCGCCTGCCCGGTCTTGAACAGTCCATCCTGTGAAGTGGATGCGGCTGTGTGCGTGCGCAGCCGGTCACGTGGTCCGGCTAATCAGGTGGTACTGAGTCTCTGTACCACCTGACTGGCCGGACCGCGTGACCGGCTGCGCACGCACACAGCCGCATCCACTTCACAGGACGGACTGTTCAAGACCGGGCAGGCGCTCCCGCGCTGCCCGGCATCTGGGTCCCCTCAACCCCCTGCCGGAGCTGGGGCAACAATCCAGGTGAGAGCTGGGGCAAATCCATGACCTGGGGGCAAATCCATGTGTGACCTGGGGGCAAATCCATGAGCTGGGGCAAATCCATGAGCTGGGGCAAATCCATGAGCTGGGGGGCAAATCCATGAGCTGGGGCAAATCCATGAGCTGGGGGGCAAATCCATGAGCAGGGGGCAAATCCATGAGCTGGGGGGCAAATCCATGAGCTGGGGGCAAATCCGTGAGCTGGGGGCAAATCCGTGAGCTGGGGGCAAATCCATGAGTGAGCTGGGGGCAAATCCATGAGTGAGCTGGGGCAAATCCATGAGTGAGCTGGGGCAAATCCATGAGCTGGGGGCAAATCCATGAGCTGGGGCAAATCCATGAGCTGGGGGCAAATCCATGAGTGAGCTGGGGCAAATCCATGAGTGAGCTGGGGCAAATCCATGAGCTGGGGCAAATCCATGAGCTGGGGGCAAATCCATGAGTGAGCTGGGGCAAATCCATGAGTGAGCTGGGGCAAATCCATGAGCTGGGGGCAAATCCATGAGCTGGGGCAAATCCATGAGCTGGGGCAAATCCATGAGCTGGGGGCAAATCCATGAGTGAGCTGGGGCAAATCCATGAGTGAGCTGGGGGCAAATCCATGTGTGAGCTGGGGCAAATCCATGAGTGAGCTGGGGCAAATCCATGAGTGAGCTGGGGCAAATCCATGAGCTGGGGGCAAATCCATGAGCTGGGGCAAATCCATGAGCTGGGGGCAAATCCATGAGTGAGCTGGGGCAAATCCATGAGTGAGCTGGGGCAAATCCATGAGCTGGGGGCAAATCCATGAGCTGGGGCAAATCCATGAGCTGGGGGCAAATCCATGAGTGAGCTGGGGCAAATCCATGAGCTGGGGGCAAATCCATGAGTGAGCTGGGGCAAATCCATGAGCTGGGGGCAAATCCATGAGCTGGGGCAATATCCATGTGAGAGCTGGGGCAATATCGATAACGTGTCCACAGGTTGGGGGGGGCGCACAATTCTTGGCTGGCCCCGGGTGCTGACAACCCACGCTACGCCACTGGGTCCGGCTCACAGGAGTTTACAATCTAGAGGAGCAGAGGGTCCGGCTCACAGGAGTTTACAATCTAGAGGAGCAGAGGGTCCGGCTCACAGGAGCTTACAATCTAGAGGAGCAGAGGGTCCGGCTCACAGGAGCTTACAATCTAGAGGAGCAGAGGGCCCGGCTCACAGGAGCTTACAATCTAGAGGAGCAGAGGGCCCGGCTCACAGGAGCTTACAATCTAGAGGAGCAGAGGGTCCGGCTCACAGGAGCTTACAATCTAGAGGAGCAGAGGGCCCGGCTCACAGGAGCGTACAAGATAAAGGAGTTGGGGTGGAGGTAGGGCCGGCGCTGCCGCTAGGCAAACTAGGTGGGAGGCTAGAGCGCTGTGCCCGTCTAGGGCGCAGCCGGGCCCGACCAAAATAAAATAAAAAAATTGTCCCTGGTGCGACCACGTGCTGCAGCCAGCCCCAATACGTGCCAGCGTCGCCGCTGGCGTCAAGGAGACGGAGGCATGGACTTGGTGCTGCTAAGTCCACGCCTCTATCTCCTTGACGCCAGCGGCAGATGCTGCGATGCTGGCACGTATTGGGGCTGGCTCCAGCACGCGCACTCTCACGTCAGTCGCTGGCGTGAAGGAGTCAGACGAGGTGCCGAGGGAGAGAGACGGAGCTGGAGGCAAATATACCCATGTGTGAGTTGGGGGCAATATATCCATGTGTGAGCTGGGGGCAAATATACCCATGTGTGAGGTGGGGCAAATATACCCATGTGAGAGCTGGGGGCAATATATCCATGTGTGAGCTGGGGGCAAATATACCCATGTGAGCTGGGGGCAATATACCCATGTGAGCTTTCTTTTTTTGGGAGGTGCAAGTAGCTGGTCTTGCCTAGGGTGCAAAATAGTCTAGCACTGGCCCTGGATGGGGTAGGCAAGAGTAGTAGCGTAGTGGGGGGGGCCTCGGGGGCGGTCGCCCTGGGCGCAATTTTCTTAGGGGGCGCAAAATTTCTAAAGAAATTTCAACCACTAATATTTTCCAGCAGGGATCAGCAAGGTGTCCTCTCATGGACACTGGTGTCCATGAGAGGCCCTTGCACGGGCAGCTGCCAGTTTTGCAGCACCGGCGGTGACTTAGCACTCAGCGTCTGGAAGGGAGGACCAGGACAGAAAATTTTGTCCTGACTCCTCCTTAACACTGACATGAGTCACATGAAGCAGCGCAGCATTATCCGACGGAACACCCTGTACCGCGCTTGTCAGCCCCCATTGAAGCCCTGTGCCAGCCCCCCCCTGCCACTGGCAGCCCTGCAGCCACTGAACAGGAAGGAGGGAGGGAGGGAGGCGCCTGCCCTGCAACACATTTAAAATCCGATCTCCACTAAGCACCCTGGACAGTTCCCCCCCCCAGCCACCAGCAGCTCCACGCAGGAGGTGACACTGTGTGACATCAGAGCAGCATAACCAACACACAGTGAGGGGGTACAGGGAGAGGGTGACTGGAGGTTCAGGGAGAGGGTAACTGGAGGTTCAGGGAGAGGGTAACTGGAGGTTCAGGGAGAGGGTGACTGGAGGTTCAGGGAGAGGGTGACTGGAGGTTCAGGGAGAGGATAACTGGAGGTTCAGGGAGAGGGTAACTGGAGGTTCAGGGAGAGGGTAACTGGAGGTTCAGGGAGAGGGTAACTGGAGGTTCAGGGAGAGGGTGACTGGAGGTTCAGGGAGAGGGTGACTGGAGGTTCAGGGAGAGGGAAATGGAGGTTCAGGAGAGGGTGACTGGAGGTTCAGGGAGAGGGTGACTGGAGGTTCAGGGAGAGGGTGACTGGAGGTTCAGGGAGAGGGTTACTGGAGGTTCAGGGAGAGGGTAAATGGAGGTTCAGGGAGAGGGTGACTGGAGGTTCAGGGAGAGGGTGACTGGAGGTTCAGGGAGAGGGTAACTGGAGGTTCAGGGAGAGGGTAACTGGAGGTTCAGGGAGAGGGTAACTGGAGGTTCAGGGAGAGGGTAAATGGAGGATCAGGGAGAGGGTGACTGGAGGTTCAGGGAGAGGGTAACGAGGTTCAGGGAGAGGGTAAATGGAGGTTCAGGGAGAGGGTGACTGGAGGTTCAGGGAGAGGGTGACTGGAGGTTCAGGGAGAGGGTGACTGGAGGTTCAGGGAGAGGGTAACGAGGTTCAGGGAGAGGGTAAATGGAGGTTCAGGGAGAGGGTGACTGGAGGTTCAGGGAGAGGGTAACGAGGTTCAGGGAGAGGGTAAATGGAGGTTCAGGGAGAGGGTGACTGGAGGTTCAGGGAGAGGGTAAATGGAGGTTCAGGGAGAGGGTGACTGGAGGTTCAGGGAGAGGGTAACTGGAGGTTCAGGGAGAGGGTGACTGGAGGTTCAGGGAGAGGGTTACTGGAGGTTCAGGGAGAGGGTAAATGGAGGTTCAGGGAGAGGGTGACTGGAGGTTCAGGGAGAGGGTGACTGGAGGTTCAGGGAGAGGGTAACTGGAGGTTCAGGGAGAGGGTAACTGGAGGTTCAGGGAGAGGGTAACTGGAGGTTCAGGGAGAGGGTGACTGGAGGTTCAGGGAGAGGGTGACTGGAGGTTCAGGGAGAGGGTAAATGGAGGTTCAGGGAGAGGGTGACTGGAGGTTCAGGGAGAGGGTAACTGGAGGTTCAGGGAGAGGGTGACTGGAGGTTCAGGGAGAGGGTAACGAGGTTCAGGGAGAGGGTAAATGGAGGTTCAGGGAGAGGGTGACTGGAGGTTCAGGGAGAGGGTGACTGGAGGTTCAGAGAGAGGGTGACTGGAGGTTCAGGGAGAGGGTAACGAGGTTCAGGGAGAGGGTAAATGGAGGTTCAGGGAGAGGGTGACTGGAGGTTCAGGGAGAGGGTAACGAGGTTCAGGGAGAGGGTAAATGGAGGTTCAGGGAGAGGGTAAATGGAGGTTCAGGGAGAGGGTGACTGGAGGTTCAGGGAGAGGGTAAATGGAGGTTCAGGGAGAGGGTGACTGGAGGTTCAGGGAGAGGGTAACTGGAGGTTCAGGGAGAGGGTGACTGGAGGTTCAGGGAGAGGGTTACTGGAGGTTCAGGGAGAGGGTAAATGGAGGTTCAGGGAGAGGGTGACTGGAGGTTCAGGGAGAGGGTGACTGGAGGTTCAGGGAGAGGGTAACTGGAGGTTCAGGGAGAGGGTAACTGGAGGTTCAGGGAGAGGGTAACTGGAGGTTCAGGGAGAGGGTAAATGGAGGATCAGGGAGAGGGTGACTGGAGGTTCAGGGAGAGGGTAACTGGAGGTTCAGGGAGAGGGTGACTGGAGGTTCAGGGAGAGGGTAACTGGAGGTTCAGGGAGAGGGTAAATGGAGGTTCAGGGAGAGGGTGACTGGAGGTTCAGGGAGAGGGTAACTGGAGGTTCAGGGAGAGGGTGACTGGAGGTTCAGGGAGAGGGTAACTGGAGGTTCAGGGAGAGGGTAACTGGAGGTTCAGGGAGAGGGTAACTGGAGGTTCAGGGAGAGGGTAAATGGAGGTTCAGGGAGAGGGTGACTGGAGGTTCAGGGAGAGGGTGACTGGAGGTTCAGGGAGAGGGTAACTGGAGGTTCAGGGAGAGGGTGACTGGAGGTTCAGGGAGAGGGTGACTGGAGGTTCAGGGAGAGGGTAACTGGAGGTTCAGGGAGAGGGTAACTGGAGGTTCAGGGAGAGGGTAAATGGAGGTTCAGGGAGAGGGTGACTGGAGGTTCAGGGAGAGGGTGACTGGAGGTTCAGGGAGAGGGTAACTGGAGGTTCAGGGAGAGGGTAAATGGAGGTTCAGGGAGAGGGTAACTGGAGGTTCAGGGAGAGGGTAACTGGAGGTTCAGGGAGAGGGTAAATGGAGGTTCAGGGAGAGAATGTGAGAGAACTTTGTGAGAGAGTGTGACTGGGGGTACTGAGAGAAAGTGGGGGTACTGGGAGAGAGTGACTGGGGTATTGGGAGAGAGTGACTGGGGTACTGAGAGAAAGGGGGTACTGGGAGAGAGAGAGTGACTGGGGGTAGTTGGAGAGAGTGAGAGAGTGACTGGGGTACTGGGAGAGAGTGACTGGGTATAGTGTGAGAGTTGATCTATGCTAGGGTATACTGGGACAGGGTGACTGGTAGCAGTGGGGCAGCGTGGGGGGATATGCGTTTCATTTTTTATTATATCAGTATTTTGTTAATATACAATACATGTGCTTGTGGGGTAACAGGGGTCAATACTCTACTGGTGGAAGGGAATCAGGGTGTGTTACCGTGTCCACAGGATGGGGGGACGCTCGATTCTTGCCTTGCCCCGGGTGCTGATAACCCACGCTACGCCGTTAGGCAAGAGGAGATATTGGTCGTCAGGATCATTAGCACTAGTGATACAGAAATGGTGAGGACATGGAAGGTGCCTCAATCATGACGTGGGGAGGGGGGTAGGCGAGAAGAGGGATAGGTCAGCATCAGTGATGTGCGGCTAATCTGTAGAGATGAGTTTTGAGGGATTTCTTGAAGGCCTGAAAATTAGGTGAGGCCCTGATAGGGTGAGTTGTTCCACAGGACCTGAGATGCTCTTGAGAAGTCTTGGAGGCGTGAGGTGGCAGTGCGGGTGGACACAGAGGACAGGCAGAGGTCACCCGCTGATTTATGGCTGTGCTTGAGAAGTACGGAAGACAATATGAGGCCTTGATCTGATCTTTCTCTGCTTTATTTCAGATCCAACACCAGCTCTTTGAGAAGATAAACTCCGGAGGTTTCTACCAGCTAAAAAACCTATTCTGGGCAAATGATCCAGAAGCCAGAGGAAGAATTCCAAGGTTCTATATGTGGGATAAAATGTTTTAAAATAATTACCATCTGCGTCAATCAAATCTGTCAGCGGGATTTTTGTGTTCGGGTTAAAGGAACACGCTAGGCTAAAAATCCCCCCCTTTTTTTTACATTAAAATATACCTATTCCCTACCTAGTTATTCAGTATATATATATATATTTTTCTTTAATGTAATACTTACCCTAAAAACCACTTGTTTCCAACAGCGTCCTTTTTTTTTTATACTCACCTCCCTCCTCTTCTGCTCCCGTCCTGTTACAGCTTGAACTTGGCTAATGGTTTACGTGAGAAGCGCGCATGCATGCCTCTCACGTAAGCCAGCCAATCAGCAGGCTTCATCATCTTCTTTGATTAGTGTTACGCGCAAGAGGATGTGCGCAACACTAATCAGCCGCTGCCGCCAGCTACTGCGGCGAGTTGGAGACGTCATCGTGCTGAAAGCTGAAAGCGCGATGACGTCTCCTACTCGGCAATAATCGTCAGAAGCGGGAAATACGAATCCCGCTCTGCTGATTGACAGCTGGGAGGGCGGAGGAAAGTCCTCTGCGTCTCTCAGCTGTTTCAGCTGATTGTCTGAGCGGAGGAAGGGGGCACAGACACGGGCATACTCAGGGCATCATAACCACCTAAAAAAGCTTAGGTGGTCATGTTGCCTAGAGTATCCCTTTAAGTTGGGCTTTGGTTACTCTTTGTGCTTGTTTTAGGGTTAGGGTTGTTCGGGTTTGGTTTCCCTTTGTGCTTGTTTTAGGGTTAGGGTTGTTGGGGTTTGCTTACTCTTTGTGCTTGTTTTAGGGTTAAGTTGGGGGTTTGGTTACTCTTTGTGCTTGTTTTAGGTTTAGGGTTAAATTAGGGTTTGGTTACTCTTTGTGCTTGTTTTAGGGTTAGGGTTAAGTTGGGGTTTGGTTACTCTTTGTGCTTGTTTTAGGGTTAGGGTTAAGTTGGGGTTTGGTTACTCTTTGTGCTTGTTTTTGGGTTAGGGTTAAGTTGGGGTTTGGCTACTCTTTGTGCTTGTTTTAGGGTTAGGGTTAACTTCAACACTAAGAATCTGCTCCCTTTATCTTCACTTTTAAGCACCAAAGGTTCTGCCCTTCTTTTGACACTCACTTTAAAGCCGCGTCGTTGTCACATGACACCTTAGGATTCACGGCTTTGATGAAAGTCACCCAGCGCAGGAACCTCCTGATATCAGACGGGAAGCAGGGTCCCCTTTGTCTGGTTTGTAATGTCTGTACAGGTCAAGTCCAGGGTCTTCTGCCATATTTTCCCTGGTTTTAGCTGCGCCCCCTAGTGGTGAGAGGCATTCAAGTCTGGTTCCCCTGTTTTGTTTTTGGCTGTGCTGTCTGGGGCTGCTCTGGGAATCTGCTGTGATCTTCTGCTCTGAGGTCACATGGCCCATTCACACAGACCTACTGCCTATATATATCCCAGCAGCGCGGAGCTTCATTGACCGTTTGTGGAATTCATGGTGGTTGTGGTTCTTGTGTCCTGGTTCCTGATTCCCGTGTTGCTGCATAGCTTCATGTCGAGTATTTTCTGGTTTTGACTTTTGGTTTATGTTCCTGGATATTCTCTTTCCTGCTCCCTGTACTCTGTATTCTGTATATCTTGTTACTGACCTGGCCTGGCTGAGAACCGCTCCTGTGTATGACTTCTGGCTCTGGTTCTGGTTTATTTTCTGGTCTATTCCCTGTACTGAGCATCTAGATATTCCTGTGTATGACCTTAGTGTGTTCTCTGGATCTCTCTCTTGCCTGCTCCCTGTATCATTGTATGCCTGTTGGGTTGCCAATCTCTGCTAGTTTTGACCACTCCTGTTGTTCATGTATCTTGTTTGTCTGAGTTTAGTTTACTCAGAGGCCACATACCAGGACCTCTTCAGTCTAGGATTTCTGTCTGTCTTGTTAACCCTTGCCCTTCTTGCTCCCCTTGCTCTGTTATTCTTTGTGAGGTTTTCTTAGATAGAAATCATTCCCAGCATAGGGATCCCTATAGTTTTCTTCCTGGCTCTCCTTTCCCTTGTGTCTCAGTCTGGTTCCTGTATTGCCCTTGAATCTGTATTGTATATCTGTCCTGTATCAAGCCAGCAGCTCACCTGCCTAAAGGGCTACACTCCTTGTTCCAAGCCACCACGATGGCCAAAGTGGGTGCCCAGCGTGACATCTTCCCTCTCACCTACTGTGATGTCTCCATTCATTAGCCACCACCCGTTATCTCCCATGTGTTGTGATGGTCCTGGTGGGAAACGTATGAGCGGTTCTAGTTTTAGGAGAGGGTCTCTATGTTAACATTAACTCATATGGCTGGGTGCGTTCTTCTTCGTTTGCCTTTTAGAGACTCGCTGCCTGTGATTCTGGCCACATTTCTAGGTCATTTTGTCAGCACCGGACAGTGTGACCATCTCCTGCAAAGGTACAGTAAGCAGACCGTCTGCCTTATAGACTTTATAGTAGCATTTTAACCTGAATGGCCCCAAATAGACTTTAAAAGTCACTTTAACTTGTGCTCTGATCAGCAGACGACCAATCAGCAGACAAGTCAGCCGTATCCCACTATCAGCATATGGCCAAGTCATGTCCCGGCGGGCTGTGACTGACCAGAACACGAGCGTTAATGAGTTTTAACCCCTTTATGGCGGATATTGTTATGGTCTTGCTGATATCAGTGAGCATTCTAGCCCTGCCTTCTTTTCCCTGCTTGCAGTGTGCTGTGTGTGCTTGCAGTGTGCCGTGCGTGCGGGCAGTGTGCTGTGTGTGCGCGCAGTGTGCCGTGTGTGCGCGCAGTGTTCTGTGTGTGCGCGCAGTGTGCTGTGTGTGCGCGCAGTGTGCTGTGTGTGTGTGTGTGTGTGTGTGTACTCACAGTGTGGCCCCACTGACCCCCAGAAGACTTTATTTATCATATAAAATTACAAAATCGAGGGCATCAGGACGTAAAGTCGTGTAAAGTCGTGTTCAGACGTCCCGTTGCGTCTCTTGTGGCAGGTTACATCTTGGAGACAAGCCCATAATAACGTTCGAGGCTTTCTACGAGGGCTTCAAAAGGGAAGAGAACAATGACCCTCCAGACTGGTTAGACCCAATGAAGAGGAAGCAGAGGCCGATTCTGAGGGAGGCGCACGAGCTCCATTTATCTCTGAAAAACATGGCGGCTAACAGGTCAGGTGACTCCTAGAACTGTCATAGCTGATTTATGAGACCAAGAAACGGCGTCACCAGGGGGAGCTACCGGTTACAGAACATATATTGTGTATAGAGCAATGTGACCTCACACAAACAAACACAAAGATACACAAGCACACAAACACACACCTGCACACACTCACACCTACATTTATTTATAAAGTATTTTACCAGGAAGGATACATTGAGATTTAGACACGCACCTACACACTCACACACACCTACAAACAAATGCCTACATGCACACACACACACACCTACAAACCAGGGACGTGCGGTCAGGGGCGGCAGGTGAGGTAGAGCCTCACCTGCCATTAAACACTGCTCAAGTGATAGAATAAAAAAAACTAACCTGCTTTGCGTTCTGCCACCTTCGGCTCCGTCCTTTCTCTACGTGCTGTTTTTTTTTCCATTCCCCAGCCTGAGCTGGCCCTACGCAATCTGCATAGCACTACACTACAGAAATCACGTAGGCTGTCAAGAAGTGTGCAGCGCGGCACGTCTGTTCAATGAACATATGTCCGAGCACTGCCCAGGTCCTGAACATTGCTCTCCCAGTGCCTCTGAGGCCCTGGTAGAGCAATGGAACAGCTTGAACCAATGGGACAGCGCCATTGGTTCAAGCCATTCAAAAACGTCTGCATGGGAGGCAGGCCTCCCATGCATTGATTGGCGCAGGCCAGTCATGTGACTGTCCTGTCTCTCACAGTCAGGGGGCGTGGGGCTGGGCTCAGGGTGTGGCCTCAGCGTGACACTCAACTGCCTGGAGGGCGACACAGATCCTGGGGCAGCCAGATTCTGGGAAGCACTGAGAGCAGCCAGTTCCTGGAGAGCACTGAGAGCAGCCAGATCCCGGTAAGCACCGAGAGCAGCCAGATCCCGGTAAGCACTGAGAGCAGCCAGATCCCGGTAAGCACTGAGAGCAGCCAGATCCCGGTAAGCACTGAGAGCAGTCAGATCCTGGGGAGCAATGAGAGCAGCCAGATCCTGGGGAATAATAAGAGCAGCCAGATCCTGGGGAATAATGAGAGCAGCCAGATCATGGGGAGCAATGAGAGCAGCCAGTTCCTGGGGAGCAATGAGAGCAGCCAGATCCTGGGGAGCACTGAACCGTAACCTGTGTATATCTGCCTCTGATACTAGCCAGTGCCTCACCAGCCACTGACCTCACCGCACGTCACTGCTACAAACACACGCCTACACGCACACACACACACACACCTACAAACACACACACACCTACAACCACACGTCTACACACACTCACACCTAAATGTATTTATTTATAAAGTATTTTACCATAAAAGATACATTGAGATTTAGACATGCACATACAAACACACACACACACCTACCTACAAACACACGCCTACACACACTCGCACCTAAAACACACACCTACACACACAGACACCTACAAACACAAGCCTACACACACACACTCGCACCTAATACACACACCTACACATGCCTACACACACACTCGCACCTACACACACTCACCTATAAACACACACCTACACACACACACCTACAAACAAAGACACGCCTACACACAGACTCTCACCTACACACACTCAATACCAAACACACACACAGGGGCGGACTGACCCATCGGGCACTCGGGCACTGCCACGGGGTCAGTAGGGGCCCGGTTTGGGGCGACACTGTGGGTCCCTGTCGATTTCCTCTGATGATTGTAGAAAAGAAATTAAAAGGCAGCCAGCGGCACACTCTGAAAATGCCGCGGTGGGGCCTGTGCCACCCCCTCACATGACGTGTCACGTGAGGGGCGGCGCCTGTGCAACGTGCCTGCTCCAGTTGATTGGGATGCGGGCACGCTGCAGGCGCCATCGCGCCATTTTCAGAGAGCACGGCTGGCTGCCTTTAAATTTCTACCTACGATCATCAGAGGAAACCGGCGGGGGCCTACTGTGTCGCCCCAAACCAGGCCCCTGCCGACCCTCGGGCCCTCAGACTGCCGGTGAGAACCGGGGGCAATATATATCTGCTGGGGGCAATATATACCCATGTGTGATCTGCTGGGGGCAATATATATCCATGAGTGAGCTGCTGGGGACAATATATATCTGCCGGGGGCAATATATCCATATTTGAGCTGCTGGGGGCAATATATATCTGCTAGGGGCAATATATATCCATGTTTGAGCTGCTGGGGGCAATATATATCCATGAGTGATCTGCTGGGGGCAATATATATCCATGAGTGATCTTCTGGGGGCAATATATACCCATGTGTGATCTGCTGGGGGCAATATATATCCATGTGTGATCTGCTGGGGGCAATATATATCCATGAGTGAGCTGTTGGGGGCAATATATATCCATGTGTGAGCTTCTGGGGCAATATATATCCATGATTGAGCTGTTGGGGGCAATATATATCCATATGTGAGCTGCTGGGGGCAATATATATCCATGTGTGAGCTGCCCTTAAATAATTGGTGAGATCCTGCCGAAAGCCTCTGCAAAATTTGTTGTTTTTTTTTAGATCCATGTGTGAGCTGCACATTACTTTGGGTTTTATTGCTGTGGAGCTCTGATGCGCTCATACACACTGCACATTACTGTGAGATTTGTTGCTGTGCAGCTCTGTAATACGCTCATACACTCTGCACATTACTGTGAGTTTTATTTCTGTGGTGCTCTGTGATGTGCAGTGTGTCAGGATTGTGCAGTATCTTTTAAAGTGATCAGCAGTTTCACTCATTTTCCACAGGGACTTTCTGTGCCGTGGCGCAGCCTTAGCTGCAATGAGTGGGTGATGGCTGCTGCAGCGCTACAAGACTCACACACTTTATACACACAAGTTCCGTAGCGCCGGCGCAGAGCGATGGATTGGAGCTGCACGCGTATGCACAGATCTGATCCATCGCTGCCTCTCTGAGAACGCTCGCTACAGGCAGCGATTGGTCTCCCAGGGTGACGTCACTCACTCTCTGTGTGTGACATCACTAGTGACCAGCAGCCGAGAAATTCAAATCCCAGTTGCTGGTGACGCTGGGGGGGGGGATTCCTCCACTTCACTCAGTGTTTGCAGCAGATTGGTTACTGTATCACTGTAAAGTGGTCAGAATGAGTGGAGCGTCACTTTAAGGCCGTGACCCGTCGGACATGTAACGAGTCTGTTGGTTGTCTGTCACAGGTACCTTCATCTAATGAAGCTTTTTCCAGAGGAAGGGATGAGCTGCTCTGGATTCCGCAATGCTCTGTCCAAGCTGGGCCTGGTAACGTCCGATAAGGAGTTCGAAAAACTATGGAACCGGTAAGAGGCTCGCGTCTCCATGGTGTAACTGTTAGATTGGGATGCTTTACATCACCCTGATTTATATGGCCTCTTCTGCCACCGGTCTCCAACGCACACGAGGGATTCTTCCATTGGTCAATTAGGTATTTAATGTCTGGTTTTCAAACAAGTGACAAAGGACAGAACTCACTTTGGTGTCAACATGACATTATTTCCACTTTCCACGTGTACGGCCTGAGCTCCTCCATCAGGAAGAATGCATAGGGTTTCCTGGCCATTGCAAGCCCCGATTGGACGGCAAGTAGGCGGTCCTCTCAATGGTCAACTCTGATTGGAAGATAAGTAATGTTCCATGGCAAATGATTGGAGGATACGTAGACAATAGACAATCTTAGTTGAATGATAACTGTTGTTCCCTAACAATAGCCCAGGGTACATTCCCTGTGGATCTGTTGGGATCCTTATCAATGGGTAGACCTAGTTGGAAACATAGAAACATAGAATATGTGGTCAGATAAGAAGCTTTCGACTCATCTAGTTGCCCAATTCTATGGATCCTTTCCCTGGATGTATTTTAGGATAAGCCTTATGCCTATCCCGTGCCGGCTTAAACTCAATCCCTGGTTTAGCCTCTACCACTTCAACTGGAAGCTGGTCCATGTATCCACCACCGTCTCAGTAACATGATACAAACTGATGTTACTTTAAACCCTTTGCCCCTCTAATCTAAGACTATGTCCGCGACCTCTTGTTTTGCTCCTTCGTTTCCTTTTAAATATACTCCGTTCCTCTACCCTGTGGATTCCCTTAACGTGTTTAAATGTTTCTATCATATCTCCTCTGTCTCCCAAGCTTTACATGTTAAAAACACATGTGCTGTTAAGATTTGAACTCTCGGCCTTCTATTTGCAAAGCAGGAGCATTAACATGCTGAGCCACCTTCCTGCAGGTTTCCTGAAATCCCTGGTTACACATCATGTTGGCTGTGTATCACTAGGAAGTCCAAGTTGTAGACCTGTAGGGTTCCCTGCCAAGACAATATGTCTCTAACACGACTCTGTATCTTGAATTCATAGCCCATTGGTGCTTGGTTCGTCGGTGAGGAATACCCAGTACCCTCCAGTCACAATGTGCAATGTCTTCCTCTAGATCAGCCGTTTATACGAGAGATTCTAAAGATCTGCCAGTAACAAAACTGCAAAGTGTGATAAACATTGTTTGACGACGGGCGAACACTGAATAATTTACAGTTGTTTCTCTCTGAAAGCCATTGCGCTCGTTTTATTCTGCTGCGCCGTTACAGGAAAGCTTTCAGAGCAGATCGGACTTGGCCGTCTTCCCGTGTAAATTCAATGTGTTCGTGTTTTCCTTCACTTATCGTTCTCCTCCATGTAGTTTTGGTGCCCGTGCCACCACATAAGATGCCAATGCTGATGGCATATTCACATGACCCGCCATGTTGCTCTGTATGTGCCCTGATTTACAATACCTGCAGCAGAATCCTTCCCATCTCTCCGTTAATTCTACACGTTCAGGGTATTTCTCACTTTGGACTTTTTCTCACAGAGTCCAAGGACTGGATATTAAAAGGGACCTACACCTTCCATAAGCTGTAACTAGATTACTTGTGCATTACAAATAAAATCACATTATAAACACCTTATAAAGCACATTAGAAACACCTTAAAAAGCACATTATAAAAGCATATGCTGCTGTTTTTATGGAAAAATAAAGTAAGGCTGTTATCTCCTATTTCAGTTTTGTGGATTTTTCACATGATGCACCTTTTACCAAAATCTGTGCAAAAGTTTTACTTTACTTCTGTGGTTTATCTTCTACAGTATTTAACAGCTAATGAGGTAGAGGAGGGAATGTTTAGATAAGGCAGCAGGGGATCTATTTTTTTCTCCAGGCTACCTGAGATAATATCTAGCAGCTGAATGAGATAAGGCAGGAGCTTAAAAGACTTCTAATCTACCCCCCTGGTGATATATAGAGGAACATATCACATATCACACAATGGATGCACCCAGTGACACATATAGAGGGAAATATCACACAATGGATGCACCCAGTGACACATATAGAGGAAAATATCACACAATGGATGCACCCAGTGACACATATAGAGGGAAATATCACACAATGGATGCACCCAGAGACACATATAGAGGGAAATATCACACAATGGATGCACCCAGTGACACATATAGAGGGAAATATCACACAATGGATGCACCCAGTGACACATATAGAGGAAAATATCACACAATGGATGCACCCAGTGACATGTATAGAGGGAAATATCACACAATGGATGCACCCAGTAACACATATAGAGGAAAATATCACACAATGGATGCACCCAGTGACACATATAGAGGAAAATATCACACAATGGATGCACCCAGTGACATGTATAGAGGGAAATATCACACAATGGATGCACCCAGTGACACATATAGAGGAAAATATCACACAATGGATGCACCCAGTGACACATATAGAGGAAAATATCACACAATGGATGCACCCAGTGACACATATAGAGGAAAATATCACACAATGGATGCACTCAGTGACACATATAGAGGAAAATATCACACAATGGATGCACCCAGTGACACATAAAGAGGAAAATATTTTCTAAACATAAAAGAGAAAAAGAAAGACATGTAAGATTTCAGCAACATAAATAAACACAATATGGACATTTCAGTCTTTTGGTGTTAGTGCGCTTTTAAGGGCAGGCGGCAAACCTTCCCTTCCTTCTCTAGAATATTTTGAAAGATTTGTTCTGTAAACATATCTTATTTCCCAGCACTCTTACCTCGGCTAACTGGTCCCTCAGGTCACTGGTCCCTCTGCTCACTGGTCCCTCGGCTCATTGGTCGCTCGGCTCACTGGTCCCTCTGCTCACTGGTCCCTGGGCTCACTGGTCCCTCGGCTCATTGGTCGCTCGGCTCACTGGTCCCTCAGGTCACTGGTCCCTCTGCTCACTGGTCCCTCGACTCACTGGTCCCTCAGGTCACTGGTCCCTCTGCTCACTGGTCCCTCAGGTCACTGGTCCCTCTGCTCACTGGTCCCTCGGCTCACTGGTCCCTCAGGTCACTGGTCCCTCCCAGAGGACTTGTCTTATTCCATCACCAGGACCTTGGAAGATCTAAACATCTCATGGGGTCCACTCGGTGCAGTCAAATGACGTAAAAAACAAACTGAATTTGCAGATTTAACAAATAATGGACTGATTAGGGATGATTTGTGTAACTATGTTAAAGCTGTTGTTACGTTACGCGTCCGCTCTGTCTCTGTCGTTCTGTTCTCCTGTTACTGTATAACGTTTATTTAAAGTTATGTCGGTGAGAGCGACGGGATTCTCGAAGCTGAGGATCTGCTGAGCCTTCTGGGAATTACGGACGACCAGCGCGGGTTATTGCTGACAGCGCTGGAAAAGGTCTCTGCCGCTCACCAGGCATGTCAGCCGAGTAAGTGAATAGTAAGAATTCTTTTATGCATTTTACAGCTTGAGTGACTTGCAAAAGTTACATCATGAGTAATCCACGCCTTTTACAGCATGAGTGACCAACACACGTTACAGCATGAGCGACCAACACACGTTACAGCATGAGTGACCAACACACGTTACAGTATGAGTGACCAACACACGTTACAGCATGAGTGACCAACACACGTTACAGTATGAGTGACCAACACACGTTACAGTATGAGTGACCAACACACGTTACAGCATGAGTGACCAACACACGTTACAGTATGAGTGACCAACACATGTTACAGTATGAGCAACCAACACACGTTACAGTATGAGCAACCAACACACGTTACAGCATGAGTGACCAACACACGTTACAGCATGAGTGACCAACACACGTTACAGTATGAGTGACCAACACACGTTACAGTATGAGCGACCAACACACGTTACAGCATGAGCGACCAACACACGTTACAGTATGAGCAACCAACACACGTTACAGTATGAGTGACCAACACACGTTACAGTATGAGTGACCAACACACGTTACAGCATGAGCGACCAACACACGTTACAGCATGAGCGACCAACACACGTTACAGTATGAGCGACCAACACACGTTACAGCATGAGCGACCAACACACGTTACAGCATGAGCGACCAACACACGTTACAGCATGAGCGACCACACACGTTACAGTATGAGTGACCAACACACGTTACAGCATGAGCGACCAACACACGTTACAGCATGAGTGACCAACACACGTTACAGCATGAGCGACCAACACACGTTACAGCATGAGTGACCAACACACGTTACAGCATGAGCGACCAACACACGTTACAGTATGAGCGACCAACACACGTTACAGCATGAGCGACCAACACACGTTACAGCATGAGTGACCAACACACGTTACAGTATGAGTGACCAACACACGTTACAGCATGAGTGACCAACACACGTTACAGTATGAGTGACCAACACACGTTACAGCGTGAGCGACCAACACACGTTACAGTGTGAGCGACCAACACACGTTACAGCATGAGCGACCAACACACGTTACAGTCTGAGCGACCAACACACGTTACAGCATGAGCGACCAACACACGTTACAGTATGAGTGACCAACACACGTTACAGCATGAGCGACCAACACACGTTACAGCATGAGCGACCAACACACGTTACAGTATGACTGACCAACACACGTTACAGCGTGAGTGACCAACACACGTTACAGCATGAGCGACCAACACACATTACAGCGTGAGCGACCAACACACGTTACAGTATGAGTGACCAACACACGTTACAGCATGAGCGACCAACACACGTTACAGTATGAGCGATCAACACACGTTACAGCATGAGCGACCAACACACGTTACAGCATGAGCGACCAACACACGTTACAGTATGAGCGACCAACACACGTTACAGCATGAGCGACCAACACACGTTACAGTATGAGTGACAAACACACGTTACAGCATGAGCGACCAACACACGTTACAGTATGAGTGACCAACACACGTTACAGCATGAGCGACCAACACACGTTACAGTATGAGTGTCCCAGTTTACAGTATGAGTGACTTTCAAAAGTTACATCATGAGTAATCCACGCCTTTTACAGCATGAGCGACCAACACACGTTACAGCATTAGCGACCAACACACGTTACAGTATGAGTGACCAACACACGTTACAGTATGAGTGACCAACACACGTTACAGCATGAGCGACCAACACACGTTACAGTATGAGCGACCAACACACGTTACAGCATGAGCGACCAACACACGTTACAGTATGAGCGACCAACACACGTTACAGTATGAGTGACCAACACACGTTACAGCATGAGCGACCAACACACGTTACAGTATGAGTGACCAACACACGTTACAGCATGAGCGACCAACACACGTTACAGCATGAGTGACCAACACACGTTACAGTATGAGTGACCAACACACGTTACAGCATGAGTGACCAACACACGTTACAGCATGAGTTACCAACACACGTTACAGTATGAGTGACCAACACACGTTACAGCATGAGCGACCAACACACGTTACAGTATGAGCGACCAACACACGTTACAGCATGAGTGACCAACACACGTTACAGCATGAGCGACCAACACACGTTACAGCATGAGTGACCAACACACGTTACAGTATGAGCAACCAACACACGTTACAGTATGAGCAACCAACACACGTTACAGCATGAGTGACCAACACACGTTACAGTATGAGCGACCAACACACGTTACAGCATGAGCGACCAACACACGTTACAGTATGAGTGACCAACACACGTTACAGCATGAGTGACCAACACACGTTACAGTATGAGCGACCAACACACGTTACAGCATGAGCGACCAACACACGTTACAGCATGAGCGACCAACACAAGTTACAGTATGAGTGACCAACACACGTTACAGTATGAGTGACCCAGTTTACAGTATGAGTGACCAACACACGTTCCAGTATGAGTGACCAACACATGTTACAGTATGAGTGTCCCAGTTTACAGTATGAGTGACTTGCAAAAGTTACATCATGAGTAACTCGTGCACTTTACAACATGTGTGACCAGCGCAAGTCACCCACACATTTTTCAGCATGAACACTTTGAGTGTTTGAACATTCGATGTATGAGATATATATATATACAGTTTATAAACAATAGGATTCTGTAGAATTTAGGGAATATTCTAACATTCTATACAGCTTGTGAAACGTGACGTTGGCCAGGCGTCTGGGCGTCTGCGCGTCTGCGCGTCTCTGTACTCTCTGAAAAGTCTATAATTAAATAAAAACACTTTCGCTTTTCAAAATACAGAAACGAGTAACGTGGCCGAGACCAGAAAGGGAACAGAAAGGAAACTCTCGCTAAATATCGAGAAATGGCTGAGAGAGAGGGTGCGAGAGGGAGCGCGAGCCATGGCGGCTGAATTCCTGCTCTATGATCCTCAAAGGACCGGCAAGGTGAAGCTTAATGAGAGTTAAAGCTGCCTTCATGTTTATTCTTCTAGAAATTCCGTATAAATGAGGACCTTAGTGTTTTAATGTATCCCAGCAGTTGCCTGACTACAAATCCCACAATGCACAGAGCCACCGAGGCTTAGCGTGACGAGGCTTGCTGAGAAAAGCGCGAGGATTCTGGGAGTTACTTATTATAGGAGAATTGTCGTGTTGTGTCGATGACACCAAAAACGTCACAAATAAATCCGAATAAATCATTATAACGTCCACACGCAGAGCATGCGCTGCTATAATACACTGAGAGGCGCGCAGGACACTGACACACACGGCCGTGTATACCCGGCTACAGGTGATTATCTGTAAACAGGACGAAGGGAAAACATTGAGCAACAAGGAGAGTTATCTATTAATATGTATCTGCTCCATGACTCGTGTCATCATGACCTGCAATCATTACTCACAGCGCTTCCCGGTACTGAACTTTGTATCCAAAGCCGGAGCCACTTCAGTGCATCGCAATTAAAGGGACCACAGAGTAGAATACTACTGCTATTACTCCTGATACCCTATATTGCTTTAAATGCTGCAACTACAGCTACCCTATACTGCTTTAAATGCTGCTACTACAGCTAACCTATACTGCTTTAAATGCTGCTACTACTGCTGCAACTACCCTATACTGCTTTAAATGCTGCTTCTACTACTACAGCTACCCTATACTGCTACTATTGCTAATACAGCTACCCTATACTGCTGGAAGTACTGCTATTACTACTGCAACTACAGCTACCCTATACTGCTTTAAATGCTGCTACTACAGCTACCCTATACTGCTTTAAATGCTGCTACTACAGCTACCCTATACTGTTTTAAATGCTGCTGCTACTACAGCTACCCTATACTGCTTTAAATGCTGCTACTACAGCTACCCTATACTGCTTTAAATGCTGCTACTACAGCTACCCTATACTGCTTTAAATGCTGCTACTACAACTACCCTATACTGCTTTAAATGCTGCTACTACTGCTACAACTACCCTATACTGCTTTAAATGCTGCTACTACTGCTACAACTACCCTATACTGCTTTAAACGCTGCTATTACTGCTAATACAGCTACCCTATACTGCTTTAAACGCTGCTATTACTGCTACTACAGCTACCCTCTACTGCTTTAAATGCTGCTGCTACTACGGCTACTACAGCTACCATATACTGCTGCAAGTACTGCTATTACAACTGCAACTACAGCTACCCTATACTACTTTAAACGTTGCTATTACTGCTACTACAGCTACCCTATACTGCTTTAAACGCTGTTATTACTGCTACTACAGCTACCCTCTACTGCTTTAAATGTTGCTTCTACTACGGCTGCTACAGCTACCATATAATGCTGCAAGTACTGCTATTACTACTGCAACTACTGCTATCCTATACTGCTTTAAACACTGCTATTACTGCTACTACAGCTACCCTATACTGCTTTAAATGCTGCTAATAATGCTACTACAGCTACCCTCTACTGCTTTAAATGCTGCTGCTACTACGGCTACTACAGCTACCATATACTGCTGCAAGTACTGCTATTACTACTGCAACTACAGCTACCCTATACTGCTTTAAACGTTGCTATTACTGCTACTACTGCTACCCTATACTGCTTTCATTGCTGCTACTACAGCTACTACAGCGATCCTATACTGCTTTAAATGCTACTACTATTGCTACTACAACTACCCTATACTGCAGCAAGTACTGCTATTACTACTGCAACTACAGCTACCCTTTACTGCTTTAAATGCTGCTACTACTGCTACCCTATACTGCTGTAATTTATGTTACTCCTGCAAATACAGCTACCTTATTCTGCTGCAAGTACTGCTATTACTCCTGCTACTACAGCTACACTATACTGCTGTAAATGCTGCTAATATTACTGCAACTACAGATAATACTGCAACAACTGCTTCTTTTACTACAGCTACTACAGCTATTAATACTGCTGCAACTGCTGCTACAGTGGCAAGAAAAAGTATGTGAACCCTTTGGGATTACGTGGAGTTTTGCATGTATTGGTCATAAAATGTGCTCTGATCTTCATCTAAGTCACAACAATTTGAAAAACACAGTCTGCTTAAAATAATACAACACAAACAATATATGTTTTCATGTTTTTATTGAACAGAACATGTAAACATTCACAGTGCAGGGTGGAAAAAGTATGTGAACCTTTGGACTTAATAACTGGTTGACCCTCCTTTGGCAGCAATAACTTCAACCAAACGTTTCCTGTAGTTGCAGATGCACAACGATCTGGAGTAATTTTGGACCACTCCTCTTCACAAAACTGTTTCAGTGTAGCAATATTCTTGGGATGTCTGGTGTGAATCGCTCTCTTAAGGTCATGCCACAGCATTTCAATCGGGTTGAGGTCAGGACTCTGACTGGGCCACTCCAGAAGGCGTATTTTGTTTTGTTGAAGCCATTCTTTTGTTGAATTACTTGTATGCTTTGGGTCATTGTCCTGTTGCATCACCCATCCTCTGCGGAGGTTCAGTTGGCGGACAGATGGTCTTACGTTTTCCTGCATAATGTCTTGATAAACTCTGGAATTCATTTTTCTATGAATGACAACAATCCGTCCAGGCCCTGAGGCAGCAAAGCAGCCCCAAACCATGATGCTCCCTCCGCCATGTTTTACAGTGGGGATGAGGTTTTGATGTTGGTGTGCTGTGCCTTTTTTTCTCCACACATTGTGCTGTGTGTTTTTTCCAAACAACTCAATTTTGGTTTCATCTCCCCACAGAATATTTTGCCAGGAGTGCTGTGGAACATCCAGGTGCTCTTTTGCAAACTTCAAACGTGCTGCAATATTCTTTTTGGACAGCAATGGCTTCCTCCGTGGTGTCCTCCCATGTACTCCATTCTTGTTTTATGTTTTCCTTATTGTAGACAACAATGTTAGCTTGTGCCAGAGATTTCTGTAAGTCTTTAGCTGACACTCTAGGATTCTTCTTTACCTCATTAAGCATTCTGCGCTGTGCTCTTGCAGTCTTCTTTACAGGACGACCACGCCTAGGGAGAGTAGCAACAGTGCTGAACTTTCTCCATTTGTAGACAGTCTGTCTTACCGTGGACACATGAACATCAAGGCTTTTGGAAATATTTTTGTAATCCTTTCCAGCTTCATGCAAGTCAACAATTCTTGATCGTAGGTCTTCTGAGAGCTCTTTTCTGCGAGGCATGGTTCACATCAGGCAGTGCATCTTGAAACCAGTAAACCCAAAACTGGTGTGTGTTTTTAAAGGGCAGGACAGCTTTCAGCAACACATCCAATAATATCACACTGATTGGACTCAAGGTTGGCTCACTCCTGGCTCCAATTAGCTCTTAGACAAGTCATTAGGCTAGGGGTTCACATACTTTTTCCACCCTGCACTGTGAATGTTTACATGTTATGTTCAATAAACACATGAAAACATATAATGTTTGTGTTGTATTATTTTAAGCAGACTGTGTTTTTCAAATTGTTGTGACTTAGATGAAGATCAGAGACATTTTATCACCAATTCATGCAAAACTCCATGTAATCCCAAAGGGTTCACATACTTTTTCTTGCAACTGTATTACTACTGTTGCTATAATAACTGATTCATTTAATACTGTAATACTACTATAACTAATAATACTGCTAGTACTACTGACATATCTGCTACTATTACTACTAATACTGCTGCTACAACTACCAATACTACTACAATTGCTGCAATATCTAATAAGTACTACCACTGTTACAACCACTACTATTATTACTGCTACTTTGGCTACTAATATTGCTACAACTGATGCTATATCTACTACTACTACCGCTGTTACAACTGCTACTATTACTACTTCTGCTACAGCTGCTAAGACGGCTGCTACTGCTTCTATTGCTACTGCTTCTACAATTGTTACAATTACACCTACTAATGCTGCTGCTATGTCTAATGCTATGTCTATTACATTACAACTGCTACTATTACTGCAGCGGCTTCAGCTACCAATATTGCTACAACTGTTGTGATGCTGTGATAATACTCTTATTGCTACATCTGCTATTACTACTGCAACAGTTAGTGCTTCTATTTCACCTGCAACTGCTACTCATACTAATACTAGGGATGTGCGTTTCGGGTTTCGGAATTTCGGAATTTTCACGAAATTTCCCGATTCGTGTTTTCGGATGCGGCCGAATTTCCGAAAATTTTTAGATCCGAAAATGTCAGATCCGAAACGTTTTCCGAGCCGAAACTAAATATTTTCGGATTTTTCGAATGTACTTGAAATGTGTCAAACGAGGAGAACAGACATTTGAAAAAACGAAAATTTTCCGAAAAACGAAAATTTTCGGAAAAACGAAAAGTCGATACAAAAAACGAGCAAAGTGACACGAAAATACGAAAAATGGTCGATATTCCAAAAAATGTACAATTCCGAAAAATGAAAATTTCCGAAATCACGAAAAGTCGATACAAAACTCGAGCACAGTGACACGAAAATACGAAAAATGGTCGATATTCCGAAAAAAAAATGTACCCGAAAAACGAGCCGAACCGAATCGAATCGAAACCGAAATCGGTCGAAACGAGCCGAATCGAAAAGTTTAAAAATCTGAAAAATCGAACCGAATCGAACCGAAAAAAAAATCGGTGCACAAGCCTAACTAATACTGTTACTTCTACCACAACTTGTATTACTGCTACTATAGCTACTATTATTACTTACTATTACTATACTATTATACTAATACTATACTTTATCTGCTACTACAATGAATAGAGTAACAGCCATTACTATTACTATTTCAAACGGCTATTACAACTACTAATAAAACTAATATTGCTACTACATCTACTACTACTTCTGCAACCTCAAATGCTACTGTTACTATAGATGCTACAGTAACTATTACTGTTAAAATACTACTATTACAACATGCACTGATACTATTACTACATCTACTACTGCTATTCCTACTACAACTACTATTACTACAATAGCTAAGAGGATGGTCTGTGTGTGACATGCTGGGATTTTCTGTTTGATCCTTGGTATTTTTGGGTTCAGGATATCGTTGTAATAGTTACTATTTATCACTTACTACCCATTTACTCACACGATTCCCCTCTGTTGTATGTTGTATTTTCCTGAAGGCGACAAAAAAAGATTTCCTGAAAGTCCTGGAAACGTTTAGTCTTACGCTTCCCATAGACCACCTTGACCGGTTTCTTTGCCGCTGTGGCCTTGATGAAGCGATGCCCGATGTCAACTACCTGGAGTTTCTACAACATGTGCAGGCCAGGGGCAGGGACGGGGTGACCTACACAGACAGGTATGCGACACCGGCGGCTACTGAAAGGAAGAGGCTGTATGGTTTAGAGCAGAGCTGTCAAATTCACAGCCCCCCCCCCAGAGAATGATGCCTACATTTCCCAGAATTCTTTGAATGCATTAGATGGCCAGGGTATCATGGGAGTTGTAGTTCAGAAACATCTGGGAGGTCAGAGATTGACAGTCCTGGTTTCGAATTTAGAAAGATTCACATTTCAGATATTTTAACTGCTGACGAGGCCCCGGCTAGATGTTTGGCAAACTGCCAAATAACCGGGCAGCTGCAATGGTCGAGGTCCACTGTGAAGATCAAAGGATCCCAGCTTGACCATGTAAGGCTGGTGCTAGCGTTGCACTGGCCGGTCAAATCCAATCAGAGAACTGGAAGGGATTGTAATCTTTACTCACAAACCAATCGATGGAAACCCGGGACCTAAAATCTTTCACAGTCAGAGATTTGTACCTAAAACCTGCAGCGGCACCGACGTGTCAGAGGAACGCCCCGATATTCCGTGATTCAGCTCTACAGGTTCAAACAGGAGAATCCCAAAGGATTCAATGTTAAAAAAATATTAACGTTTTTATTTTTTATTAAAGCGTTTATTCTTTTCATTTTCAACAAACCATTTGATATAAATATTTTTCTGAACGTCTTTTGGTATTTGTTGATGAAATTTGTGATTCCTATTTATTTTTAAAAATACATTTTTTTTTATTCTGTAACAGGCCTTTTTTATTATTTTTTAAAGGACCTTTTTTATTATTTAGACACATTTTAATGCATTTTCATTGGTTTAGACACCTTTTAGAAGAATAGCAGATCAGGTTTTTTTTTGTTGTTTTTTCTTCTGCAGTCCGGTGGTCTTTGGCAGCGTTCGGCAGTGTTTTTTTCTCCCTGCAGTCTGGCGGTCTTTGGCAGCGTTCGGCAGCCTCTTTTTTTTTTTTTACTGCAGTCCGGCGGTCTGCGGCGGCATTCGGCGGTCTATCTAGCGGTCTTCCTGGGTCGCCCATAGTTGCTTGCAGTGGTTGATCCAGGTTGTACGATTAGGTTGTCCGTAGTCTGACGACCAAGACGGTCATGTGTCTTCAGACCCAGTGGACGGCTCGCCATAAACATAAGAATCAAACTTTATTGAAAAAATATGCATCACACAGATAATGGCTATTTTTTGTAAAAAGTAATTCTCCTTTTCCCCAATCCGTCACTTTTTAAGTCCGTTCTCATTTTTAAACAGGTCGGAAAAGAGGACTTCTCCAAACTCCCACTCTACCACCGGCGTTTTAGAAGAGAAGCTGGCCTGGCTTTTCCATGAGGATTTCAGATCTCTCCTCGGTTCCTTCCGGTGCGTGACTGGCAGTAAATTCGGGGCCATTTTTCCGTATTATCACATTTCTGAGAAGATTCTTTAGAAACGATGGAACAACTGAAAAAGAAAACATTGAATTCCTTCAGGGTCAACCTTGTCTTCAGGGCTGGATTTATAACTAGGCAGAGTAGGCTTGTGCCTACAGGCACCTGCCACAAGGGGGCGCCCTGCTCTGTAAAGTAAAAAAGGTTTTTTTGTTTTTGTTTTACAGTGGTCTATATGATTGTATATTGTATCTCTGGAACCATAAGGGCTAGAGCGACATATGAGGTATCATTGGAAAGGTCAGATTATGGCCTTTCCAGTGATTCCAAATATCCAGGTTAGATTTATTTAAAAATAAAATATCTTTCTCCTATTTTTTCTTTTTAATGCAGCAGTATTATTCAGGTTACGATTATAAAGCGCAAGGTGATGCTGCGCTAGCTCACCTTCTCAATTCCCGCACTGCCAGCAAGTGTGAAGCTGATGATGCAATGCATTGTTTCATAGACCGTGACATTGTAGTAAGGAGAGACAGGGGGACTTTGGATCCTGCATCTCTGAATTGTTACACCGCACAAGGTTAAGTGAGGCGTCATTGGAAAGGTCAGAGTCTGGATTAATGATACAAACCTGACCATGGAATGTGTAAAAATAGTAAATGCAATATGTATTTTTTTCTCTGTTCTACGGCCGAGGCAATATATGCTTTTACATATAAAACAAACAATGCCGCTGCACTAAGTCAACTAACGCAACAGATTCTGCCCCTGCTTTAGATTTGATGCAGAGAGAAACTGGTCTTAAAAATTTTTTAAAATTTTTTTTGTTTTCTTAGTTTGCCCCAAAATGGAAATTTAAAAAGTCATTTTGGAATGTTTCTCTTTTTTTGGCTAGGGGTGATTTTAGCTGCGCCTGCAGGCTCCTGAGATGCAAATCCGGCCCTGCTTGTTCTCAGTTCAGTTCTCCATCTCTATGCATGCAGGGACTTCATTTAATAAATAAATATCAGCTTCTTGGGCTCGTAGGGTTTTTTTTCGACATATTGGCTGATTCAGTTGAAAAAAATCTGGCCAAGCCGATAAATGAAAAATGAAGCTGGTCCAAAAAAAATCTGGGCGGTGAAACAGCCGGGAAAGCTTACATTCGGCAGCATCTTACCGATTTGTGCCTTTAAACATGGCTAGTAGAAAAATGCAATCTTTATGGAGAGATTTCCGCCTTATTCCCTCTATTTTTCTGCCAGAAAATCCATTTTTGGCAACTTTTAGCATGTGTAATTTTTTTCCAGAAATCGGCAAAATTGAATCGATTAAAGCTGATATTTCCATTAAAAGACGAATTTTGGTTTGAATTTTCATTGAGAATCAAGATGCCGCTAAACCCGAATCTCTGAAAATGGACGGAAATTGGACAAAAAAGGTCTTGATTTCAGCCATCGGGTGGAAATAAATCAAGCTCTGGGTCTCTATATGGAGCGCGGTGTTTGGGTGCTGGAACGATGGTCTACTTACATTTTTGGCTATGTCGCTGGGTGGGGTGTAGGGTTGCTCAGGGCCTTTGCGGGGTCCTGGCCAATGGGACTTCTCAACGCACCTGTCTCCTGGTGGTCTTTGTGAATGATGTGCCTGGTGAAATGCACGACGCCTGATGTCCTGCAGTCACTGATCGCCTGGGGGACCCGTCCTGGGTCATTAGGAACCCATGACACCGCGCGACACTCCCTGATCATATCCTTAATTCTCTGATATTAGAAATAATTAATAATGCGCTTTGTGATTGGTTTATCACCGAAATAACGCGGGTAAAAAAGATGCATCAAAAAAAGACGCCAGACAAAAAAAAAAACGCTCCGATTCGACGTGGCAGAAAAAGACGCTTTGCATAATTCTTTTAAATGTGTCTACCCCTTTTTACTCGCGCCCCTCCCCCAGGACACATTCGTGACGGCCCTTTTTTCCTCTTTTTATAGGAGCGCCGATACAAAGCACAGAAACGCTATAACGCAGCAAGACTTCCGAGCGATAATAGAGAAAAGGTAACCATAGAGCGGGTCTCCGCGTGATGGTCGGGCCCCGTGCAGACTGTTATTATTATTATTATTATTATTCTTTATTTATAAAGCGCCAGCATATTCCGCAGCGCTGTACAATAAGCACAGTATAGACAGGGTTACAATACATTGAACAACATTTGACAAACAGTACAGGAGGAGATGAGGGCCCTATTCCCGTAGGAACTCACAATCTAGGAGGGTTGGGGTTGGAAACAGGAGGAGAGGACTGTAAGGTGAGAGTGATTGATGGTTGTGTCAGTGAGTCGGGGGGTAGGCTTCCCT
This sequence comes from Leptobrachium leishanense, assembly GCA_009667805.1. Classification (NCBI taxonomy): domain Eukaryota; kingdom Metazoa; phylum Chordata; class Amphibia; order Anura; family Megophryidae; genus Leptobrachium; species Leptobrachium leishanense. The sequence goes on along the minus strand of CM019068.1, from coordinate 8,178,960 downwards.
AAATAGGAATGTTTTAAGGGAGCGTTTGAAGGAAGAGAAGTTAGGGGAAAGTCTGACAGTACGAGGGAGAGCGTTCCAGAGAGTGGGGGCTGCGCGTGAGAAATCCTGCAGTCTATCATGGGAAGAGGTGATGCGGTGAGAAGCTAGGCGCAGGTCACTGTTTGACCTTAGGGAGCGGGCTGGGGTGTATTTGGTGATTAGTGAGGACAGGTAGCGGGGAGCTGAGTTAGTGAGGGTTTTGTAGGTAAGGATAAGGATTTTGAACTTAATTCTGCAGTGGATGGGGAGCCAGTGAAGGGACTCGCAGAGGGGAGCGGCAGAGACAGAGCGGCGAGTGAGGTGAATTAGCCTGGCGGAGGCGTTCAGGATGGATTGTAGGGGGGAGAGGCGGGACAGAGGGAGGCCAGATAAGAGATTATTGCAATAGTCGAGTCGGGAGATTACCAGGGCGTGTATGAGTTGTTTTGTGGTGACAGCGGTAAGAAATGGCCGAATTCTGGAAATATTACGCAGTTGGTATCGGCAGGAGGAGGAAAGAGACTGGATGTGGGGGATGAAGGAAAGAGCAGAGTCAAGTGTAACTCCAAGTCAGCGAACTTGGTTTGATGGGGAGATGGTGATACCCTCCACCGTGATAGAGAAGTCAGGAGGTGGGGAGGCATTGGAGGGAGGAATAAGTAGGAGCTCAGTCTTTGACATGTTGATCTTTAGGTGGTGGGAGGCCATCCAGGAGGAGATGCCAGATAAACAGTCACTGACTTTTGAAAGGACAAGGAGAGAGAGATCAGGGGTAGAGAGGTAGATCTGAGTGTCATCAGCGTAGAGGTGGTAATTAAAGCCAAAGCTGTTGATGATTTTGCCCAGGGAGGAGGTGTAGATGGAAAAGAGCAGAGGACCAAGGACAGAGCCTTGAGGTACACCAACAGATAGAGGCAATGAGGAGGAGGAGTTTCCAGCAAAGGACACACAGAAGGACCTGTTGGATAAATAGGAGTCAACCCAAGCAAGTGCAGTGTCACCGAGACAGAGAGAGTTGAGGGTCTGTAGAAGGAGGGGGTGGTCAACAGTGTCAAAAGCAGCCGTGAGGTCAAGCAGGATGAGAATAGAATAGTGGCCGTGTTTTTTAGCAGTTAGGAGGTCGTTGTGTATTTATTCCCGTGTATCCTCCTTAATGAGTGTTTTGCCCGTGTCGGCCCGGCTGCCCGCGTGCCTTTTTGCACCATGTAGACATTAATCTGTGCGCTGTGTGTGTTTTCTCTGCTGGTCGTGAGCTGTAAAAGAGGCCTCAGCGCGTCGTTGACATGCAGGCGCCTCCGCTCTAATCATTACTGGTTGTAATTTTCGTCCCCTAGGTACGGCATAACCGTCACAGATGCAGAGTTTGCCCGTTTGCTGGAGAAGCTGCCCACCGATCATCACGGCGGCGTCCGATACCTGGACTTTATGGCCAGAATTGATAGCAGGTACAGGATTTTGTTGGCCAAGATGCCAGTGTTGTCGCCTTTTTATGGCGTATGTACCTCCCTTATACCAACCAAGATTCCCATAGTTTCAGCCTCCAAACCAGCTACTCCGGCCAACAAGAGGCGGTCAGTGGACGGGGTGGTCACCATGTTACATATATCTAAATCAGGGCTGTCAAACTCGCGCCCCCCCCAGATGCTGAGTCCTACAATATCCAGAATTCTTCCCCATGCAATAGAAGTTTAGGGAATCATGGGGGTTGCAGTTCAGAAACATCTGGGGGAGCTGGAGTTTGACAGCCCCAATGATCTATACAGTGAACCCACAATACATGTCCATCCATCGGCACTGGTAAGTATCTCTGTCCCCATCCAAGCTGTTCTGAACTTGTCCTTCAACAGCGATGGTCATGATGAGCATCATGTAGCATGCATTCCACTTCTGCGCCATTGTTGGAGATCAGTGACCTAAACCCTGGGTTGTCTCCTCAGTGACAAACCCTGGCATTTCCATGGGCCATGAGAGCAACATGGTCCACACACATACATCATACAATCAGTGAGCCTCGGCACCCCACTTGTTTTGGAACTACATGTCTCATTACGTGTGGACACACTTGAGGCTAGTAGAGCATCATGGGACATGTACAGTAGCTCTGAATCAGTTGGGGCACTGAGGTTCTTCACCATCAGAGCAGTAAGCGATGATATCAGCCGGTGTAAATGGTGACAGTGTGAGGTACGTGTGATATTACAGCCAGAAGATCGCGCTGTGGAGACTTGGACCTCCGAGCTGTCCTGTTTGTGGTGTGACAGTCCTGTTTCTGACCCTGTCCTGCCACACTGGGCTTCCCAGAACCAGGACACCAGAAAATGATCCCCATTTAAGGCATCGTGACCTCGTGATTAAAAGTTTGATGGTCACGCTGCCCTCGGGTCATCCTAGAACGCAGGCTCACCTCGTTATCGGTTGGTCTATGTCCCTCATGGTTGATGGCGCAGCAGATGGTGTGACTGTAACCCCTTGCACTTTGTCTCAAAATGTTTCTGTATCTTAGTTTCTTTTTGAAAGATCTTTCCTTGTTTGTCACGAGGCTCCGTATAAATCCATACACATAGACCTCCCTCCTATTACACAGCCTAAGCGAATCCCACGAGGAGGCCGCGCTCAGCGACACGATAAGTCACGTGGGAGACGCGATAACCTGCTCAGCCCCAAGAGGGGTACCTGCAAGGGGGGGAGATACCTGCAAGGGGGAGATACCTGCAAGGGGGGGAGATACCTGCAAGGGGGGGGAGATACCTGCAAGGGGGAGGGTACCTGCAAGGGGGGGAGATACCTGCAAGGGGGGGGAGATACCCGCAAGGGGGAGGGGTACCTGCAAGGGGGAGATACCTGCAAGGGGGAGGGTACCTGCAAGGGGGGGAGATACCCGCAAGGGGGAGGGTACCTGCAAGGGGGGAGATACCTGCAAGGGGGAGGGTACCTGCAAGGGGGGGAGATACCCGCAAGGGGGAGGGTACCTGCAAGGGGGGGAGATACCTGCAAGGGGGAGGGGTACCTGCAAGGGGGGGAGATACCTGCAAGGGGGAGGGGTACCTGCAAGGGGGGGAGATACCCGCAAGGGGGAGGGTACCTGCAAGGGGGAGGGGTACCTGCAAGGGGGGGAGATACCTGCAAGGGGGAGGGGTACCTGCAAGGGGGGGAGATACCCGCAAGGGGGAGGGTACCTGCAAGGGGGAGATACCTGCAAGGGGGAGGGGTACCTGCAAGGGGGAGGGTACCTGCAAGGGGGAGGGGTACCTGCAAGGGGGGGGAGATACCTGCAAGGGGGAGATACCTGCAAGGGGGAGATACCTGCAAGGGGGGGAGGGTACCTGCAAGGGGGGGAGGGTGCCTGCAAGGGGGAGGGGTACCTGCAAGGGGGGAGGGTGCCTGCAAGGGGGGGTACCTGCAAGGGGGAGGGGTACCTGAAAGGGGGGGATACCTGCAAGGGGGAGGGGTACCTGCAAGGGGGGGATACCTGCAAGGGGGGGGATACCTGCAAGGGGGGGTACCTGCAAATTACACTGACAGGAACCAAAGCAAATCGATGGCAGGAGGTTTTCGTTCGCGTGTGATCGGCTCGTGTCATCAAGGCGCGGATTCCTTCATTCGTCTACTGGAGGAATTGCCATAAATTTGGACAGCGGAGATTCCTCCAAATATCTGGTGAATCATGGGAAATCACGTGTGTATCTTACCTCCACCCTGACACCTAGTGCTGATAAGGAGAAGTGCAGGACACACAGCGTCACAGCGTATTGCAGCCACATTGTAGCAGGAGGTAGCGGAACGTATTTAGACCTGTGATGTCTGTGGCTTATTGGCGACTTTCTATCGGTTCCTCCAAAAATCTCAAAATACACGAAAAAGCCAATCACATTCATTCTGCACCATGTGATAAATAACAGTGACCCAGAGCGACGCGTATCCCAGAGCGCCGAGTATCCCAGAGCGCCGAGTATCCCAGAGCGCCGAGTATCCCAGAGCGCCGCGTATCCCAGAGCGCCGAGTATCCCAGAGCGCCGAGTATCCCAGAGCGCCGAGTATCCCAGAGCGCCGCGTATCCCAGAGCGCCGAGTATCCCAGAGCGCCGAGTATCCCAGAGCGCCGAGTATCCCAGAGTGCCGCGTATCCCAGAGCGCCGCGTATCCCAGAGCGCCGCGTATCCCAGAGCGCCGCGTATCCCAGAGTGCCGCGTATCCCAGAGCGCCGCGTATCCCAGAGCGCCGCGTATCCCAGAGCTCCACGTATCCCAGAGCTCCACGTATCCCAGAGCGCCGCGTATCCCAGAGCGCCACGTATCCCAGAGTGCCGTGTATCCCAGAGCGCCACATATCCCAGAGCGCCGCGTATCCCAGAGCGCCGCGTATCCCAGAGCGCCGCGTATCCCAGAGCGCCGCGTATCCCAGAGCGCCACGTATCCCAGAGCGCCACGTATCCAGAGCGCCGCGTATCCCAGAGCGCCACGTATCCCAGAGTGCCGCGTATCCAGAGTGCCGTGTATCCCAGAGCGCCACATATCCCAGAGCGCCGCGTATCCCAGAGCGCCGCGTATCCCAGAGCGCCGCGTATCCCAGAGCGCCACGTATCCCAGAGCGCCACGTATCCCAGAGCGCCGCGTATCCCAGAGCGCCGCGTATCCCAGAGCGCCGCGTATCCCAGTTTGCCGCGTATCCCAGAGCGCCGCGTATCCCAGAGCGCCACGTATCCCAGAGCGCCGCGTATCCCAGAGCGCCGCGTATCCCAGAGCGCCGCGTATCCCAGTTTGCCGCGTATCCCAGAGCGCCGCGTATCCCAGAGCGCCGCGTATCCCAGAGTGCCGTGTATCCCAGAGCGCCGCGTATCCCAGAGCGCCACATATCCCAGAGCGCCGCGTATCCCAGAGCGCCGCGTATCCCAGAGTGCCGCGTATCCCAGAGTGCCGCGTATCCCAGAGTGCCGCGTATCCCAGAGCGCCGCGTATCCCAGAGCGCCGCGTATCCCAGAGCGCCGCGAGATACAATCTGGTTCAGAGGGATGGGGCAGAGATACAATTTGGTTCAGAGGGATGGGGCAGAGATACGATCAGGTTCAGAGGGATGGGGCAGAGATATGATCGGGTTCAGAGGGATGGGGCAGAGATACAATCTGGTTCAGAGGGATGGGGCAGAGATATGATCGGGTTCAGAGGGATGGGGCAGAGATATGATCGGGTTCAGAGGGATGGGGCAGAGTTATGATCAGGTTCAGAGGGATGGGGCAGAGATATGATCAGGTTCAGGGGGATGGGGCAGAGATACAATTTGGTTCAGAGGGATGGGGCAGAGATATGATCGGGTTCAGAGGGATGGGGCAGAGATACGATCTGGTTCAGAGGGATGGGGCAGAGATACAATTTGGTTCAGAGGGATGGGGCAGAGATATGATCAGGTTCAGAGGGATGGGGCAGAGATACGATCTGGTTCAGAGGGATGGGGCAGAGATACGATCAGGTTCAGAGGGATGGGGCAGAGATACGATCTGGTTCAGAGGGATGGGGTAGAGATACGATCAGGTTCAGAGGGATGGGGCAGAGATACAATTTGGTTCAGAGGGATGGGGCAGAGATACAATCTGGTTCAGAGGGATGGGGCAGAGATACAATCTGGTTCAGAGGGATGGGGCAGAGATACGATCTGGTTCAGAGGGATGGGGCAGAGATACGATCGGGTTCAGAGGGATGGGGCAGAGATACAATCTGGTTCAGAGGGATGGGGCAGAGATACGATCAGGTTCAGAGGGATGGGGCAGAGATACGATCTGGTTCAGAGGGATGGGGCAGAGATACAATCTGGTTCAGAGGGATGGGGCAGAGATATGATCAGGTTCAGAGGGATGGGGCAGAGATACAATTTGGTTCAGAGGGATGGGGCAGAGATACGATCAGGTTCAGAGGGATGGGGCAGAGATACGATCAGGTTCAGAGGGATGGGGCAGAGATATGATCGGGTTCAGAGGGATGGGGCAGAGATACGATCGGGTTCAGAGGGATGAGGCAGAGATACAATTTGGTTCAGAGGGATGGGGCAGAGATACGATCAGGTTCAGAGGGATGGGGCAGAGATACGATCAGGTTCAGAGGGATGGGGCAGAGATATGATCGGGTTCAGAGGGATGGGGCAGAGATATGATCAGGTTCAGAGGGATGGGGTAGAGATACGATCAGGTTCAGAGGGATGGGGCAGAGATACGATCAGGTTCAGAGGGATGGGGTAGAGATACGATCGCGTTCGGAGGGATGGGGCAGAGATACGATCAGGTTCAGAGGGATGGGGTAGAGATACGATCGCGTTCGGATCGGGTTCAGAGGGATGGGGCAGAGATATGATCGGGTTCAGAGGGATGGGGCAGAGATACGATCTGGTTCAGAGGGATGGGGCAGAGATACGATCGGGTTCAGAGGGATGGGGCAGAGATACAATTTGGTTCAGAGGGATGGGGCAGAGATACGATCAGGTTCAGAGGGATGGGGTAGAGATACGATCGCGTTCGGATCGGGTTCAGAGGGATGGGGCGGAGATACGATCGGGTTCAGAGGGATGGGGTGGAGATATGATCGGGTTCAGAGGGATGGGGCAGAGATATGATCAGGTTCAGAGGGATGGGGCAGAGATACATATACACTTTATAATTCCCGGCTCCGTGTTCTGTTTTACAGTGATGACAGTATAAGCCTCTATGATGGAGCCAGGACCGTTTTGACGGAATTCAGTAAAAGACCGAATACCATTGTTAAAAGTCACGGCTCCTCAAATGCTAGAAGTCTGGAGCAGGTGAGGACCAGGATCTGAATGTCCACAGGGTCTGCAGCACATCACCCTAGGGCTGGTAACGAATCAAGCACGTATTGTCTCTTCCAGCTGACTGAAATCATCAAGAATATGATAAAGCACAACTACGGCTCCTTAGAGTTGGCTTTCATCCAGGTGGACGACATGAACACCAGGCGACTCACCGTGGAAAGTCTCTACCAGCTTCTCAAAAGGTTCTGGTGCTGCAGTGAAGCCTGGGCTTGGTCTCCCCACAGGACTCCAAACCTCTGCCCTAACCTCCCTATATTCACCTTTATCCTTCATGCGACTCGAGTATTAATTCCCGTAAGGGGGTGCGGCTTTGAGTTTGGCTGGTCCTCAGGGGTGGGGTTTTCTTAGTAGGTGGGGCTTATTTTTGCCCATATAGCACAATATTTTGGGCCTTTACACAGACTCCGCCTCTGCTAGGAATCGCTCTACTTGCATTCCAGTTGCTTCACTTATACTATTTTCCAGGTGCAACGTCCGACCCTCAATTTCCAGGGAAGACGTGGGGAAGATTTGGGAAACCTTCATCCTGAACCGGGATCAAACTGTCAGCTTTTGCCAGTTCGTGCGGCATTTCGGGTTCTCGCCCAAGTCCTCCTGCTTTCCGAACGCCAACGTTTCTCCTCCGGTCAAAGGTGATGGGGACTTCCTGATCCGATCCAGAAAACTCAATTCCGACACCAAAATAATCGCAAATATGTTGCAGACTAAGGTAATTCCCCAAAAACCTTTGAGTTCTCTGTGAACAAATTATAACCGAGTCTGTGATAAAGTTAATAAATTATCAGTGAGAGAGATGGGAGAGGAGCAGGAGAGAGGAGTGAGAGAGGAGCAAGAGAGAGGAGCGAGAGAGAGGAGCAAGAGAGAGGAGCGAGAGAGGAGCAAGAGAGAGAAGCAAGAGAGGAGCAAGAGAGAGGAGCAAGAGAGAGGAGCAAGAGAGAGGAGCGAGAGAGGAGCAAGAGAGAGGAGCAAGAGAGAGGAGCAAGAGAGAGGAGCGAGAGAGGAGCAAGAGAGAGGAGCGAGAGAGGAGCAAGAGAGAGGAGCGAGAGAGGAGCAAGAGAGAGAGCAGCGAGAGAGGAGCAAGAGAGAGGAGCGAGAGAGGAGCAAGAGAGAGGAGCGAGAGAGGAGCGAGAGAGAGGAGCGAGAGGAGAGCAGCGAGAGAGGAGCAAGAGAGAGCAGCGAGAGAGGAGTGCGAGAGAGGAGCGCGAGAGAGGAGCGCGAGAGAGGAGCGCGAGAGAGGAGCGAGAGAGAGGAGCGAGAGAGAGCAGCAGGAGGGAGGAGTGGGAGGGAAAAGCGGGAGAGAGGAGCAATGGAGAGGAGCGAGAGAGAGCAGCAGGAGGGAGGAGCGGGAGGGAGGAGTGGGAGGGAGGAGTGGGAGAGAGGAGCGAGAGAGAGCAGCAGGAGGGAGGAGTGGGAGGGAGAAGTGGGAGAGAGGAGCGGGAGAGAGGAGCAAGAGAGAGAAGCGAGAGAGAGCAGTGGGAGGGAGGAGTGGGAGAGAGCACTGGGAGAGAGGAATGAGAGAGAGGAGCGAGAGAGAGCAGCAGGAGGGAGGAGTGGGAGAGAGGAATGGGAGAGAGGAGCGAGAGAGAGCGCCGGGAGAAAGGAGCGGGAGAGAGGAGCAATAGGGAACAGCGGGAGAGAGGAGCAGGAGAGAAGAGCAGGAGGGAACAGCAGGAGAGAGGAGCAGGAGGAACAGCGGGAGAGAGGAGCGGGAGGGAACAGCGGGATAGATGAGCGAGAGAGAGCAGCAGGAGGGAGAAGCGGGAGCGGGAGGGAGGAGCGGGAGAGAGTGCCTGGAGGGAGGAGCGGGAGAGAGCGCTGGGAGAGAGGAGTGGGAGAGAGCGCCGAGAGAGAGGAGCGGGAGAAAGGAGCAGGAGAGAGCGCCAGGAGAGCAGAACGGAAGAGAGGAGCGGGAGAGAGGAGCAGGAGGGAACAGCGGGAGAGAGGAGCAGTAGGGAACAGCGGGAGAGAGGAGCGGGAGGGAACAGCGGGAGAGAGGAGCGGGAGGGAACAGCGGGAGAGAGGAGCGGGAGGGAACAGCGGGAGAGAGGAGCAAGAGAGAGCAGTGGGAGGGAGGAGCGGGAGAGAGTGCCGGGAGGGAGGAGCGGGAGAGAGCGCCAGGAGAGAGGAGCAGGAGAGAGCAACGGGAGGGAGGAGCAGGAGGGAACAGCAGGAGAGAGGAGCGGGAGGGAACAGCGGGAGAGAGGAGCGGGAGGAAGGAGCGGGAAAGAGGAGTGGAAGGGAGGCTTGGGAGAGAGGAGCGGGAGGAAGGCTCAGGAGAGAGCAGTGGGAGGGAGGAGCGGGAGGGAGCAGCGGAAGAGAGCAGTGGAAGGAAGGAGCTGGAAAGAGGAGTGGAAGGGAGGCTTGGGAGAGTGGAGTGGGAGGGACCAGTGGAAGGGAGCAGCAGGAGAGAGGAGCGGGAGGAAGGCTCAGCAGAGAGGAGCAGGAGGAAGGCTCAGGAGAGTGGAACGGGAGGGAGCAGTGGGAGGGAGGAGCGGGAGGGAACAGCGGGAGAGAGGAGCAGGAGGGAGCAGCGGGAGAGAGGAGCGGGAGGGAACAGTGGGAGAGAGGAGCGGGAGGGAGCAGCGGGAGAGAGGAGCGGGAGAGAGGAGCAGGAGGGAACAGCAGGAAGGAGCAGCGGCGCTGAGGCCACAGCCGTGAAGGGTGAGGAGAGGAAGTGGGTGAACAGCTGTGTCAGAGGAAGCAGAAAGAGAGAAGATGGAAGGAAAAATACTGATAATATAATCACACAGATAATAATGCGTCAGGATTCAAAACAATAAAAAAGGAGGAAAATATTTACAGAATGTAACGGGTTTTCGATTCTAAAGTTCCAGCCGTTTGTGCAGATTCACAGCCGTCCCCTGAACCTGGAAGCGTCGCAGGACGTCAGGAGCCTCTAATCCTCTTTAGGAAACCCCAACAACACAGCAGGGGTTACCTGGGCATATTGTTTATATAGTTTAACCCCTGCAGAGCAGATGGGTCACACTGGTTATTGTACCAGCAGCTTTTCCATTGTCATCACGTTACACAGTGCAGCCCCGGTATAAGGTGCGCATGCGCACAGCCAGCGACCCAAACCGACAGGGTTATTCAAAGAGCACCGAAATTCCACTGCAATCTTTCATTCCCTGCACTTTGGGAAATCAAATTCTCCAACACTGCGGTGACTTTCGCATCCGCCGCAGGGTCTCTGAAGTGCAGGGAACATGAGCTTGAGCGCATTTGGAAAACGGCTGCAAAAATCTCCGAGACGAATGGAAAAACTGCTGCAAACCGCAGAAAAAATGCCGAACGCACCCAACAATCTGCCACAAAACCCCCGAAAGCACGTGAAAAAACCAGACGATCCACCGAACAGAGCACCGACCGGCTGCCAGAAAAAGCCGACAAGCCGATGAACGGGGTTAAAAAAAAAAAAAAAGCACTGCGACTTTTAAAAGCTGTTTGCAAAAAAACGACTGGATAAAAATTCCTGAAAATTACATATAAGGTCCTATGACTAATAATAAAAAGGTCGGTAACAGAAAAAAGAAGAAAAATCCCCAAAAATCCCCCAAAAAAATCTGAAAATTAAATTTTGCCTAAAAAAATCTCAAAAAATCCTAATAAATAAATAAAGAGACTTTTTGCTGTAAATTAAAAGAACAAACTGTTTAATAATAATTTATATCACACCTACTCTGCGGGGCTTAATTTGTGGGGGCTCCTCGAGGAACAGGATTTGGGACCCTCTCTGGGTTATTCAAGGAGAATCGAACAGTCACTGCATGTTCGGTGACTTTTCCTTCTCTTCAATTCGGTGCGATTTGGCGATCCCATTTCGGTGACCCTGCGGTGTATTCAGCAAGCAGCACAGGGCGGTCACAGTGCAGGGAAAAGCGGCCGCAAACCCGACGAAAACTCACCGCAAAAACCCAGCAAATGCACGCCGAAACCCGCAAAAACCTCTGGATTAACCCGCCGCCGAAGATGCCGGAAAAACCCGAGCAGGAGCCGATCACACGCAGTGAAGCCGCCGGAAAAACCCGACACCGCAGACGAATGCAGTGAATAAATTAGCAAAACCATTTGCTTGAATGTTTGAAAAGTGAAACGCTGTTTGCAAAGAAATTACTGAGCGAAAATGTCTGAAATTTACATATGAGGTCCAGGGAATGATAATAAAAAGGGCTGTTACAAAAAATAGAAGTAAACTTAAAAAAAAATCTGAATATTTTTTTTAAAAATAAAAATCCAGAAAAATGATTAAAATATCCAAAAAAATCTATAAATAAAGAGACTCTTTGCTGCCGAATTTTATAATAAACGCTTTATTAGATATTGAATTAAAATGGGAATATTTTTAACATTGAAGCCTATGGGATTCTCCTGAATAAATTTGCCGCATGAAACCACCGAATGACAGGACATTAGGGGACCCTTTCACTGCTGGATTGTGTTCTCTGAATAACAAATCATTGCTTCTCTATGGGGATTTCACTGCCCTCGAACACACACCGAACAGGCACCGTATGTTCAGGCAATTCGCCAGGATTTGGCGAATTGCCTGCTCTCTGAATAGCCGATTGGCCAAGAAAGGCCATGAATTTCATCGTTCGGTTCCCTTTCTCCAGCCATTCGGATCTCTTTGAATAACCCTGTATGTTTTTGACTGTCCGTGCTCTGGAACCTATTTGAGCGGATCCGGTGCCTCACGTGGTATAAAGCCAAAAATAATAACGTTTTATTTATAATATTTATATTGAGCAAGTTATCATAAATATGTTTATTATCGTAATATAAATATTATGTCATAATATAATAATAAATAATGATTATTATCAGTAAGTGGTGGCTGAGGACATGCTTAATGTTACGGGACCTGAGCCACCTCGTTCACCCTCTGGTCTCGTATGCATTTTATGTTCCGGCACATTCTGCTTTACAAACCAGACGCTGCTACACTGTATCCACACATGTTTAACTGAAACAGTGAAATGGTGGGACAGGATCCTCCATATACCAAAACCTAATCAAGGGAAGTAAGTGATGATTCTCGGAGACGTTTTGTTTCTTATACATGCAGCTCCGCATGTATCCACCAGAGGGCAGACACGCGGGCTCAGACACGCGGGCTCAGACACGCGGGGGCTCAGACACGCGGGGGCTCAGACACGCGGGGGCTCAGACACGCGGGCTCAGACACGCGGGGGCTCAGACACGCGGGGGCTCAGACACGCGGGCTCAGACACGCGGGGGCTCAGACACGCGCGGGCTCAGACACACGCGGGCTCAGACACGCGGGGGCTCAGACACGCGGGGCTCAGACACGCGGGGGCTCAGACACACGCGGGCTCAGACACGCGGGGGCTCAGACACGCGGGCTCAGACACGCGGGGGCTCAGACACGCGCGGGCTCAGACACACGCGGGCTCTGACACGCGGGCTCAGACACGCGGGCTCCTGTATCTATCTATTTATTTATTAATATTATTCATTTTTTTAACATAATAAATGTAAACGTGATTCTTTCGATCCCCGAGAAAACTGATCAGAGCGAGACGGATAAACTATTTAACAAAATATTAGTATTGACATTAAAAAAATTCATATTTTTGCCACAAAAGAATAAAATCAGCTCTTTAATAATCGGAAGACGGGGTGAGCGGCTTCTCTCTTCCCGTCTCATTGATTACCTTCAGGTTGGCTTTGAGGGACCCATGCTGCTTTTTCATACTTCCATTTATGTTTTTTGCTTTTTGATGTTTGCTGGCTCCCTCGGTGCTTTTCTTGCACGTCGTCATGATACACCCTGCGAGTGCCAGAGAGTGACCTGAGCAGGGCATTTTAAACGGCCGTTTGGAGAGCAATGAGGGGCTCTGGACATGGTGTCCAGTCTGTGGATTTGAGGCATCCAAGGAGAGAAAGCTGGAGCTGCAGAAGCCAGGCAGGAGGATATTATTAGTTTTACTATTTGTTTTTACGAGCAGCTCACTCATCAGTCAGCGATGGGTCCTGCCTGTGCTTCCTCTATTGTCATCATCTGCCATCCATCCATCATCCATCATCCATCCACCCATCCATCCATCCTTCATTCATCCATTCATCAATCCATCCATTCATCCATCCATCATCCATGCATCCATCCTTCCTCCATCCATCCTTCATCCATCCTTCCATCCATCATTCGTTCATCCATCCATCCATCCTACATCCTTCTGTTACATTTTCCCTGGTTTTGGCTGCGCCCCCTGGTGGTTAATGGCCTTCATGTCTGTTTTTCCCCTGTGGTTGTGTTTTGGCCATGCTGTTTGGGGCTGTTCTGGGGTTCTGATGTGATCTCCTGGTCTGGGGTCACATGGCCCAATCACACAGACCCACTCCCTATAAATATCCCAGCAGCACAGAGCCTCAGTGACGGTTTGTGGAGTTTCATGGTGGTTCTGTCTAGTTCGTGTTCCCTGTGTTGCGTCAAAGCGTTTCTGTCTCATGGTATTCTGGTTTTGACCTCGGCTGTGTTTCCTGACGATCCTTTTCTGCTCCCTTCTGGTATTCTGTATATGCTGATCTGTTGCCAACCTTGCCTGAATGAACATTCATATATGTTTCATGTATTTTGTTTGTCCTAGTTTAGTATAGTCTCCGAGGCCATTAAAAGGACCTCTTCAGTGCAGGATGTTTTGTCTGTCTTGTTAATCCCTTGCCCTTCTTGTCCATCTTGATCTGTTATATTTTTGTGAGGGTTTTCTAGATAGGGATTATTGCCCAGCATAGGGATCCCTTTAGCTTTCTCCCTGGCCCTCCTGTTCTAAGTGTCTGTCTGGTTCCTGCAAAGCCCTAATGTGGTGTCCAGTTCCTGTATCACCAAGTCTGTCTGTTTGTTGACTGCCCTGCAGCCTGCTCAATTCTTGGATTGTCAGGCGAATCATTGTGTTTCTGAGCGTGTCCTAAGTGGTCTGTCGGTCTTGAAACCTTTGGAGCTTAGTGGCAATTCAGTTCTGTTTTTTGGTGCTCCTTGGTTTTGGAGAAATTAGTCTGTCCTTGTGTCCAGTCAGTAACTCACCTGCCTTAAGAGCTTCACCCCATGTTCCAACCCACCACGATGGCCCAAGCAGGGGCTAACCGTTACACCTTCATCCATTCATCTATCCATCCTTCATCCATCCATCCTTCATCGGTCCTTCCTTCATCCATCCATCCATCCATCCATCCTTCATCCATCCATCCTTCATTCATTCATTCGTCCATCCATCATTCATCCATCCTTCATTCATCCATCCTTCATCCATCCATCCTTCATTCATCCTTCATTCATCCATCCTTCATTCATCCATCCTTCATTCATCATCCATGCATCCACCCTTCATCATTTCATTATTCATCCATTCATCTCACAGTTTCCGCAACGCTTTACAATATCCAATGGGAACGAGACAAAATTACAAACAAACATAGGATCAGAAACAAGAGGGTCAGAGGGTCCGGGTCACAGGAGCTTCTTACAATCTATGCAGCACCTTTTCCTGAGTGTTAGTTTATTGTGGAGAACATTGTTGTGCATCCAGTATTAAATGGAGCGTCTTGTATACAGGCTTTTGTGAACAAGAGATGGTCTTGGCAATGGTTTGGAATGTGGAGCCATCACTAGAGAAATCAATGGGATCTTCATGCTGATTGTTTACCTTTTCGAATTCTGCTCGTTATCAGTTAGAACGTGGAAATTTACGCCAGGATTAGCTATTGGATTGTCACCGCAGCTTCAGGATTTTAATGTTGTTGCAGAATCAGGATTAGGAATGTCACATGAGAATTACAGGGTTATTCAGAGAACATCGAAATGTTACCGAGAAATCAGTGCTCTCCTATTTGCTGCACTTCAGCGAGTTCAAGCTGACAAGCCACCAAAAAGAAAACGAAAAAGTAAAAGAAAACGAAAAGAAAAACTTGCAATTTTTTAAAGGCATTTTAAAAAAAACTACTGCATTAAAAATGCCTGGAAATAATATATGAGATCCTATGAATAATAATAAAAAGGTCTGTTACAGGACAAAATATTTTTTTATAAAAAAAATCCCAAAAATATTTGCTGAAAAAATCCTAAAAATCCTAATGAATAAATATTTTTTGCTGCGAATGAAAAGAGTAAACAGTTTATTAGGTATTGAATAAAAACAGAAACATTTTTCACATTGAAGCCTATGGGATTCGCCTGAATAAACCTGTCGAATGAAACCACTGAACATCAGGGCATTTCACTGACATTTCTCTGCTGTTCAATGTGAATAAATTAACCATTGCTTCTCTATGGGGGATTTCACTGCCGCCGAACAGCACTGTATTTCACTGCCACCGAACAGCACCGTATTTCACTGCCGCCGAACAGCACCGTATTTCACTGCCGCCGAACAGCACCGTATTTCACAGCCGTCAAACAGGCACCATATTTCACTGCCGCCGAACAGGCACCGTATTTCACTGCTGTCGATGACTAGTGTGGTCCTCTGGTTGCTCCTGGGTCTTTAATGGTTAACCAGTCAGAATTCTGTGATTTGGACCTATAAAGGTTGACTGGTTCACCGCTAGTGATAGGAATTAAATCTTACAATATGAGCCTTGATTTATGTTGTTATTATTCCTCTGTGTCCAATCAGAATCCACTGGATCATGTTGCACCATTTGTTGTCACTTTTTAATAGGTTATGGCTAATAACATTATATTGTCATGAAGGTACCTCTGGGTCTGAATGGGTTTACAAGGCAGGAACTCTTGGGCTTCACATGGTTAACTAGCATGATCATCAGATTGCTGCTGGGTCTTCAATGGTTAACTAGTGTGATCCTCTGATTGCTCCTGTGTCTTTAATGGTTAACCAGTCAGAATTCTGTGATCTGGATCTATAAAGGTTGACTGGTTCCTGACCTCGGGCTGGAGATGAAAAGTGACACATTCGAGACATTTCACAAGTGACGCATCAAGCAGCGAACAGCGTGATTTCAAATTGCCGCAGCGCCAGTCGACATCTACAATCCCGCTGCATCACTGGCACAGGGAGTAACATTATTCATCAAGAACACACATGTGATAAGACATGCACTGATACAGAGTATGGGCCGAATTTTTTTTTATTTTTACAGATAATTCCAGTAATCAGAATCCAACCAAGACATTGTTGTAGAATTAAAATTTGAGTGTCGTTTTAGAATTAGGTTTGGAATGTCATTGTAGAATTAGGATTGGAATATTGTTGTAGAATTAGGATTGGAATATTGTTGTAGAATTAGGATTTGAATATTGTAGAGTTAGGATTGGAATGTTGTTGTAGAATTAGGATTTGAATGTTGTTGTAGAATTAGGATTGGAATGTTGTTGTAGAATTAGGATTGGAATGTTGTTGCAGAATTAGGATTGGAATGTTGTTGTAGAATTAGGATTGGAATGTTGTTGTAGAATTAGGATTGGAATGTTGTTGCAGAATTAGGATTTGAATGTTGTAGAATTAGGATTTGAATGTTGTAGAATTAGGATTGGAATGTTGTTGTAGAATTAGAATTGGAATGTTGTAGAATTAGGATTTGAATATTGTAGAATTAGGATTTGAATGTCGTTTTAGGATTTGAATGTTGTTGCAGAATTAGGATTTGAATGTTGTTGTAGAATTAGGATTGGAATGTTGTTGCAGAATTAGGATTTGAATGTTCTTGAATTAGGATTGGAGTGTCGTTGTAGAATTAGGATTTGAATGTTGTTGTAGAATTAGGATTGGAGTGTTGGTTTAGAATTAGGATATGAATATCGTTGTAGAATTAGGATATGAAGAATGTCGTTGTAGAATTAGGATTGGAATGTTGTTGCAGATTGAATTAGACTATGAATGTCGTTGTAGAATTAGTCTTGGAATGTTGTTGTAAAATTAGGATATGAATGTCGTAGTAGAATTAGGATATGAATGTTGTAGAATTAGGATTTGAATGTTGTTGTAGAATTAGGATTGGAATGTTGTTGCAGAATTAGGATTTGAATGTTGTAGAATTAGGATTTGAATGTTGTAGAATTAGGATTTGAATGTTGTTGTAGAATTAGGATTGGAGTGTTGGTTTAGAATTAGGATATGAATGTTGTAGAATTAGGATTTGAATGTTTTAGGATTTGAATGTCGTTGTAGAATTAGGATTTGAATGTTGTTGCAGAATTAGGATTTGAATGTTGTAGAATTAGGATTTGAATGTTGTTGTAGAATTAGGATTGGAATGTTGTTGCAGAATTAGGATTTGAATGTTGTAGAATTAGGATTTGAATGTCGTTTTAGGATTTGAATGTTGTTGCAGAATTAGGATTGGAATGTTGTAGAATTAGGATTTGAATGTTGTAGAATTAGGATTGGAATGTTGTAGAATTAGGATTTGAATGTTGTAGAATTAGGATTGGAGTGTCGTTGTAGAATTAGGATTTGAATGTTGTTGTAGAATTAGGATTGGAGTGTTGGTTTAGAATTAGGATATGAATATCGTTGTAGAATTAGGATATGAAGAATGTCGTTGTAGAATTAGATTTGGAATGTTGTTGCAGATTGAATTAGGATATGAATGTCGTAGTAGAATTAGGATATGAATGTCGTAGTAGAATTAGGATATGAATGTTGTAGTAGAATTAGGATTTGAATATTGTAGAATTAGGATTTGAATGTCGTTTTAGGATTTGAATGTCGTTTTAGGATTTGAATGTCGTTGTAGAATTAGGATTTGAATGTTGTAGAATTAGGATTTGAATGTTGTAGAATTAGGATTTGAATGTTGTTGTAGAATTAGGATTGGAATGTTGTTGCAGAATTAGGATTTGAATGTTGTAGAATTAGGATTTGAATGTTGTTGTAGAATTAGGATTTGAATGTTATTGGAATGTTGTTGCAGAATTAGGATTTGAATGTCGTAGAATTAGGATTGGAGTGTCGTTGTAGAATTAGGATTTGAATGTTGTTGTAGAATTAGGATTGGAGTGTTGGTTTAGAATTAGGATATGAATATCGTTGTAGAATTAGGATATGAAGAATGTCGTTGTAGAATTAGGATTATTATTATTCATTATTTATAAAGCGCCAGCATATTCCGCAGCGCTGTACAATAAGCACAGTATAGACAGGGTTACAATACATTGAACAACATTTGACAAACAGTGCAGGAGGAGATGAGGGCCCTATTCCCGTAGGAACTCACAATCTGGGAGGGTTGGGGTTGGAAACAGGAGGAGAGGACTGTAAGGTGAGAGTGATTGTTGGTTGTGTCAGTGAGTTGGGGGGTCGGCTTCCCTAAATAGGAATGTTTTAAGGGAGCGTTTGAAGGAAGAGAAGTTAGGGGAAAGTCTGACAGTACGAGGGAGAGCGTTCCAGAGAGTGGGGGCTGCGCGTGAGAAATCCTGCAGTCTATCATGGAAAGAGGTGATGCGGGGAGAAGCTAGGCGCAGCTCACTGTTTGACCTTAGGGAGCGGGCTGGGGTGTATTTGGTGATTAGTGAGGACAGGTAGTGGGGCACTGAGTTAGTGAGGGTTTTGTAGGGAAGGATTGGAATGTTGTTGTAGAATTAGGATTGGAATGTCGTAGAATTAGGATTTGAATATTGTAGAATTAGGATTGGAATGTTGTTGTAGAATTAGGATTGGAATGTTGTTGCAGAATTAGGATTTGAATGTTGTTGTAGAATTAGGATTGGAATGTTGTTGTAGAATTAGGATTGGAATGTTGTTGTAGAATTAGGATTGGAATGTTGTTGCAGAATTAGGATTTGAATGTTGTTGTAGAATTAGGATTGGAATGTTGTTGTAGAATTAGGATTGGAATGTTGTTGTAGAATTAGAATTGGAATGTTGTAGAATTAGGATTTGAATATTGTAGAATTAGGATTTGAATGTCGTTTTAGGATTTGAATGTTGTTGTAGAATTAGAATTGGAATGTTGTAGAATTAGGATTTGAATGTCGTTTTAGGATTTGAATGTTGTTGTAGAATTAGGATTGGAATGTTGTTGTAGAATTAGGATTGGAATGTTGTGTCAGAATTAGGATTTGAATGTTGTAGAATTAGGATTTGATTGTTGTTGTAGAATTAGGATTGGAATGTTGTAGAATTAGGATTTGAATATTGTAGAATTAGGATTGGAATGTTGTTGTAGAATTAGGATTGGAATGTTGTTGCAGAATTAGGATTTGAATGTTGTTGTAGAATTAGGATTGGAATGTTGTTGTAGAATTAGGATTGGAATGTTGTTGCAGAATTAGGATTGGAATGTTGTAGAATTATGAATTGAATATTGTAGAATTAGGATTTGAATGTCGTTTTAGGATTTGAATGTTGTTGCAGAATTAGGATTTGAATGTTGTTGCAGAATTAGGATTTGAATGTTGTAGAATTAGGATTTGAATGTTGTTGTAGAATTAGGATTGGAATGTTGTAGAATTAGGATTTGAATATTGTAGAATTAGGATTGGAATGTTGGTGTAGAATTAGGATTGGAATGTTGTTGCAGAATTAGGATTGGAATGTTGTTGCAGAATTAGGATTGGAGTGTTGGTTTAGAATTAGGATATGAATATCATTGTAGAATTAGGATATGAAGAATGTCGTTGTAGAATTAGATTTGGAATGTTGTTGCAGATTGAATTAGGATATGAATGTCGTAGTAGAATTAGGATATGAATGTCGTAGTAGAATTAGGATTTGAATGTTGTAGAATTAGGATTTGAATGTCGTTTTAGGATTTGAATGTCGTTGTAGAATTAGGATTTGAATGTTGTAGAATTAGGATTTGAATGTTGTAGAATTAGGATTTGAATGTTGTAGAATTAGGATTTGAATGTTGTAGAATTAGGATTTGAATGTCGTTGTAGAATTAGGATTTGAATGTTGTAGAATTAGGATTTGAATGTTGTAGAATTAGGATTTGAATGTCATTGTAGAATTAGGATTTGAATGTTGTAGAATTAGGATTTGAATGTTGTTGTAGAATTAGGATTTGAATGTTATTGGAATGTTGTTGCAGAATTAGGATTTGAATGTCGTAGAATTAGGATTGGAATGTCGTTGTAGAATTAGGATTTGAATGTTGTTGTAGAATTAGGATTTGAATGTTATTGGAATGTTGTTGCAGAATTAGGATTTGAATGTCGTAGAATTAGGATTGGAGTGTCGTTGTAGAATTAGGATTTGAATGTTGTAGAATTTAGGATTTGAATGTTGTAGAATTAGGATTTGAATGTTGTAGAATTAGGATTTGAATGTTGTTGTAGAATTAGGATTTGAATGTTATTGGAATGTTGTTGCAGAATTAGGATTTGAATGTCGTAGAATTAGGATTGGAGTGTCGTTGTAGAATTAGGATTTGAATGTTGTTGTAGAATTAGGATTGGAGTGTTGGTTTAGAATTAGGATATGAATATCGTTGTAGAATTAGGATATGAAGAATGTCGTTGTAGAATTAGGATTATTATTATTCATTATTTATAAAGCGCCAGCATATTCCGCAGCGCTGTACAATAAGCACAGTATAGACAGGGTTACAATACATTGAATAACATTTGACAAACAGTACAGGAGGAGATGAGGGCCCTATTCCCGTAGGAACTCACAATCTAGGAGGGTTGGGGTTGGGAAACAGGAGGAGAGGACTGTAAGGTGAGAGTGATTGATGGTTGTGTCAGTGAGTTGGGGGGTCGGCTTCCCTAAATAGGAATGTTTTAAGGGAGCGTTTGAAGGAAGAGAAGTTAGGGGAAAGTCTGACAGTACGAGGGAGAGCGTTCCAGAGAGTGGGGGCTGCGCGTGAGAAATCCTGCAGTCTATCATGGAAAGAGGTGATGCGGGGAGAAGCTAGGCGCAGGTCACTGTTTGACCTTAGGGAGCGGGCTGGGGTGTATTTGGTGATTAGTGAGGACAGGTAGTGGGGCGCTGAGTTAGTGAGGGTTTTGTAGGTAAGGATTGGAATGTTGTTGTAGAATTAGGATTGGAATGTTGTAGAATTATTATTGGAATGTCGTTGTAGAATTAGGATATGAATGCCATTGTAGAATTAGGATATGAATGTTATTGGAATGTTGTTGCAGAATTAGGATTTGAATGTCATAGAATTTGGATTGGAGTGTCGTTGTAGAATTAGGATTGGAGTGTTGGTTTAGAATTAGCATATGAATATCGTTGTAGAATTAGGATATGAAGAATGTCGTTGTAGAATTAGGATTGGAATGTTGTTGTAGAATTAGGATTGGAATGTCGTTGTAGAATTAGGACATGAATGCCGTTGTAGAATTAGGATTGGAATGTTGTAGCAGAATTACGATTGGATTTTGACTCCAGAAACTGGATTTCTAATTTTCCTGTCGTTGCATTCATCCAGCGAGTCCAGCCTGGCCCTGGCAATGTGTTAGATTTCATATAGTGATTAAAAGCAAGTGAAAATAATTTATAAAACGTTTAAAGCCGCCTCTCCGGACACAAAGGGACTGTCTCCATCTGCAGCACAATGCGTCTGCTACAAACTGCAACATTTAACAGGAGGCAGAGAGAGAGCACAATGGACACTGTGTAAAGGTAGGACAGTGAGGAATAAACTAATGGCTGCGGATAAAGGGCCTCGATCCTAATCGCTGGAACAGGTTATGTGGAATATCAGGAAGGGAAATCAGAGACGCAGACGATGCGAATAGAGGCGAAGATTGTTATATAACATCCTGCCAGGAGCGAGAGGAGAAGACAAATATTAAAAAGTAATGTTTAACACTTTCTGCTAGTGATAGGATTTAAATCCTACAATATGAGCCTTGATTTATGTTGTTATTATTCCTCTGTGTCCAATCAGAATCCACTGGATCCCGTTGCACCATTTGTTGTCACTTTTTAATAAATCCTACAATATGAGCCTTGATTTATGTTGTTATTATTCCTCTGTGTCCAATCAGAATCCACTGGATCCCGTTGCACCATTTGTTGTCACTTTTTAATAAATTATGGCTAATAGCATTATATTGTCATGAAGGTACCTCTGGGTCTGAATGGGTTTACAGGGCAGGAATTCTTTTTAAAAGTTTTTGGGCTTCACATGGTTAACTAGCATGATCATCAGATTGCTGCTGGGTCTTCAATGGTTAAATAGCGTGATCCTCTGATTGCTCCTGGGTCTTTAATGGTTAACTAGTCAGAATTCTGTGATTTGGACCTATAAAGGTTGACTGGTTCCTGACCTCGGGCTGGAGATGAAAAGTTACACATTCAAGACATTTCACAAGTGACGCATCAAGTAGCGAACAGCGTGACTTCAGATTGCCGCGGCGCCAGTCGACATCTCCAATCCCGCTGCATCACCGGCACAGGGAGTAACATTATACATCAAGAATGCTCCTGTGATAAAACACGCACTGATACAGAGTATGGGCCAAATTTGTTTTTGTTACAGATAATTCCAGTAATCAGAATCCAACCAAGACATCGATTAGACTCTGTTTCTCTAATAAGCAGACGGGGTTTGGGGGGGGGTCACAACCGGCGCATATCGCCTGATTTATTTTTTTATAAAGTTTCCAAATGTTCTTTTAGTAGAGTAACTCATAAAATAAACTTTTGATAAGGATTCTGGACAGCTGATACGTGCCGGCCTGATGTGTGCCATCCTAATTTGTGCCATCCTGATGTTTGCCATCCTAATTTGTGCCATCCCGATGTGTTCCATCCTGATGTGTCTCGGCCTGATGTGTGCCGGCCTGATGTGCGCCGGCCTGATGTGTGCTGACCTGATGTGTGTCAGCCTGATGAGTGCTGGCCTGATGTGTGTCAGCCTGATGAGTGCTGGCCTGATGTGTGTCAGCCTGATGAGTGCCATCCAGTGTCCCTGTGTATCAGCTCACAATCATTTCTCACTTGTTTGTTTCACCTCGAATTATAACACCTTGTTTCCCAAACAAGACGACCGACTGTTCCTCTTATTGTGAAGAGCGACAGGTAGAAGAAACTAGAAATATGCATGATGGGAAAATTCCTTTCATTTCGGTTTGGTCAATAATACATAAATCGTTTCTCTGATTCATTGGATTCACAGAATCATTTTCTTAGTAATTAGTTTCTCTGTTGATTAATTTCCTTTCGTTCTGCACAAGGTAAAAAATTTGGTTTTGGATGGCGGCTACACTGTAACTCCGCCCATCTGAAACGTATGACTCCAAAAATGATGAATCCAAATAGATTTTTGTAATTTTGGCAATAAGGCGGCACCCAATATTACGAATCGCCGAAATGAAAGAAACGATACGAGAATGTGTCTGAATTTTTACTGATTTTTTTAGATTCATTACGATTCATTTTGCCAACTGAAAACATTGAAAACTACTAAACCTAAGCCGAGCAAAAACAGTAACTGTGATCCTAATAGCACCAGTGAGCGTAATCATAACCCAACCCTAACAGTATCCCAGCTCTAGAAGTAACCCTAATCAATGCATAGCTAACATTTGGGGTATACAGGGGTACAGAGGTACAGGGGTATAAAGGGGGAAAGAGGGAGGTATAGAGGGATATAGGGGTTGAAGATATGTCCGCTCCAAAATTTTGTACATTTCTAAAATGTTTCAGAATTATCAGTAATTTCGGATCGATTCGATTCATTAAATCTCTGCTCGTTATCCTTTTTTCTCATTGTGTTGGCCTTTTCAGAATATCAGATTGCTCCGAATCACCAAATTAGCCAAAATCTGGACGATAATCAATAAATTATAAAACGAATTGCACATGTCTAGAAGAAACATGGAGCTCGAGAATCCCTTATTCGAAACTGTCAGCCTCAGTATGAGAAATGTTTGGTGTTTTTGGGATTATTTGAATGCAATAAAGCGATATCTTGGGGATGATTTTTGGGACCTGTTCTTACCATTGCAGGTGATGCTTCACATTGATGAACTGTGGGAGCTGTTTAAGGAACTAGACCCGTTAAACACCGGTTGTGTCACCAAAGAGGAGTTCCTCGACATTGTGCAAGATCTGAGCCCGGACCTGACTCGGCATCAATGTGAATCCTTGGCAATAAAGTTAGAAGCCGGAGAGAACAGGTACTCTGCCTGTTAAAATTAAGCTGGAGAATCACTGACCTGTTCTATGACATGGAAGACTATTAGTAAATAGAGGTCCATTGTGATTCCAAAGCAGATTTTCAGTAACTTCTCCCCTGCAGTCTTGTAATGGCGAAACAAAGACTCATAACATGGAAACATACGGCATATACAGTAGATTTCATGCAGAAAATACAACTTACAAATATTCACTTTTGGATGTTGGATCCCATAACCACATCGCTGTTTATCAACCCCGTCCGAACATCCAATGAGAAGAAAACAGCAGTGGAATATATTAAGTTGCCCTTCTGCACGTGTAGCACTAATCACTGATTGTATCCATTCACAGTAAAGCACATCACCTCTCTACTCCGCTCAGCATAAAATCCAAGCACACATATTGTATCACTGGTAAACGAGCCAGAGCCTGTAAAACCTGTGTAAAATATCACCTAGAAAGCTAGAAATGGCGCATGGGATGGATCTTTATTAAGAATTAGATCTACTCCTTACCTCACCTTCCTTCATCACACAATAAGAATGATGATTATTATTAACAGGCATGGCAGCCCCCTATCTCCTCAACTATTGTCACCATATCTATACTCACGTCACAATGTTTCCGTCATGTTAATGCATGATAAGAAAAATAATATAAGCACAAATGTTAGTTATTGACAACCAGGCACAGGCGCTGATTTGATTGTTTCAACACACAATGAAAGTTATTCAGTATTTCTGGGGCAAAGACACTGTAACTGTTGGTTGGGTGGTCTGAACTCAGTTATGTAGGGGTTCACAGATATACCGACAGGATTCTTGGGAGACACAGGCAAATGTACCTTGGGGTGGTGGACAGGACACAAAGGGGACTCCAGGCAATGTACAAGTGGGTGTTCCAAGTGAATGGTCAGGATGGTCCGTTGGTCAGAGGCTGGCAGAAGGCGGTAATTGATGGGCAAGCACAGAGGTCAATAGGTATTCAGGGAGCTTCAGGAGGGTCAGACTGGTTACTAACACAGTTGAAACCTTAATGCTGAAGCATTGCTTGGTGGGAGGAGTAGACCTTTATTTCAGAAGGAAGGTGTGGTGTGTGTTTGTGCTTAACTGTTTGTGTACCAGATGTCTATGCTGAGCATGGGGCAGCACTTTACATGTGCTGCCTAAACATGGAGGTAATCAGCAGTGGAGGCATAACAGACACATTGTCACAAGTAGAACAATCGTCAGTTCTGCTGTTTGCTTCAATGTCCCCGTATTATCCTTCATCTGTAACCAAAATGCGTTGATTTATGTCAATTTTATAGCATTTCCTACGTCCAATTTCTTCAACCGTATCAACATGGACAGGCAGCGAATAGACATAATGGTTATAAGGTCCCAAAGAAAGAAGCCAAAACGCGTCCAACCCAGGAGTCCGTACAACAAGGTCTGAATGTCATCATCACGTCGAAGCTACGAGAAAAGGTAAGTGGATCGAAGACCCGGTGAAATAGCGAAGTCTCTGTGTATTTAATATCAATATCATGGAAATTATTAAAAAATTATTAAAATTATACGTTCACTTTCATGTAATAAAAAATTAATAAAACTAAAATTGTAAATGATGAAAAGAACATGATAAGAAATGATCCCGCAAATCATTGTTTTATCTTATTCTGGGTTTTAGCCAATGCGATAATCGTAATTTTTTGAGCTATTGGCTCTTTATGACAATTTGTATAAGGTTTATGTCTGATAATGAAATAATTACTTGTCACAAACATAAAATAAGTATAATTTTTTTCCCTTTGTGACGCAGGCCGTGTCACTGGCTGTCTGTGTCATTGCACATCGCTACAGAGCTTGTTAGCGCTTTATAAATACCTGTAACTGTAACATTTGTGCATTAAATGCAGAGAAAAAATCCCAAGCGCATCTTTATATTAAAACACTGTAACTCAACTGTACATCTAAAATAAACGATGACAGCAGTGCAGATTGACACCTCGTGTAGCCTTTCAATGCATCATTCCTTACTCCTATTCAAATACAGTGTAGAGATACACGGAATATTGATCACTAAAAGAGCTCTTATATATGGAAATACTTATATTTTTAAAGATTTTCTTCCCTCGTGGCCGTGATCCTGCTATGTGCTCCTCGACGGATCACTGGATCTTCCTCGAGGGATCAGAAGGATTACTGCCACAAGGGAAGAAAATTGTTAAGAATATAAGTATTTCCATATATAAGAGCTCTTTTAGTGATCAATATTCCGTGTATCTCTGCACTGTATATGATGGGTAGAAGATAGGGTTAGGTTTAGATATTAGGGTCAGGGTTAGAGGTTAGGGACGGGTTAGGTTTAGGTATTAGGGTCATAGTTAGAAGTTAGAGATAAGTTTAGATATTAGGGTTATGGTTCAAATTTAAGGTTACGGTTACATATTAGGGTTACAGGTAGATATTAGGGTTAAGGTTGGGATCAAAAGAAGGGGCAGAATCCATTGCCTAGAAAGGAAGCATAAATCAAGCAGAATGTTAAGGTCATGTTTTAAGGTAAGGGTTAAATCTAACCCTAAATGTAACCCTAACCCTAAAAGAAGCTCAGATGGTAACCTAACCCTAACCCTAATCCCAATCTCTAACCCTAACCCTAAAAGCTCAGATGGTAACCTAACCCTAATCCCAATCTCTAACCCTAACCCTAAAAGAAGCTCTTATGGTAACCTAACCCTAATCCCAATCTCTAACCCTAACCATAATCCCATCTCTTACCCTAACCCTAAAAGAAGCTCTGATGGTAACCTATCCCTAACCCCAATCTCTAACCCTAATCCCAATCTCTAACCCTAATCCCATCTCTAACCTTAACCCTAAAAGAAGCTCTGATGGTAACCTATCCCTAACCCCAATCTCTAACCCTAATCCCAATCTCTAACCCTAATCCCATCTCTAACCTTAACCCTAAAAGAAGCTCTGATGGTAACCTATCCCTAACCCCAATCTCTAACCCTTATCCCAATCTCTAACCCTAATCCCAATCTCTAACCCTAACCCTAAAAGATCAGATGGTAACCTAACCCTAATCCCATCTCTAACTTTAACCCTAAAAGAAGCTCTGATAGTAACCTAACCCTAATCCCAATCTCTAACCCTAACCATAATCCCATCTTTTACCCTAACCCTAAAAGAAGCTCTGATGGTAACCTATCCCTAACCCCAATCATTCTCTAACCCTAATCCCTATCTCTAAATCTAATTTCAAACCCTAAAGCCAGTGTGAGAATTTGGCTGCAGTCGAATCACATCTGAACTGGAAACATGTTTTTTTTTACGCGTCTTTTTTTGAAGCACCTTTTTCACGCTTCATTTCCTCCCTGAGAGAGGCCACGTATTACGCGGTAAATCTGGTCAAGCTTTGCGCTCTCATTCAGCCATTATAATAATATGCTAGTAATAAGGCCGGCCTGTCCTCCTCCCCCTGTCCAGTTATCTCGAGTGGATTGGAAGAACCTCCACCAGGCCTGCCAGAAGCTGGACCGCGATGGATCCGGATTGCTTCAGTTACCACAATTCCGGTCGCTTGTCAAACTGTGCAACGTTGTCCTGGACGAAGATGACATTTACCGCGTGATGTCTCAGTATGACAAGGACCTGTCTGGAAAAATCAATTATTTGGAGCTGGTTTCAGATCATAAAGAGAAATCGTAACAGAAACCGTTTATAAGAGGGGACCCCCCCCAAGATTAACCCATGAACCGCTGGAGATAAATCATGTTTTGTTATTGTTTGGAATGAAGTCAATCAGCCATATTGCTTCCAGTATATTCTATAAGATCTTCTTCCATCAGGGAATAATTAACACGATTTGCACGTTTTATTGTATGAGGTGAAATAAATGATATTTGGTTTATGGTGTATCCGGCTGCTCGTGTCTTTTCCACATTTATTCAGACTTTCTCCCAAACGGACACAGATCTGCACATGGAGTAATCATGAGATTATTTCACATTCCCGCGGGACGTCTCGGAGAATAGGCAGAAACACGGTTACACCGGCTTATCGAGGCCGCACGTCCATCCAGTTCAGCCAATCACGCGTCGCCTGCTGCTGCTGCTGAGACTCATTCCTGGGAATTGCTCTCCTTTATGCCACAATAACTCTAACAATGTAGCGCATTATGTATCAAGAAGGAAAAGCCGCATCACATCACGACAGCCTCAAATCCACCGCTCACCCAAATATAATAACGAATTATCAACCAATGAATATTCACTTTCTACGCATCTGTTTAGATACAGGGGGTTACTCAGAGAGCAACGAAATATCGCTGACATTTCAGTGCTCTCTCATTCCCTGCACTTCGGGGAATCAGTCATCCTGACTGTGGTGAATTCAGCATTCACCGCAGGGTCCCCGGAGTGCAGGAAAAACGCGCCGCAATCCCTCCAAACACCCGCCAGAACCGCCGCAAAAAACACACCGGAAAAAGCCGACGAGCTGCCAATCACAGCGCAGAGCAGCCGCCGGAAAAAGCCGACAAGCCGACGAACAGGGTAAATTAAAAAACAACCAATACGCTTGAAAGTGTCGAAATAGAAATGCTGTTTGCAAGAAAACTACTGAATGAAAATGTCTGGAATTTACATATAAAATCCAATGAATGATAATAAAAAGAGCTGTTACAGAAAAAAACAAAATCGCTAAAAAAACAGAAAAAAAATTAGCAAAAAAATCCTGAAAAATGCTTAAAAGATCCTAAATAAAATCAATAGACTTTTTGCTGCAGATTAAAATAATAAATGATTTATTAGATATTGAATTAAAACGGGAATATTTTTAACATTTACCATTTCACTGCCGCCGAACAGCACCGTATTTCACTGCCGCCGAACAGCACCGTATTTCACGGCCATCGAATAGGCACCGTATTTCACTGCCGTCGAACAGGCACCGTACCTGCTGGCAGTTCGCCAAAATTTCGCAAACTGCCTGCTTTCTGAATAGCCGAATGGCCCCGAAATGTCACCGTATGGGAAAACTCACTGTTGGGTGCGATTTTGGGGCCAGATCGTCTCTCTCTGATTAACCCCTCATGTGTTACTCTCTGTGTTGATTCACTCGGACACTTTGAATTCAAAAGCCACTAGATGTCCAACGCGCCGGACACACCCCACAATGGTAAATGAAAGTGTGAGCTCACGCGCGGGGCCCCCGGGAATGTCTTGTTGGGGTGAGGTTGCCTGTTGGATGTGTTTGTCCTCCATCTTCCAGGACTGTTAATTAATCCTGTGTAAGATCTCAAGTAAAAATAGTTATTTATTGTAAAGTAACTACACGAGGTTTTGTAAAAATCTACTTTCTGTGTCCCAAAAAACCCCTATATCTCTGCATTTATTATCATACAGCTTGTGTTTGGGAGGGACACATGTTGCGGATTTGGGATTTTTTGAATATTTGCCCATAATAATGAGATATCTCTGGGCCTCAATTCTAAACACAGAATCTCTTTGTCACACTCGCCTGACACACACACAGCCCGGAGGCGCCTTCACACCGTGTTTTAATAAGTTTGTCCCCTTCACATGAGGTTGGGGGGGGGGTTTCACTCTTGGAGGCAGGAAGGTGCTCGAAAACCGCTTTCAGATCTAGGAATATTTCAGATTTTGGAATATTTGGGATTTTGGGATATTTGGGATTTTGGGTAAGGGGCACTTCATACAGCTGGTCTTTTGGCCCCTCGTGTTACCGCACATGTTACTGGACATTCCGGGGCTGCTGTACATTGTTACTTGCAGATCTTTTTGTCTCTTAATGGATCACGTTTGGAGCGACTATAACGTGACTATTGCAGAATGGGCCAGTGGTAGCCAATATATTGAGCCCTTTTTTAAAATCACAGGAGACCCCTCTCTTCTCTCGGGGGTATTTTGCTGGAGAGGCATTTTTTGTGTCCCGGTGGTAAAGAAGCCAAAGATACAGATGAAAAGAAAATCCAGAGGGTGATAGAAGCTTCGCCGTGTCCTGAATGACTCACTATAGGGGGTATTCAGAGAGCACCGAAACATCGCAGACATTTCGGTGCTCTCTCGTTCGCCGCACTTCCCTGCACTTCGAGGAATCACACTTTTCTGTGCAGTTTGTGCTCCTATACAAATTGTGTAGCGCAGGGACCACAAACTGCACAGCGATACAGGACTCACACACTTTACGCACACGAGATCCGTAGCGCCTGCACCGAGCGATGGATCGGAGCTACACGCGCATGCACAGAGCGATGGATCGGAGCTGCACGCGCATGCACAGAGCGATGGATCGGAGCTGCACGCGCATGCACAGAGCGATGGATCGGAGCTGCACGCGCATGCACAGAGCAATGGATCGGAGCTGCACACGCATGCACAGAGCGGTGGATCGGAGCTGCACGCGCATGCACAGAGCAATGGATCGGAGCTGCACACACATGCAGAGAGAGATGGATCGGAGCTGCACGCGCATGCACAGAGCGATGGATCAGAGCTGAACGCGCATGCACAGAGCGATGGATCGGAGCTGCACGCGCATGCACAGAGAGATGGATCGGAGCTGCACGCGCATGCACCGAGCGATGGATCGGAGCTGCACCCGCATGCACAGAGAGATGGATCGGAGCTGCACGCGCATGCACAGAGCGATGGATCGGAGCTGCACGAACATGCACAGATTTGATCCATCGCTGCCTCTCTGGGAACGCTCGCTACAGTGATTGGTCTTAGAGGGTGACGTCGCCCGCTCTCTGTGTGACATCACTAGTGATTGATCTGCTGACCGGCAGCCGGGAAATTCAAAAATCCCGGCTGCTAGTGATGCTGGATGGGGTGGAGGAAACTCCTCTGCTCCTCACATCGTGATCCCTTTTAATCGATAAAGATGTCGGGATGAGTAGCGCGTCTCATTAATGTTATGTATATGATGTGATACGTAGCTCTGTGCAGCGGATACATATTATAGGGATATTACACTCTGGGATGTATCAAGTTGCCCTCGTTATAACTGGGAAGCTAAAGGGAAAAATTGGCGTTCGTTAACTTCCCCTTAGCGTCTTGGTTCCCCCAGCAGATCGTGGGGCAGACGCTGAGTCCGGCAGTCTGACCCATAGGGATCGCTAAGCTCATGGATGCTGGGGGCAGAACTACAGCACCTTCCCCAGCATCCCCTCCATAGGACTCCATAGGACTCCATAGAGAAACGTGCTGCCGGGTCACATGACCTCTCGCGAGATCCTGCAGGTCGGCGGAGTGATTGCAGAGGGAGGGCGGACAGAAGCAGTGGATCTGGCACCTGTTCTCGCCGTGGGATGAGAGGTGAGTATGTGATTTTTGTGGGGATTTGAATTGCAGGTAACGGATTCTGCAGCAGCACAATCCAACACCTGCACCTCTGAGCTGGGGGGAACGTTTCCATTAGCGCCAGCTCTTATTAACTAGCGGATGACCAAGTGATCCGAACGCCAGATACTCTGTGCTGTCACTTCGCGCTACCCATGTTAGGTATAGGGAGTGAAAAGTACAGTAATTTCGCACTAAGAATCGCTAATTAACGAACGCTAATGGGTTTCGAAGGCGATGTGGGCGCAGTGCTATGACCTCCTTTAAGCTGGCGCTGACTCTGACACTATGTTAGCTTGACGGAGGCGATGTGGGCGCAGTGCTATGACCTCCTTTAAGCTGGCGCTGACCAGGGGCGGATCCAGAGACTAGTCTCGGGAGGGGCACTTACAGAAAATAAGGTGTTTTAGCAGAGAGCCCGACTCACGAGAATTTACAGAGGGCCTGGCTCACAGGAGCTTACAATCTAGAGGAGCAGAGGGTCCGGCTCACAGGAGTTTACAATCTAGAGGAGCAGAGGGTCCGGCTCACAGGAGCTTACAATCTAGAGGAGCAGAGGGCCCGGCTCACAGGAGCTTACAATCTAGAGGAGCAGAGGGCACCCAGGAGCTTACAATCTAGAGGAGCAGAGGGCACCCAGAAGCTTACAATCTAGAGGAGCAGAGGACACCCAGGAGCTTACAATCTAGAGGAGCAGAGGACACCCAGGAGCTTACAATCTAGAGGAGCAGAGGGCCGGCTCACAGGAGCTTACAATCTAGAGGAGCAGAGGGCACCCAGGAGCTTACAATCTAGAGGAGCAGAGGACACCCAGGAGTTTACAATCTAGAGGAGCAGAGGGCACCCAGGAGTTTACAATCTAGAGGAGCAGAGGACACCCAGGAGCTTACAATCTAGAGGAGCAGAGGGCACCCCGGATTTTACAATCTAGAGGAGCAGAGAGCCCCCAGCTCACACATGGATTTGCCCCCAGCTCAAGGATTTGCCCAGCTCATGGATTTGCCCCCAGGTCATGGATTTGCCCAGCTCATGGATTTGCCCCCAGGTCATGGATTTGCCCAGCTCATGGATTTGCCCCCAGGTCATGGATTTGCCCAGCTCATGTATTTGCCCAGCTCATGGATTTGCCCAGCTCATGGATTTGCCCCCAGGTCATGGATTTGCCCCCAGCTCATGGATTTGCCCCAGCTCATGGATTTGCCCCCAGCTCATGGATTTGCCCCCAGCTCATGGATTTGCCCCAGCTCATGGATTTGCCCCCAGGTCATGGATTTGCCCCCAGGTCATGGATTTGCCCCCAGGTCATGGATTGGCCCCCAGGTCATGGATTTGCCCCCAGCTCATGTATTTGCCCAGCTCATGGATTTGCCCCCAGGTCACACATGGATTTGCCCCCAGGTCATGGATTTGCCCCAGCTCTCACCTGGATTGTTGCCCCAGCTCCGGCAGGGGGTTGAGGGACCCAGATGCCGGGCAGCGCGGGAGCGCCTGCCCGATCTTGAACAGTCCGTCCTGTGAAGTGGATGCGGCTGTGTGCGTGCGCAGCCGGTCACGCGGTCCGGCCAGTCAGGTGGTACAGAGACTCAGTACCACCTGATTAGCCGGACCACGTGACCGGCTGCGCACGCACACAGCCGCATCCACTTCACAGGACGGACTGTTCAAGATCGGGCAGGCGCTCCCGCGCTGCCCGGCATCTGGGTCCCTCAACCCTCGGGCCAGTTTTAGGGACTGCGCCAGGGGCCACGGCCCCCCCAGCCCCCCCCCATGCTACGCCACTGCGGGCAGGCACTCCGGCGCTGCCCCGCCTGCCCGGCATCTGTGTCCCCGGCTCAAATCTCGGGGGGGGCAATTGCCCCGTTGCCCCCCCCTGGATCCGCCCCTGGCGCTGACGCTGACGCCATGTTAGCTCGACGAAGGCGATGTGGGCGCAGTGTTATGACCTCCTTTAAGCTGACGCTGACTCTGACACTATGTTAGCTTGACGGAGGTGATGTGGGCGCAGTGCTATGACCTCCTTTAAGCTGGCGCTGACGCTGACGCTATGTTAGCTTGACGGAGGTGATGTGGGCGCAGTGCTATGACCTCCTTTAAGCTGGCGCTGACGCTGACGCCATGTTAGCTCGACGAAGGCGATGTGGGCGCAGTGTTATGACCTCATTTAAGCTGGCGCTGACGCTGACGCTATGTTAGCTTGACGGAGGTGATGTGGGCGCAGTGCTATGACCTCCTTTAAGCTGGCGCTGACGCTGACGCCATGTTAGCTTGACGGAGGCGATGTGGGCGCAGTGCTATGACCTCCTTTAAGCTGACGCTGACGCTATGTTAGCTTGACGGAGGCGATGTGGGCGCAGTGCTATGACCTCCTTTAAGCTGGCGCTGACTCTGACACTATG
This sequence comes from Leptobrachium leishanense, assembly GCA_009667805.1. Taxonomy (NCBI): domain Eukaryota; kingdom Metazoa; phylum Chordata; class Amphibia; order Anura; family Megophryidae; genus Leptobrachium; species Leptobrachium leishanense. The sequence continues at coordinate 8,145,323 of CM019068.1, read as the reverse complement.
TTAGCTTGACGAAGGCGATGTGGGCGCAGTGTTATGACCTCCTTTAAGGCTAGGGTCAGACTGAGGCAGTGCGAATGCGCGTGCAGCCGCACATAATCACGGCCGTGCTAGCAGCAGATGACGGGCAATGACGGCCAATATACGAAGTACGGTCGCACAAAAGTGCGGCCGCGCAACGCAAGCGGCAAACAAACGCATTTTTTCGAGAACGTGAAACCGCTAGTACTGACGTACAGAGTGCGCTGCGTCCGCTAGCGGCGTGTGTGCGTGATTAGGAGACGTCAGACGCTGCTAATGTCCGGCCAACATAACGTCCAGACCCAAAAAGTGTTTTATTGATGATCCATACAAAATCACGGATGAAACTGCGCATCGTATGACGCTATCGCGTATTCCGTGAAAAAATACGTCCATTCGTTCGAACGCACTTTTTCACGGACAACGTGAAAAATGCGTTAGTCTGACCCTAGCCTAAGCTGGCGCTGACTCTGACACTATGTTAGCTTGACGGAGGCGATGTGGGCGCAGTGCTATGACCTCCTTTAAGCTGGCGCTGACGCCATGTTAGCTTGATGGAGGTGATGTGGGCGCAGCGCTATGACCTCCTTTAAGCTGGCGCTGACGCTATGTTAGCTTGATGGAGGTGATGTGGGCGCAGTGCTATGACCTCCTTTGAGCTGGCGCTGACGCTGACGCCATGTTAGCTTGACAGAGCCCTCTGTGTTTTCCAGAACGCCGAGCAAGACGTTAACACGAGCACATTGCGCAGCATAACGCTTACTCTTATCGCACACTTGCAGGTTCTCCTCAGTATCTGTCTTTGCTCAAACTCTGAATTCTCTGAATATTTAATGATAAAAATGTTACCTTTTCATTATCTGATTCGGTATTGATTGACACCTCTGGTATTCAGGGCTCGGGATGAGGAGGCGCAGTAAATCTTGGTTGATCTACTTCTCGATTCATAATGGCCTCCCTTCCTTATTTTAATATATAATTCCTCCTCTTACCCCGTGTAAGAGACACGGCCCCCCATCTCCTGCGTGTTTATCAGCGCGGATATCGCGCAGCGCTTGGACTAAGTGCACCCGGCCAGCCCGTCTTTCTCATGGAAATTCCGGCATCTATAGACTGACTGCATTGAAATTAAACCTGATGCTTTTGGCAGAGCCGCCGTTTCCGAGATTAAGTCGTCTGTTTTTCTGCGTTCGCACTGAATGAGGTATCGCCTTTCAGGTCCCAAATAATGCAGGTTTTTCTTTGCTGGTCCGGGAGATCTTGATAGATTACCTTTTTATTTTTACTCGGGGGATTTGCTGGTTATTAGTCGTCTTTTCATCGAAATCTTTAATTTGTTTCCATTGATAGACGTTACGGGAAGTAAAGCTCAATTAAAGCACCGCTGGACGTGTTTGCTTTTGCCGTCAGACGGTGAATTGGAAATTAGCAGGAAAGTCGTTAGGTTTTCTAGCTGGAGGAACGCGTTGGCAGTGAGGCGCTATGTTTACCAATTTATCCAAAAAGGGCACCTTCAAAAAATTCCATTGTATTCTCTGTGGGCAGGACTTTAAGGGTTACCTTTAGAGATAGGGTTATTTTTAAGGGTTAGGGTTATCGTTATGGTTATATTTAGGGTTAGGTTTATCGTTATGGTTATATTTAGGGTTAGGGTTATCGTTATGGAATAGGGATTTATTTAAGGTTATTTTTAGAGCAAGGGTTAATATTAGTTTTAAATTTATTGTTAGGGATAGGGTTATATTTAGGTTTAGGGTTATTGTTAGGGTAATTTAGGGTTATGGTTTTATTCAGGGTTAGGGTTATTTAGGGTTATGGTTTTATTCAGGGTTAGGGTTATTTTTAAGGCTTAGGGGTATTGTTTTAGTTATATTTAGGGTTAGTTTTAGGGTAAGGGTTAATTTTAGGGCTAAGAAGATTGTTAGGGATAGGGTTATATTTAATGTTAAGGTTATTTTTATGATTATATTTAATGTTAAGGTTATTGTTAGGGTTATATTTAGGGTTAAGGTTATTGTTAGGGTTATATTTGGGGTTAAGATTTTTGTTATATTTAGGGTTAAGATTATTGTTATGGTTATATTTAGGGTTAGGGTTATCGTTATGGAATAGGGATTTATTTATTGTTAGGGTTATATTTATTGTTAGGGTTATATTTAGGGTTAAGGTTTTTGTTATATTTAGGGTTAAGATTATTGTTATGGTTATATTTAGGGTTAAGGTTATTGTTAGGGTTATATTTAGGGTTAAGGTTATTGTTATGGTAATATTTAGGGTTAAGGTTATTGTTATGGTTATATTTAGGGTTAAGGTTTTTGTTATATTTAGGGTTAAGGTTATTGTTATGGTTATATTTAGGGTTAAGGTTATTGTTAGGGTTATATTTAGGGTTAAGGTTATTGTTATGGTTATATTTAGGGTTAAGGTTATTCTTAGGGTTATTTTAGAGTTAGGTTTTTAATGTGAAATCGAGCCTTTAGTTAGGTCTTGTTAAGTTCCTTCTATCCCAAGGCACAACTCTAACCTTTGTGTCTACCAAACATCCTAAAACCCCATGCGACACAAGCCTAATTTACCCCTCCCATTATTTAACCATCAAACTAAGTAACATATCTGAAAAGTGACAACGTGTTCCCAGCTTTCTGTGTCCTCAGCCAGCTTGGCATATTAAGGTCAATGTGACCAACAAATGGTCTTTATGATATGAGTTGTCGCTGTGTCCACCACTTTTGTTGGCATGAGAACATCTATTCGGTGGTAACCCTTACAATTCTGTATTATTTGTGACACCTAAAAATCTGAGTGACTTGCATGACCCTTCCTCCCTCCCATATTACGATACAACTGGAAGAGACAAAGTGAATTCCTTATGGGGAAACCATCTTTGTACCTTTTGCCTCCATGGTCAACGCTACTTGAAGTCATTGGAGAACCTACTCAGTATTGCCATGATGGCACTGATTATCTTAACCATGATGATACAAGAAGAACTTAATGGTGACCTGAACTGACTCCACATGGAAAGTCACTGTGCGTTAAGTATTTATCAGTGGAATATTTCCCATTCAACTCGACTGGTCTTCACGTAACGACATGGAGTCGGATTGAAGGTCTCTCTCTCTCCATAGTTTATTGACCAAGACTCTTCCTCACAACCCTGAAATGTTTATAAAATGTCGATGAGACCCATAACAGAATGTTAAGCAGACAATGAGACCCATAACAGAACGATAATCAGACGACGAGCACCACCAACGTCCTTCACAATAGGAGGCCATCTTGTCAATGTTCGGGCAGAGCCGGGAGCTGCCACCCAACACATTGGTCTTTGTGTGATCGACTGCTTCAAACACTGGATAATTATTTGGCAAGTGGAGCTTATCAGAAGAAGGGATCCTGCTTACCTCGCCGAGTATAAAAGGCGGACAGGCAGCTCGAACGCTCAGATGGGTTGTGTGAGGGGAGAGACGTCGAAGGACATGCCTTTGGCACCGGGAGAAGCATTGACTGTCAGCTCTTAGAAGCTCAACATCGAACAGGTAGGCTTTATATTTCAATGGAGCAAAACAACTATCACCGTCCAGGTACGGGACAGGTCACTATGAGCTGATTCCGCCCCCAAAACTCAAAAATATCTGTGAAATTCGCCAGGAAATTGCAAAGGGTTTTCATGTAATTTTAATTTTTTTAAAAAGTTTTAAACAAATTTTAAACCAAATTTGCTAAAACTGTTAAAAAAAAATTGCCGCTGTTGAAGAGGCTTGAAAAATTTCAAACCAAATTAATTAAAACATAAATAAATAAATATATTTCAAATTTAAAGTAAAATAAAAAGTGAAAAATAGTAAAATAAAAAGTGAAATTAATGGGACTTTAACCAAAATAACTGAAAGAAAACAGCTGAAACCAGATTACGAAAAAAATCATTTTTGTTGTAAAATTTGCAGTTTTCCTGTCGGTTTTTCTGCAGAATTTAAAGACTTGTTTCCCTCTCGGTGAAGTGACGGAGAACGTCAGCAGAATCGCAGGATTTTAGGCCAAAATAGCGAAGTTGGGAAAATTTCCACATACCACTGGTTTGATTTGAAATGTTCAATCCCCGCACAGGTTCCCCCGCAAGTCGCTGCTGGGTGTTTATTTAACCCCTTCCTGCACTACTAGTAAATGGAGGGCTTCAGTTCAGCCTTTATATCCCACAATCAACACAGACACGTTGTTCCCCAGATTCAGCACTTATTGGCTGCAGCAGATATTAAAGTTTATTTTAACTTACTTTACACAAAAGACAAAACAACAGAATATTCAGGAGATCCTGTTCACACTGTGCGATTTGTCGCGCGGATTTTCTCGCGACGTCGCGCTGTGTAGCTTCGCCAACGCATTTCAATGGAGTTCACATCTTGCCGCGCGACGTTGCATGTCTAAAACTGAGCCGACGCGCCACTTGCGTAATTGTGCTAAAAATGAGGATTTGGGAATTTTTCTAAGTAATAATTTAAATAAAATTCTGCCGGTGAAATTTTATTATTTTTAAAACTCTAATTTCACACTTATTTATATAATAAAGTTTATAGCTGCAGAGGAAACTTACACATCCCGGCAGCAATTCAGTGAAGCGCTTACAGAGCTCACGTCAGTCACTCCTGTACAGCTGTTTCACGCTCCTTTGCCCTCATCAGCAGGAGATAGAATGTAACTTGCTGCTATTGATGCTTAACCTCCAGGGTAAATCAATACTCATTAAAGTTGTGGTGGAGGGCGAAAAAAGTGATATTAAAAGCCTCCACGCAGCAAATAATAAAGTTAATAGTTGCAGAGGACATTTACACATCCCAGCAATTCAGAGAACCACTTACAGAGCTCATGTGCTACAGTCTCCATATGCAGCAATGGATCTTGGGTAGGATATGCAAATGAAGTCCACAGCTTCTCCCCTTTTTTACATCTAGGCTCTGTAATAAAACTGAACCCTCCTTGCCCAATGCCACGCTATACTAGATGGCTTTTTTTTAGCACAGGCCAGGTTATGCAACCAGAAGTCATCCCTCCTGTACAGCTGTTTCAGGCTCGTTTACCCTCATCAGCAGGAGATAGAAGGTAATATGGGGATTGTAGCACATGAGCTCTGTGAAGTGCTTCTCTGAATTGCTGGGATGTGTAACTGTCCTCTGCAATTATAAACCTTTATTGTTTGCCGTGTGGAGGCTTTTAATACCACTTTTTTCACCCTCCACCACAACTTAAATGAGTATTGATTTACCCTAGAGGTTAAGCATCAATAGCAACCAGTTATATTCTATCTCCTGCTGATGAGGGCAAATCTCCTGAAACAGCTGTACAGGAGTGACTGTGTCTGGTTACATAACCTGGCCTTTGCTAAAAAAAAAAGGATATAATTTAACATGGCATTGCGCACGGAAGGTTCTGTGCTGTTACAAAGCCTAGATACATAAAAAGTGAGAAGCTGTGGACTTCATTTGCATATCCTACCCAGAATCATTTTTCTGCATATGGGGAATGTAGTGCACGAGCTCTGTAAGCGGTTCTCTGAATGTCTGGGAGGTGAAAATGTTTTCTGCAGCTATAAACTTTATTATTTGCAGTGTGGGGGCTTTTAATCTCACTTTTTTGCCTCCACCACAACTTTAATGAGTGTGTGTATATATATATAGTTTGTTAGAACCTACATTAATCACGATACACTGAGCTATTTATTATTCGTTTAACTCTTGCAGTAAAGATTCTTTTCATTTCAATATTTCTTCCAGGACCCGCTATGGCAATGCTGGATCTCTTAACCCTTTCTTTTTGATCAGTGGTCCCTCCCACCTATCAGCACATATATCTCGCTTGAGTGTTTATTCTATGGAACCCGGAGTCACGATGCTTATCACCATTTGTTTTTTAGTTACTTTCTTCACGGTCAGCGCTGCAAAGTGCGTTCCCAACAAAGCAGGTAAATGTTTTTATTGATTGTTTTGCTGCACGAATGAGGCCGATACCCAAGGTACGGTGTGACCCCAACATGTGTGACCTCCCGTCCAGCAATGACCTCAATTCCTATTCCTGAGGATCAAACATATAAGTCAGAAGGATCATCAGCATCAGCTTCTTAAAGGAGGAGACTGCAAGTACAATGCGAATAGCATCACTAGTGAAAGGCATGAGGTTACTGACTGTGACCCAGACAAACCAAAACACAGTGTGAATAGATCCTTGTAGAGCCCTACCTCAACCTGTACATGTCCTTTATCTGGTTCATGATAAAAACATGAAAAGTGTCCGTGTCTCTGGATATACAGTACTTGGTTGTTGCTAAGCAAAAATATGTCCTTTTGCTGAATTTTCCAGTGTGTGGTTGGGATTGGTTTATCATGGCACAGACCCCCAGGCACTTTGCCCTTGGTGCCCCCACACTGACCTAGACTGCTTTTTGTCCTGGTGGTCCAGTGAGGCAGTGCAAGACCCGCAGTTTTTCCTCAAGTGTGTAACTGTTTCTGCATACATACACATTTGGTTATTGTTCCAAACACTGATGTCAGTCCATGTGTCACATTTCCTTCCTTGACCTTTTCAGACAATGGGTCACAAATTATACATAAAAGGCAGGAGCTCCTTCCACCTCAGAGAAGGGCTACTAAAATGGTGTACGGCTTGAAGGAGAAAAGTTACCAGGAAGGGCTTAATGATCTTAACATGTACAGCTTGGAAAAAAGACGAGACAGAGGAGATATGATAGAAACATTTAAATACGTAAAGGGAATCCACAAGGTAGAGGAAGGGAGTATATTTAAAAGGAAACAAAGTAGCAAAACAAGAGGACATAGTCTTAGATTAGAGGGGCAAAGGTTTAAAAGTAACATCAGGAAGCATTATTTTACTGAGAGGGTGGTGGATACATGGAACAGTCTTCCAGTAGAAGTGGTAGAGGCCAAAACAGTAATTGAATTTAAGCAGGCATGGGATAGGCATAAGGCTATCCTAAACAAAAGATAAATCCAGGTAAAGTATCCATGTAACTGGGCGACTAGATGGGCCGAAAGGTTCTTATTGTCACGTCTCGGCCTTGCCCCCTGGTGGTGAAGGGTTCATGTCTGTTTTTTTCCCTGTGGTGTGTCTGGCTGTGCTGTCTAGGGCTGATCTGGGGTTCTGTTATTACCTCCTGGTCGGGGTCACATGGACCAATCACACGGTCCCAGTCCCTATATATTCCCAACAGCACAGAGCCTCATTGACGGTTTGGGGAGTTTCATGGTGGTTCTGTCTGGTCCATGTTCCCTGTGTTGCTGCAAAGCATTCATGTCCAAGTCTTTTCTGGTTCTGACCTCGGCTTTATTCCTGACTATCCCTTCTGCCCACTCCTGGTACTGTATATTCTGATCTGTTGGCAACCTCTGCCTGTATGACGATTCTTGTATGTTTCATGTTTTATGTACCTTGTCTGTCTTACTCTAGTATATATTCAGATGCCGCTTATAAGGACCTCTTTAGTGTAATCTGTCTGTTTTGTTGACTGCCCTGCAGCCTACTCAATTCACGGATTGTCAGGTATATCATTGTGTTCACTGTCTGTTTTGTTGACTGCCCTGCGGCCTGCTCAATTCACGGATTGTCAGGCGTGTCTTTGTGTTTCTGATCGTGTCCTAAGTGGTCTGTCGGTCTTGAAGCCTTCGGAGCTTAGTGGCAATTCAGTTCTGTTTTTTGATGCTCCTTTGGTTTTGGAGAAATCAGTCTGTCCTTGTGTCCAGTCAGTAACTCACCTGCCTTAAGGGCTTCACTCCTTGGTCCTAACCACCACGATGGCCCAAGCAGGGGCTAACCGTTACATTTATCTGCCAACATTTTCTATGTTTCTATGTTTCTACATGGACTCATTGCCCACAGCAGAAAGACACAAGAGACTTTGTACATGTCAGAGGTATATGGATGCTCTTGTCCTTTTCAACCAATGATATGTCAGCTCTGCACAAAGCAGCACAGCTCTCAGTGTGACCCACCACATTAAGGTAGTGGACCTAAAGGGAAACTGGAGGCTTGTATAATCTAGGAATGACTACAGTTACAAGTTACATATAGGTCTGTAAAATCAAGGAATTACTCCATATAATCTAGGAATGACTACATATAAGTGTGTATAATCTAAGAATGACTACATATAAGTGTGTATAATATAGGCATTACTACATATATTTAAGTTTATAAAATACTCATTGCCCTGTCGTGGTTTATTACTGATCAGTGAGTTCTTGTTACCCTTGTTATTGCTATACTGTGTATTTACTCTGGCTTTGTTTCTGACTGCTCTCTTGACAAGAACCCTTGCTCTTCCTGATTTATAGTGTACTGAACTTGGCTTCGTTTTCTGACTATTCATTTGACTGCTTATTGTCTTGTACTGAATAACCTGTGTACTGAATCCTGGCGTGTCTGACTTCCCTCTCTGGTTGACTCCTGGCGTGTCTGACTTCCCTCTCTGGCTCTGACTCCTGGCATGTCTGACTTCCCTCTCTGGTTCTGACTCCTGGCGTGTCTGACTTCCCTCTCTGATTCTGACTCCTGGCATGTCTGACTTCCCTCTCTGGTTCTGACTCCTGGCGTGTCTGACTTCCCTCTCTGGTTCTGACACCTGGCGTGTCTGACTTCCCTCTCTGGTTCTGACACCTGGCGTGTCTGACTTCCCTCTCTGGTTCTGACACCTGGCGTGTCTGACTTCCCTCTCTCTGGCTCTGACTCCTGGCGTGTCTGACTTCCCTCTCTGGTCCTGACTCCTGGCGTGTCTGACTTCCCTCTCTGGTCCTGACTCCTGGCGTATCTGACTTCCCTCTGGTTCTGACTCCTGATGTGTCTGACTTCCCTTTATGGTTCTGACTCCTGACGTGTCTGACTTCCCTTTGTGGTTCTGACACCTGGCGTGTCTGACTTCCCTCTTTGGTTCTGACTCCTGGCGTGTCTGACCTCCCTCTCTGGTTCTGACTCCTGGCGTGTCTGACTTCCCTTTGTGGTTCTGACTCCTGGCGTGTCTGACTTCCATTTGTGGTTCTGACTCCTGGCATGTCTGACTTCCCTCTCTGGTTCTGACTCCTGGCGTGTCTGACTTCCCTCTCTGGTTCTGACTCCTGGCATGTCTGACTTCCCTTTCTGGTTCTGACTCCTGGCGTGTCTGACTTCCCTTTCTGGTTCTGACTCCTGGCGTGTCTGACTTCCTTCTCTGGTTCTGACTCCTGGCGTATTTGACTTTCCTCTCTGGTTCTGACTTCGGTTTGCCTTCAACTTTGTATATTATGTGTATGTCCTGTATATTAGCTTTCCGGCTATTTTCAAGACTGGCAGTGTATTGGGCAGTATCTGTGTAGGGATCAAGGGATTCTGTTACAATAATCTAGGAATGTCTACATATAAATTTGTATAATCTAGGAATTACTACTTATAGGCATTATTATGTATAAACCTGTATAATTGAGGAACTGCTACATATAAACTTGTATAATCTAGGAGGAAGCACCTTTTTTCCTCATCTTCCAAGGCAGAGTTAAATTGACTAACTTTAAATCGAGAAATCAATTTACGTGTCTGACTTCCCTCTTTGGTTCTGATTCCTGGCGTGTCTGACTTCCCTCTCTGGTTCTGACTCCTGGCATGTCTGACTTCCCTTTGTGGTTCTGACTCCTGGCGTGTCTGACTTCCCTCTCTGGTTCTGACTCCTGGTGTGTCTGACTTCCCTTTCTGGTTCTGACTCCTGGCGTATTTGACTTTCCTCTCTGGTTCTGACTTTGGTTTGCCTTCAACTTTGTATATTATGTGTATGTCCTGTATATTAGCTTTCTGGCTATTTTCAAGACTGGCAGTGTATTGGGCAGTATCTGTGTAGGGATCAAGGGATTCTGTTACAATAATCTAGGAATGTCTACATATAAATTTGTATAATCTAGGAATTACTACATATAGGCATTATTATGTATAAACCTGTATAATTGAGGAACTGCTACATATAAACTTGTATAATCTAGGAGGAAGCACCTTTTTTCCTCATCTTCCAAGGCAGAGTGAATTGACTAACTTTAAATCGAGAAATCAATTGTATTAAAATAATTTGTTGGAAAATGGTCTTAACATTCACCTGTGATCAAAATAAAATCCAGAGTAATTTTGTCCTTTCTGTAGTTTCCATTTTCTATATAATATATATCATTCATTAATAACTCGCTCTCACCTCCTCGTTAGAAGCCATCACTCAGACTTAAACAATTAAATATTAAAAACACTAAAAACCATTATATTGTATTTGTAGCATTTTGTTTTTTTTACTTGTACCTGTATTATATATTTTTTGTGATATTTTTCCCCAGATGTGATTATTGTGCATTGCTATCCCAAATCCATTGTTGCAAAAATCCCTGAATGTCCGTACGGATGGGAAATTAATCAGCTGGCGCTGGGAGGTATTTGCTACAACGGGATCATCGAGTCGGGCTATTACCAATTCACCATCCCTGACTTATCTCCGAGGAACAAGTCGTACTGTGGGACGCAGTCTGACGTAAGTGGAACAATATGGAATAGCTCATAGGATTGTGAAGTCGCTCCAGTTTCTGAGATGTAACGGAATAGCTGTGATTGTTTTTGGAATGTTCGTCCCGACTCGTTTTGAATACAGTGTGTTATAGAATGTTGTGTATCATTATGAAGTTGTGTCACAGTAACATAGTATGTCACAGAGTTACACATTAATGTAGGTTGAAAAAACTCAAGACTTTCGAGTCCGATCTTTTCAAAAGGAGGTGAAAAAAATAAACTCTTTCCATTTGTGACACAAAAAAGGTAAAAACACCCCATCTTGATGTTAGGTCAAGATGCCCCATGGCTCCCTCTTGGCGTCACTCTCCTGCCTGCCGCTCTAGCTAGGGTCATCCAGTCTCCACTATCTCTATCATTCCTTGGGCACCATTCCAATGGACATGAGAATACTGTGCGTCATTTTGCAACCTTCCGCCATTAAGCCCGATGCGGAATGTTCATCTCCTGCCTACACCCCATTATGATCATGGAGTGTGTAAAGACGCTGAAGCAGCCATGTTACTCCCTGTTACAACGCTATCAAGCGCGCACCTTCTACCGCACAAAAATGACGCCAGGGTAGATTATTGGTGCAAACCTATTCAAACCCACGCCGGGTTTTTACCCAATACTACGTGCTTGTATGATTGTTGATTTTGTGTACTAGCCCGAGCCCGACTTAGGGCCAAATTACATTCTTCAAGCAAAAACGCTCGCGCAACGCGTGAATTTGTGCGTCAAGCGTTAAACGTTAACGCCCGTAAATCACCACTGGAATTACAATCCTCGCGCATTTTTTCATCCGTCGAGCATTAACGCGCGTAAAATGGACGCGCACAAATGCTCACGCAGTAATGTTGCGTGCAGAAATCAGTGCGGGGACTGTTTTTTTCACGCGATTCAGCCAATCAGAATTAAGAACCACAATTGTCTCACGTTAAGTTTTTGCACCTGTCAAAGTCAATCTGACTATATAAGCTGCATATGTAATAAATGCACACACAACTTCTCCATTTTATTGTTTGGGTATGTGTAGAATGTGTAACTATACTTTGCTGTGTATTTTTTGGGCTGGTGTATTTGGGTTCGGCAGGTTGATAGAATTTGCCATTAACACCAGCTTTTAGGAGTTGCTAAAATTATGCGCGCAAAGGCTGTGCGTTACAAACTGCGCATAGATTGTAATACCATCTACGTACCAGCGTTCTTTCGTGTTTGCGCTCACAATGTTAAGTATAGGACGCGCGCAGCACAGTAAGCTCGCAGCGCGCAGTACAGTAAGCGAAGGGTTCGCGCGGGTTCACCCACGGTAGACAAGTGCGCGCTTTTGTTGCGCTGACAATGTAATATGACGTTCAGTTCAAATGGTTTTACCCCTCCCCCCGCATTAATGCGTTTTTTCGCCGTCGAAAACCTTTTACGCGAAGACTGTAATTAGGCCCTTACTCTTTTGACCTCGCTTCCTCCGTATCGCCAGTGTACCGACCCAGCTATCCCTTGACTCTGCTCTTGACCTCCCATGTACCAACCTGGCTCATGCACCCTAGGGATGAGCGTTCGGTTCGGATCAGTTCGGAGTTCGATTTGAACATCGCCCATTCGGCTGTTCGTCGAACTCCGAACATTTCAACGTGTTCGCCACATTTTCACCCACAATGCACCACAGTGGACCACAATGCACTTGGCCTGAAGCTTGTAATTGGCTACAGCCTTGCACCTGACCACAGGTCAGATACAAGAAAGGTGCAAGACTATGCTAATCACAGCTCAATCATGGGCTCACAGAGCTAATCCCGTAGCACACTATATAAGGCTTCCCCGCAGCCCTAGCGTGTCTGTTGCAGGAGTGAATCAGAGAGGAGAGGAGATTGTTCTGTCAGGGTGTATCAGTGACGTTGTAGGAGATTTCTGGGAATTTGAATCTGTCTTGGCACTGCCAGGCTATCAGGGACAGTGTGTATCAGTGAGTTCTACCAGAGTTCAGCAAATTAGAATCAGTCTTGGCACTGCCAGGCTATCAGTGAGTTGTAGGAGATTTCTGGGAATTTGAATCTGTCTTGGCACAGCCAGGCTATCAGTGACCTATAGCATTGTTCTGGAAAATCTGTATATCTTTGATCTAATTCTAGATACCATACAATAACACAGTTCAATCAGAGTTCATCTTTTTATCTATTGAGAGTTGAATCTGGCTGTTGCCAGCCATCAGGGTGTTGCAGCCTGCAGGAGAGGAAGTGAATCAGAGAGAGAGAGTAGAGGACATTGGCAGCCTTGCAGGAAAAAGATCAGTAAAATCACAGACTTATAGCAGAGTTCTGAATATCTTTAATCTATATACCAGAGTTGAATCCGACTTCTGTATATCTCCAATCTTTATACCAGAGTTGAATCAGTTCTGTATATCTTTAATCTAGATATCACTCACCATGTCAGAAAGACCAAAAAGGACAGGCAGACACTCCCAGACACAGATAAGAGGGCAAGCAGCCTCTGTGTTGGGAGGCTGTGCCTCTGGTCGTGGTGGACGTGGTGCATTCTCTGCAGGGGCACGCTTGTCCTTTCTAACTGGTGCTGGCCGTCTTAAGCAGCAGCAACATACAGAGGATTTGGTGGATTGGCTAACCAGGCCATCCTCCTCCTCCGAGTCCTCTGCCAACCAGGCTTGTAGTGGTTCACAGTCCACCTCAGCTGCCAAAACATCAAATTCAGCCTCCATGTCCACAGCTACTCCTGCCGAGCCTCACCATCATACACGGAGGAGTCAGCTGAATTGTTTGACTACAATGACAGTGACATGCTGCTTGAGGATCCGCAGCAAGTACAGTGCTCTGATTCAATCTCTGAGGTTGCGGAAGGGAGTATAATCAGCATAGAGGAAAGGGGTGCCAGTGATGACACACAAAGAACTGGCACTCATGTTCCCCCAGCAGCTGCAGCATATTGCGAGGTTGGCTCCAGTGACAAGGAGATAGTGGTGATACGTCCCACGCTGTGGTCACCCGGCGCCCGGCAGCATTGTCCTCGCTGGCCGGGCGCCGAGTGAGGAGGGGAGGCCGGGCGGTCATGTGAGATGCCGGGGATGGAGCCAGGCGTGATGACGCGGACCAGCCGAGTTTAAAACCATGGGCAATGCATTCATACATTGCCCTATCGTGGTTTAACATCCCTTAGAGCTGCTCCTGTTGATATTGCTATTTTCTTGGTATACTGACCCCTGGCAACGGCTTACAATATTCTCTGGCATCCTGACTCCTGGCAACAGCTTACTCTGGCATTTCTGGTTTGGCTATATGTTCTCACGCTTGGCTTCTTCAGTGTCATTCTAGGGATATATATATATAGACCGACCATTATAAGGATCGGAGGGAAAGGATAGGTGCTGCGTACAAGGATCACATTCTCCTCCTGGTGGGGATTCGTAACATTACGATAGGGCCATGGATCCTGTAGACCTATCAGCTCAATTAGCCAAGATCTCTGCAAGGCAAGAGGAACAGGATCATAGAATGGATCAAATCGCTGAGGCCTTGCATGCTCTGTTAAACCAGCCGGGTAGAGCACCTCCTTCTGTCTGTTCCTGAGGCTACTGTATCTGCTGCCGTTTTGCCACCTAATCACCATGTACATATGACAGCACCGATGCACTTTGATGGTACGCCTAGTGATTGTCGGGGGTATATGATTCAGGTGGGGATTCATTTTGACCTCAACCCGGGTATTTGTCCGTCTGATAAATCTAAGGTGGGGTTTCTTATTAACCATCTCTCTGATAAAGCTCTGGAGTGGGCTACACCTTTATGGGAGAATAAGAAACCGATTATATATGATTATGAGATGTTTGTGTCAGAACTACGCCATACATTTAATCCCACTCGTAGATCTCAGACAGTCGGTAGCGCGCTCTTCCGAATCAGACAAGGCAACAGGAAGGTGTCCGATTATTCCAAGCTCTTGTCTTGGCCTTCACAGAGGGCCTGTCTGACTCTCTTATGCACGAACTCACACCAATGAAATTACCTGAAGTATTGGATGAGTTAATAGATTTTTGTATTGCCCTGGATGACCAGATCCGTGACAGACGGGGTCCCAGAGAAAGAGTTCGCCGGGTACTGCCACCTCTTCCTAACATTGCTCCCCCTATTCCCGTGCCACCCGCCGCCGAACCCGATCCTTCTAAACCCATGCAAATCGGTAATACCGGTATAACCCAGGAGGAGAGAGAGTATCGCAGAAGAGAGGGATTATGCTTTTACTGTGCTGGCAGGGGGCATTTCAGGAATAAAAGTACCAGGAGACCTAGAGGCTTAAGGTCTTTCAGGAGACTAACCTTGGGCTTGACTGATGTGTCTCCTATAGTGAAAAACAAAACACGCATGGTGGTGCCTATCTCTCTCTCCTGGGAGACGGTCTTAATCAATACTGTTGCATTTCTTGACTCTGGGGCAGCAGGGAATTTCGTGGATCAGGAGTTTGCTCGTACCCATGCTATCCCTTTGGTTGAGAGAGATATGCCCTTGTTTGTAGAAGCCATTTAACAGAAGGCCTCTATTATCCAGGGTGACACATGACACTGAAGTACTATGTCTTACCACAGGGGTTCTTCATTATGAACAAATCACTTTCCAGGTTATTGAGTCACCATCATGTCCGTGGTTTTGGGTTTTCCCTGGTTGGTGCGACACGATCCATCCCTCGATTAGGAACATGGTGAGATTAAGGCATGGAATTCTCGTTGTTGGGTGCAGTGTTTGCAGACCGTCACCACTATAGGGAGCCTTAATTTGCCAACCGCTCCTCCTTTATCCACAGAGGTACCTGAGTGGTACCAGGATCTGAGGGAGTTTTTCGAAAAAAGAAATTGTGACGTATTACCTCCTCATAGACCATATGACTGTGCTATCGCTTTGCTTCCTGGTACCATGCCACCCAGAGGTCATGTCTATCCTCTGTCTCAAAGAGAGAATGAGATTATAGAGGAGTACATAAAGGAGAATCTGGCTAAGGGCTTTATAAGGCGTTCTTCCTCCCCGGCCGGGGCGGGCTTCTTCTTTGTATCCAAAAAAGAGGGAGACCTACGGCCTTGTATTGACTATCGGGGTTGAATCGCATCACCATTCGAAATGTATATCCTATACCACTCATTTCTGAACTGTTCGACAGGTTACAAGGTGCCAAAGTATACTCCAAGTTGGATCTCCGGGGTGCATACAACTTGGTCAGAGTTAAGGAACATCATGAGTGGAAGACTGCCTTTAATACCCGCAGTGGGCACTACGAGTATCTAGTGATGCCTTTTGGGCTATGTAACACTCCGGCAGTATTTCAGGACCTCCTAAATGATGTACTCAGAGACTTCTTGCAGGTTTTTTTCTTATTGTTTATTTAGATGACATTTTAATTTATTCACCTGATATCGAAACCCATCATGAACATGTTCGGTCTGTGTTAAAATGATTGTTAGACAATGGCTTGTATTGCAAACTTGAAAAATGTATGTTTGATTTAAATAAGGTACATTTCCTGGGTTCCGTGATTACCCCTGAAGGTTTTCAAATGGATCCAACTAAACTGTCTTCTATCTTGGATTGGCCGTTACCTCAAGGCTTGAAAGCCATTCAGAGGTTCTTAAGTTTTACCAATTATTACAGACGGTTCATAAAAAATTTCTCCTTCTTGGTGGCTCCATTAACTGCCATGACCAAGAAAGGTATACAAAATTAGAAATGGTCCCCATGTGCAAGACAAGCTTTTCAAACACTGAAAACCACGTTTACTTTTGCTCCGG
The DNA here is from genome assembly GCA_009667805.1 of Leptobrachium leishanense. Lineage (NCBI taxonomy): Eukaryota > Metazoa > Chordata > Amphibia > Anura > Megophryidae > Leptobrachium > Leptobrachium leishanense. The sequence continues at coordinate 8,128,966 of CM019068.1, read as the reverse complement.
TTCTGAGATATCCAGACCCTCATTTACCATTCCAGTTAGAGGTCGATGCTTCTGAGATAGGAATAGCTCCTATTCCTATCTCAAAGAGAAGCACCAGATAAGCCGTTACATCCCTGTGGGTTCTTTTCTCGCAAAATGTCTCCAGCGGAAATGAACTATGATATAGGGCAGGGCTCAAAATTTCAGGTCCCAAGCTACTAGCCAGGCCTTAAGAGTTACTCGCCACCCAACCCTTACCGTTATCTCTGCCCCTAAACACACCCTCTAAAATTATTGTTTAATTATCATTAATAATATAACGAAGCACTGTAAACATAAATCAAAATGTGCGGTGTGTATGAGTGGATCACCGAGCTCCACAGCAATAAACCTCATAGTAATGTGCAGTGTGTATGAGCGTGAGTTTTATTGCTGTGCAGCTCTGTGATATGCTCATACACACTGCACATTACTGAGAGTTTAATTGCTGTGCAGCTCTGATACGCTCATACTCACCACACCTTACTGAGTTTTATTGCTGTGGTGCTCTGATACACTCATACACACTACGCATTACTGTATCAGAGCTCCACAGCAATAAAACTCACAATAATGTGTGGTGTGTAGGAGCGTATCAGAGCTCCAAAGCCTTTTATATACCCCCTCTCTCTTTCTTTTTACCCCCTCCCTCTCATTCTTTTTTTCAACCGCCCCTCTCCCATTCTCACTTTTTTCACCTCTCTCCCTCTTTCTTTTTTTTCATCCCCTCTTATTCATTTTTTTATCCTCTCTCATTAATTTTTTTCATCCCCTTTTCCATTCTCAGTTTTTTTATCCTTTCTTTTTTCATCCCCCTCTTCCATTCTCAGTCTTTTTTTATCCCCTCTTTCTTTTTTTCATCCCCTCTCTTCCATTCTCAGTCTTTTTTTATCCCTCTTTCTTTTTTTCATCCCCTCTCTTCCATTCTCAGTCTTTTTTTATCCCTCTTTCTTTTTTTCATCCCCTCTCTTCCATTCTCAGTCTTTTTTTATCCCTCTTTCTTTTTTTCATCCAATCTCTTCCATTCTCAGTCATTTTTTATCCCCTCTTTCTTTTTTTCATCCCCTCTCTTCCGTTCTCAGTCTTTTTTTTTTAATCCCCTCTTTTTTCATCCCCTCTCTTCCATTCTCAGTCTTTTTTTATCCCTTTCTTTTTTTCATCCCCTCTCTTCCATTCTCAGTCTTTTTTATCCCTCTTTCTTTTTTCATCCCCTCTCTTCCAACATTCTCAGTCTTTTTTTATCCCTCTTTCTTTTTTTCATCCCCTCTTCCATTCTCAGTCTTTTTTTATCCCCTCTTTCTTTTTTTCATCCCCTCTCTTCCATTCTCAGTCTTTTTTTATCCCCTGCAGCCTTGTAATTACCTACCTCCCAGGCAGCAGTTCCCCTCCGCTCAGAGGGAGGGAATCTGATCACTCCTCACTCGGCTCATGCACAAACGCTTCCAGGCTCTGTGTCAGCACACGTGACACAGACCACCCGGAAGCTGGCTGAGTGCAGACGCTGGGAAGATGTGAAAGCACATCTCTCCCAAAGTTCGGTCTGTCCCTGCTTGCGGCGCCGCCCCCTCCTTCCTCGCTACGAGCAGACAGGATCACATGAAAGGGAATGTCAGTGACGGCTCCATGCTGACGCTGGCATTCCAATTACAGCCCAATTTCTACTCGCCCTCCACCAATTTCAACTCGCAAATTGCGAGGGGGCGAGTGCAAATTTTAACCCCTGATATAGGGAATCGAGAATTGTTGGCGGTTGTGTCCGCCTTGTCTGAATGGAGACACCTTCTTGAGGGGTCGTCCATACCCGTCGTGATAATCACGGATCATAAAAATCTTACGTATATAGGGGATGCGAAAAGATTAAATGCCAGACAAGCCAGGTGGTCATTGTTTTTGTCTAGATTTAATTTCCTCCTGACATTTTGACCTGGTTCGAAGAATATCAAGGCAGATGCCTTGTCCCGTCAATTTGACCCCTATGAGAAACATATACGGGATAACAATCCCATCGTCCCTAAGGAGTGTATTGTTTCGGCTACCACTGTCTCTTCTCCTCTGATCGAGAGTCTTCAAGAAGCCCAGACACTTGCTCCTGAGGGCAAACCTCCAGATAAGCTCTTTGTACCTGAAAACCAAAGAGAGAACTTGTTGAGATTGCATTATGACACCAAACCGTCCAGTCATATGGGGGTGTCTAAAACAGTGTCCAGTCTCAAAAGGCAGTTTTGGTGGCCTGCCTTACGTCAGGCGTAAAACAGTTTGTTTCTGTTTGTGATGTAAGTGCTAGAAACAAAAGTCAAACGAACTTACCAGTGGGATTGCTGCAACCCTTACCCATTCCTGATAGACCCTGGTCTCACATTTCCATGGACTTCATAGTCGATCTACCCGCATCCAAGGGGAACACGGTGATCCTCACCATTGTTGACCGCTTTTCTAGAATGGCTCACTTCTTTCCTCTCCCCAAGTTACCCTCTGCCTCGGATTTGGTGCCCATCTTCATCAACAATGTTGTGAAACTTCATGGTATACCTGTTGAAATTGTGTCAGATAGAGGTACCCAATTTGTGTCCCAGTTTTGGAGCGGTTTTTGTAACAGTATGGGGGTGAAGTTGGCTTTTTCATCAGCTTATCACCCACAAACTAATGGGGCATCCGAAAGAGCAAATCAAGGGCTAGAACAATATCTCCATTGCTTCATATCTCAACAGCAAAACTCATGGTCCGATTATTTGCCATGGGCTGAATATGCTCGAAACAATTGTGATAATGAAACAACCGGTCATTCTCCTTACTTTACTATATATGGCTTCCATCCTCCTCCGCTTCCATCTCACTTTCCCACCTCCAATTTACCCACTTTAGAGAAGCACTTACATACACTTCAGCAGACTTGGGTACAAATCAAAGAGTTATCTGAACGGAACGTGGTTACTCAAAAAGGTAAAGCCGACAAAAAGAGACGTATGTCGCCTGTTTATCAAGTAGGGGATCAGGTTTGGTTATTCACCCGCCATATCAGTTTGCAGGGACCCACGATGAAATTGGCACCACGCTTCATAGGCCCTTACAGGGTCCTGCGTCGAATCAATCCTGTATCATACAAATTGGCTTTGACCCCAGTCTTTCGCATCCATAATGTGTTTCACGTGAGTCTATTGAAACCTTTATGTAACTGCTTTACCAGAGTCGCTATCCCTCCTCCACCTGTTGAAGTTCAAGGTGAGGAGGAATATGAAATCAAAGCCGTGTTGGCTTCCAGGCTTTGTAGGTGTTCCCTTCAATATCTGATTGATTGGAAAGGTTATGGGCCTGAGGATCGTTCCTGGTTGCCTGCTTGTGATGTCCATGCTCCTCGGTTGGTTCGGGCATTTCACAGGGCTCATCCTCAGGCGCTGGGTGGTCGTTCGGTGACCTCCCGTAGAGAGGGGGTACTGAGACGTGCAGCGCTGTGGTCACCCGGCGCCTGGCAGCATCGTCCTCGCTGCTCGCTGGCCAGGCACTGAGTGAAGAGGGGAGGCCGGGCAGTCACGTCAGATGCTGGGGCGGAGCCAGGCATGATGACGCGGACCCGCCGAGTTTAAAACCATGGGCAATGCATTCATACATTGCCCTAACATCCCTTAGAGCTGCGCCTGTTGATATTGCTATTTTCTTGGTATACTGACCCCTGGCAACTGCTTACGATATTCTCTGACGTACTGACCCCTGGCAATGGCTTACGATATTCTCTGGCGTACTGACCCCTGGCAATGGCTTACGATAATCTCTGGCGTACTGACCCCTGGCAACGGCTTACGATATTCTCTGGCGTCCTGACCCCTGGCAACAGCTTACGATATTCTCTGGCGTCCTGACCCCTGGCAACAGCTTACAATATTCTCTGGCATTTCTGGTTGGCTATATGTTCTCACGCTTGGCTTCTTCAGTGTCATTCTAGGGATATATATATATAGACTGACCATTATAAGGATTGGAGGGAAAGGATAGGTGCTGCGTACAAGGATCACATTCTCCTCCTGGTGGGGATTTGTAACAAGGGGGTGATGAAGACAATGATGAGGTCACTAACTCCACCTGGGTGCCTCATCGAACAGAGGAGTCAAGGGAGGAGGAGGAGGAACAACAAAATCGAGGCAGAACGTCCTCTATGAGCAACCGTAGCCAGTCCAAGGCATCAGATGTCAGAGCTGCTCAGGTGCAGAGCGCTGTTGTCTCGCAGCACATGTCCAGGATCTCTGCTGTCTGGGAATTATTCACGACATGTGCAGCAGACTGCAGCGTTGCTATTTGTAAGCTATGTTGAAAGCGGATCAAGCGTGGGAAATACATCAGACACTTGGGTACCACGTGCTTGAGGCGACATATGACCACCTGCCATGCATCCCGTTGGCACAACACTTTGCATAGGTCCTCCTCCTCATCTGTCTCCACCCCCCACTATATGTCCTGCCATGTCATTGCCTACAACCTCCACTGACAGGGATGATGCTACAGTAATGGGTGTACCAGGTCCTTCCTCACAATGTGACAGCATCCCATCAGCTGAAGATTTACGCAGTCAGATTACGTTGCCCCAGCTGCTGCAGCGTAAGAAAAAATATAGTCCCAACCATCCCCAAGCACAGCGTCTAAATGCCAGCTTAGCAAAATTACTCACATTACAGCTGCTGCCTTTCCAGCTGGTGGACTCTGCTTCCTTCGGTGAATTTGCTGAATGTGCTGTACCACAGTGGCAGGTTCCAAAACGCCATTTCTTTTCACGCAAGGCCATTCCAGCACTATACCAGCACGTGGAAGACAACATTATGGAGTCATTGGGAAAGGCAGTCAGCAGCAAGGTGCACATGACTTTAGACACGTGGTCCAGCAAGCATGGACAGGGCCGTTACATTTCCTTCACGGCATACTGGGTATCTCTGCTTGCAGCTGGGAGGGATCCAGGACTGGGCTCTGTGCTGGAGCTTGTTCATCCACCACGTCTTCAGAAAGCTGCTTATATGAGGTCTGTCTGCTCCACCACCTCTTCCTCCTCCTTCTGTGTCTCTGGTGCAGTGGCAGTTAAACTGACGCGTGACAGGGGCTACGCAATGGCTCAAGCAAAAAGATGCCATACTGTGCTTGAGCTGGTTTGTTTAGGGGACAGAAGCCACACCAGGCCAGAAATTCTGTCAGCTCTGCCGGGGCAGGTGCAGAGATGGTTAACACCATGCCAGCTTCAGCTGGGAATGGTCGTCCTTGATAATGGTAGCAACCTTCTCTCCACCCTATGCAAGGGTAAATTGACGCATGTACCATGCCTAACACACGTCCTAAATCTGGTGGTACAGCGTTTCCTAACCAGGTACCCAGGGCTGGCAGAGCTTCTCAGCCAGGCCAGAAAAGTCTGCAGCCACTTCAGACAGTCATTCCCAGCAAGTGTTCGCATGGCAGAAATTCAAAGAGAATTCCACCTTTCCACAAACTGTCTGATCTGTGACATGCCCACCAGGTGGAACTCGAAATTGGCAATGCTGCAGCATCTGCACAAGCAGCAGAAGGCCATCAATGAGTACCTGTGTGAGTATGGCACAAGGATAGGGTTAGGTCAACTTGTTTCCCCCCGCCCTCAGTGGCTGATGATAAAGGATGCATGCACTGTACGGTCACCATTTGAGGAGGCAACGAGGATGGTGAGCAGGGACAGTGCATGCATCAGTGACACAATTCCTTTAGCGTTCCTGCTGGAGCTCACTCTGCGGACAATTATAGATGTGGCACTAGAGGCAGAGCAGCGAGAGGAAGAGGAGGCCTTCCCTAGCTCTCAAGGCCCCAGTCTTTACGCAGACAGCATTCCTGCGGGTCCTTGGATCAGACAGGAGGAGGATGAGGAGGAGGAATATTTAAGTAGTGGGGGCATTGAAGGTGGGGATTCCTCAAGGGAGGGTTTGTGTGCCCAGAAACCCAAGGACTAGTACGTGGCTGGGAGGAGGAAGTGCACGATGGGGTCATCCTCATTGACCAGGAAGACTCGGAAGCTAATGCCACCTCCAACCTACGCTGCATGGGCTCCCTTATCCTGCAAAGCCTGCTAAAGGACCCCAGGATTCATGCTATCAAGGAGAGGGATCATTACTGGTTGGCAAGCCTTCTTGATCCACGATACAAGGGTAAAGTTGCAGAGCTCACCCTGCCCACACAGATGGAGGACAGGATGAAACAACTTGAGGACGCTCTAAAGCGACACTTGTGTAACACCTTTCCAGGCACTGGTAGGTTACCAAGTGATGACACAGGTGCTTCTGAGGCTGCGGATGATCAGAGGAAGAGCGGTGAAGGCCAGGCCACTTGACTGATGCTTTTTTAATTTTTTTTAGTCCACGACACCCAGGGACGTCAAATGTAGGCACCCTTTGCCAGCGTCTTCACCGTATGGTGCATGACTACCTGGGGGCAAGGGCAGACCTGGATACCTTTACAGCAGATGATCCACTGTCTTACTGGGTGTTGAGATTGGATCACTGTCCAGAACTTAGCCAATATGCTATAGAGCTACTAGGTTGCCCTTCATCCAGGGTGCTTTCTGAAAGGACGTTCAGTGCCGCTGGAGGTTTTGTCACAGACAAAAGAGTGCGTCTGTCCACCGACTCTGTAGACCGGCTGATCTTTATAAAAATGAATCAGTCCTGGATCAGCAGCTATCAATCCCCTGATGCTGATGTAACTGAATAGATCGGGGATCTCTTCTGCATTCACAAAACCTCCACCACTGCACTCTTCAACAATACCACAGAGGGGTTATTTACGGTGTGAAGGCACTTGCTGCCACCAAAGGCACAATATTTGCGTGCACTGACACTGACACCTATACCAGATTCATATCATCTTAATATTGGACCGCAGGGTCCACACTGCACTCTTCCACAATACCACAGAGGGGTTACGGTGTGAAGGCCTCTCCTCCTGTTTCCAACCCCAACCCTTCTAGATTTTGATTTCCTACGGGAATAGGGCCCTCATCTCCTCCTGTACTGTTTGTCAAATGTTGTTCAATATATTGTAACTACTGTACAGCGCTGCGGAATATGCTGGCGCTTTATAAATAAAGAATAATAATAATAATAATAAAAGGCACTTGTTGCCACCAAAGGCAAAATATTTGGGTGCACTGACGCCTGTACCAGATTCATATCATTTTAATATTTGACCGCAGGGTCCAACCCTGCACTCTTCCACAATACCACAGAGGGGTTATGGTGTGACGGCACTGTTGCCAACGCTAAAGGCCCAATTTTAAAGCACCTATTGTTACTTTCATCCAAAGCCTGCATAAGTTTCACAATAATTTAGCCAAAAAAATCACTAAACTTGTTCTGCGTGTCCTAAAACGTCTCCTCTTTTCATACAGGCTGCCGCCCCAAGCAGTTGTTTATGAATAGATTAAAGGAAAACCATTTACCGTAATTTGAAATGTCATTTTTTTCTTTTTAAATGTTTCTATACATCCTACAAATCTGCCACTTCACGGGCAGGTTATGGGGACCTCCTAGGCACGATATTTGAAGAAATTTTTCGTCTTTCATGGAAAACGCACTGTTCCTTTAAAAAGGTTTTTTAAAACTTTTTGTCCTTGTTTCCTGTCCCCCAGGGCAATACCCGGGCCCCCATACACCTTTTAAGGCAAATATCTAGCATATATGCCCTCTTGGAGGGCACTCTAAAAATCGAACGTTCGGGTCCCATTGACTTGCAATGAGTTCGGTTCCTGTTCGCTTCCGAACTCAAACTTTTGAAATTAATCGAGTTCGAATGCGAACCGAACACTGGGGTGTTTGGCTCATCCCTAATGCACCCCTCTGTTCTCCTGACCTTGACTTGTGATTAGGTCTTCTCTCCTCTTACCCAACCAGGCACTTGGTCCTTACCCAATATTCCTATTCATATTTACCGAACAAGCAAGTTAAATCTCTATTGCTGTTGTCGGTCTGTTTCATATATAAAGACTTATTGCAGCGTTACATTGGCCAACGGGAGAGCAAGAAGAAAACCACTCTATGTAAAATAGAATTGCTCTCAGCAAATTTTTGTTTATCAGACTCTAATATAGAACAAGGGTTCAGCCAATCATGAAACAGATCATGTCAGAGTTAAAATGGCACGTACATTTGCCACGTCTGAGATTACATTTAACCACATATGGTTTACATTTTAACTTTTAAAGTAACAGAAACATTCCTAAGCTGCCCAAATCACCTGTTGTCGAAAGGGTTCGGGGGAAGGGAGAACTTCTACCTTAGCCCATCTATATTAGAACACACATTTCAAACTAAATGGAGCATGTTAACTGTGGTATGTATTTGAATCACAATATTTATATATTCATACAGGAAATTAAAAATTATCTAACAGGTTGCCCATATGTTCAATCCAATAGATGCTAGGTTAGCAAAAATAGGCTCACCAGGCTGAAACATAAAACCAAGACAAACATCAAATATTTAAAAACATGCTCCACACGTATTTCACGGGTCAAACAAGCTTCATCAGGAGCCCTCAAGATCTATGTCTCGTCACTTACACTTCCCAGTACATATAGGGAACTCCAGCATCAAACCTCGTTGGTGGCAGCAGGTGTAATTGATTCCCAATAGAGCCCTGTTTCAATAGTTTTGCTTAGGATCACGACTCTACATCCTGGTAGGGACATCTGCCTGCATCACTTTCCCATTATCCTGCATTTAACATTTTCCAAACATAAGCTGCCATGTTTGAGATGTTTCCAGTTTGTTTATGAGAGATGGAGATTATACTTATGTTATAATATTTAATATAGGGGTTAAAGCTTCTTGATCCAAGGAGAAATCTGACTGCCATTCTGGGGTCAAGAAGGAATTTTTTTCCAGTATGTTGCATATTGGCAAGCATTTCAGACTGGGTTTTTTGCCTTCTTTTGGATCAACAGCAGTAGGTGATGTGGGAGAGGCTGAACCTGATGGACGCATGTGGGACGCATGTCTTTTTTCAGCCTATGTAACTATGTTTCTTCTTTTTGTTTTTTATCCTTTTTAGTTCAAAAACCCGATCTATCATTTCTATAACTCCATCGTGTCGAATGACAGCACTTTAATTGTTAAGAGCCAACCGGTGAACTACTCCTTCACGTGCACCTACCAGTCCAACTACCTGGTCAGCCACGCCGCCTTCGACCAAAGGTAACTCCGCGTCGCGCCCTCCTGCGGCCGAATCTCGCACCAGTCACCCGGAGGCGCTACTCTCATGTACGTTTTAGTCTTACATATTTTTTCCCTTCTTCCAGAGTAGCCACAGTCCACGTGAAGAACGGGAGTTCAGGATCATTTGAAAGTCAGCTTTCTCTCAATTTCTACTATGTGAGTCTCCAGCGTATCCTTCAATGCTCGAGCCGCGCAGGGGCCCAACTCCACAAACCGCAACACCACACAGGCGTCCTCCTTAGCAAAGTCTACGTTTAATCGGGGATTCGTATTTCATTTTCATGAATTATCATTTTTACCAAACGTTTTCCGACTAAAGATGGTGCAGGAAGGGACGGGACACAGAGCACGGAAATCCGTCCATTATCGCCTGTGTACCTGCGCCAATGAAGGGTTAAATTGATGTTAAGAGAAAACGTTGTTATATGCACATTCATATGATAAATAGCCTTCTATAGCCAAAACATCTTAAGACAGGGAATTAATCCTACATAATCTAGGCCTGGACATAAAACGGCATATTGTCGGGGGGCGGACATAATATTTTAAAATAATTGGTGAAAGAGAGAGGGCAGAGACGAAAACAATCCCTTTTACTCATTTTTATTCTTAAAGTCCCTTCTTTTAGAGGTATGATAAATTCAGGGTGCGGGTGTCTTTTAGGGTTACCTCCATATACTCAGGGTGTGCGGGTGTCTTTTAGGGTTACCTCCATATATTCAGGGTGTGCGGGTGTGATTTTTAGGGACTCCTACATATATTCAGGGTGTGTGGGTGTGATTTTAGGGACCCCTACATATATTCGGGGTGTGTGGGTGTGATTTTAGGGGCCCCTACATATATTCAGGGTGTGTGGGTGTCTTTTTAGGGGTTTCTCCATATATTCAGGGTGTGCAGGTGTCTTTTTAGGGGCTCCTCCATATATTCAGGGTGTGTGGGTGTCTTTTTAGGGGTTCCTCCATATATTCAGGGTGTGCGGGTGTCTTTTTAGGGGCTCCTCCATATGTTCAGGGTGTGTGGGTGTGTTTTTAGAGGTTCATCCATATGTTCAGGGTGTGTGGGTGTGTTTTTAGGGGCTCCTCCGTATATTCGGGGGGTGTGGGTGTGTTTTTAGGGGTTCCTCTATATATTCAGGGTGTGTGGGTGTCTTTTTAGGGGCTCCGCTCCTCCATATATTCGGGGTGTGTTGGTGTCTTTTTAGGGGCTCCTCCATATATTCAGTGTGTGCGGGTGTCTTTTTAGGGGTTCCTCCATATATTCAGGGTGTGCGGGTGTCTTTTTAGGGGCTCCTCCATATATTCAGGGTGTGCGGGTGTCTTTTTAGGGGTTCCTCCATATATTCAGGGTGTGCGGGTGTCTTTTTAGGGGCTCCTCCATATATTCAGGGTGTGCGGGTGTCTTTTTAGGGGTTCCTCCATATATTCATGGTGTGTGGGTGTCTTTTAGGGGCTCCTCCATATATTCAGGGTGTGCGGGTGTCTTTTTAGGGGCTCCTCCTTATATTCAGGGTGTGCGGGTGTCTTTTTAGGGGCTCCTCCATATATTCAGGGTGTGCGGGTGTCTTTTTAGGGGCTCCTCTATATATTCAGGGTGTATATCCAATATATCCCAGCGCAGGAGCCAAGCCACCCCTCTTATCCACTGAGTCCAAAGACTCATCGCAGTTGTTGTGTGCGTCAGGCAACAGGCCACTACAGCCCACAGACAGAAAACGTGCGCTAGTGGGCACACTGAGATTCCTCTCGACATCGTTCCCTCTCCAGGGCACATCCGCGGACCCAGGACCAGAACCAAGTCAGCAGTCACAGTCCACGGTCTCTCCTTCTGCCCCCTCCCAAACATTTAAAAGGGGCCCACCCCATGGCATTCCCCTTAATTCCCAACGGGGGCATTTCTTCATGGGCCCAGGACCTCAGTAGCTTCTCAAGGTGGTCACTCACTGGTCCCGCTGGTACTCCAGGGCATGTGGGATGTGGTCCCCTCCCTGGTTGCACCTTGGATGGTAAAGGTGGAGTCTCCATCTTCCTCAGGTATCGGCAACACTCGGATGCCAACACAGTGTCCAGCTCCAGCAACACTGGGTACGCTTTCTCCTCCATGCAGAATATACTAGGGCCAATGGCTCGACACCCCCCCCCCCCGTTGTGCTCCTCTCTTCCAGAGAGGGCAAGTGGGTGCTGGCAGCTTGTAGCAGGGACAGCTCTGGTTGAAGCTGTCGGCACTGTGTTCGTGTAGTGTACCATGGAGCTCACCCTTCAGGTGGGCTTGCAGTGCCCTGGTGCTCCTGTTTTGCTATATGTCACTCGATATGTTATGCTATATGTCACTCTATGTGTTATCCTGTATGTTATGCTATATGTCACTCTATGTGTTATCCTGTATGTTATGCTATATGTCACTCTATGTGTTATCCTGTATGTTATGCTATATGTCACTCTATGTGTTATCCTGTATGTTATGCTATATGTCACTCTATGTGTTATCCTGTATGTTATGCTATATGTCACTCTATGTGTTATCCTGTATGTTATGCTATATGTTACTCTATGTGTTATCCTGTATGTTATGCTATATGTCACTCTATGTGTTATGCTGTATGTTATGCTATATGTCACTCTATGTGTTATCCTGTATGTTATGCTATATGTTACTCTATGTGTTATCCTGTATGTTATGCTATATGTCACTCTATGTGTTATCCTGTATGTTATGCTATATGTCACTCTATGTGTTATCCTGTATGTTATGCTATATGTCACTCTATGTGTTATCCTGTATGTTATGCTATATGTCACTCTATGTGTTATGCTGTATGTTATGCTATATGTCACTCTATGTGTTATCCTGTATGTTATGCTATATGTTACTCTATGTGTTATCCTGTATGTTATGCTATATGTCACTCTATGTGTTATCCTGTATGTTATGCTATATGTCACTCTATGTGTTATCCTGTATGTTATGCTATATGTCACTCTATGTGTTATCCTGTATGTTATGCTATATGTCACTCTATGTGTTATCCTGTATGTTATGCTATATATCACTCTATGTGTTATCCTGTATGTTATGCTATATGTCACTCTATGTGTTATCCTGTATGTTATGCTATATGTCACTCTATGTGTTATCCTGTATGTTATGCTATATGTCACGCTATGTGTTATGCTGTATGTTATGCTATATGTCACTCTATGTGTTATCCTGTATGTTATGCTATATGTCACTCTATGTGTTATCCTGTATGTTATGATATATGTCACTCTATGTGTTATCCTGTATGTTATGCTATATGTCACTCTATGTGTTATCCTGTATGTCACTCTATGTGTTATCCTGTATGTTATGCTATATGTCACTCTATGTGTTATCCTGTATGTTATGCTATATGTCACTCTATGTGTTATCCTGTATGTTATGCTATATGTTACTCTATGTGTTATCCTGTATGTTATGCTATATGTCACTCTATGTGTTATCCTGTATGTTATGCTATATGTCACTCTATGTGTTATCCTGTATGTTATGCTATATGTCACTCTATGTGTTATGCTGTATGTTATGCTATATGTCACTCTATGTGTTATCCTGTATGTCACTCTATGTGTTATCCTGTATGTTATGCTATATGTCACTCTATGTGTTATCCTGTATGTTATGCTATATGTCACTCTATGTGTTATCCTGTATGTTATGCTATATGTCACTCTATGTGTTATCCTGTATGTTATGCTATATATCACTCTATGTGTTATCCTGTATGTTATGCTATATGTCACTCTATGTGTTATCCTGTATGTTATGCTATATATCACTCTATGTGTTATCCTGTATGTTATGCTATATGTCACTCTATGTGTTATCCTGTATGTTATGCTATATGTTACTCTATCAGGGTTATTCAAAGAGAATTGAAAGTCACTGCACGTTCGGTGACTTTTCGTCCTCTTCAATTCGGTATGATTCGGCGATCACATTTCGGCGACCCTGTGGTGTATTCAGCAAGCACCACAGGGCCGTCGTAGTGCAGGGAAAAGCAGCCGCAAACCTGCCGAACACTCACCGCAAAACCCCGCGAACACTCACCGAAGCCAGCAAAAACATCTGGATTAACCCCGCCGGAGAAACCCGAGCAGTCGCCGATCACAGCGCAGAGCAGCCGCCGGAAAAATCCGACACCGCAGATGAATGGAGTGAAAAAATAAAAACAGTTTGCTTGAATGTTTGAAAAGTGAAACGCTGTTTGCAAAGAAACTACTGAGCGAAAATGTCTGAAATCTATACTATGAGTAAGGCTTGGCGTGTCCGTCGCCAAGCCTTACTCTGCGCATGCGCGCGCAACCAGCAGCGGTCGGTTGCGCGCGCATGCAACCGCCGCGGCACGAGCCGGCTGTGCGCTCGCCGCGGCGGTTACAAGATGCACACAGCAGCCGGGTAGAGGCTGCACTCGCAGCCTCTACCCGGCTGCCGCGCGCATCCAACCCCAGAGCGGCGAAGGGAAAGTTCCCCCGCTTCCGCTCTTTGAAGGACCCAAGCCGCGGCGCCGGTCACGTGGGAGTCCCACATGACCGCGGCTTGGGTCCTTCAACGACCGGAAGCGGGGAAACTTTCACTTCGCCGCTCGGGAAGGTAAGTATGGAGACAGAGCTCATGGGGCGGCTGTCCGAATGCCGATAGAGCATTCGAACAGCCGCCCCATGTCTGGTCTGGGGTCTGAGCTGGGGAGCAGTATCCACGTGCTGAGGGCAGTATCCATGAGCTGGGGGCAGTATCCACGTGCTGGGGCAGTATCCACGTGCTGGGGCAGTATCCACGAGCTGGGGGACAGTATCCATGAGCTGGGGGCAGTATCCACGAGCTGAGGGCAGTATCCATGAGCTGGGGGCAGTATCCACGTGCTGGGGCAGTATCCACGTGCTGGGGCAGTATCCACGAGCTGGAGGACAGTATCCATGAGCTGGGGGCAGTATCCACGAGCTGAGGGCAGTATCCACGAGCTGGGGGCAGTATCCACGAGCTGAGGGCAGTATCCATGAGCTGGGGGCAGTATCCACGAGCTGGGGGCAGTATCCACGAGCTGGGGGCAGTATCCACGAGCTGGGGGCAGTATCCACGTGCAGGGGCAGTATCCATGAGCTGGGGGCAGTATCCACGAGCTGGGGGCAGTATCCACGTGCTGGGGCAGTATCCACGAGCTGGGGCAGTATCCACGAGCTGGGGCAGTATCCACGTGCTGAGGGCAGTATCCACGAGCTGGGGGCAGTATCCACGTGCAGGGGCAGTATCCATGAGCTGGGGGCAGTATCCACGAGCTGGGGGCAGTATCCACGTGCTGGGGCAGTATCCACGAGCTGAGGGCAGTATCCACGTGCTGGGGCAGTATCCACGAGCTGGGGCAGTATCCACGAGCTGAGGGCAGTATATCCACGAGCTGGGGGCAGTATATCCACAATAGACTGCCCTCTGGGCAGGCTTTCCACCTTGTTTACATATAAAATCCAATGAATGATAATAAAAAGGGCTGTTACAGAAAAAAGAAAAACCTATTTAGAAAAAAAATTGTTTGCAAAAAAATCCCAAAAAATGCCTAAAAGATCCTAAAAAATCTATAAATAGACTTTTTGCTGCAGATTAAAATAATAAACGGTTTATTAGATATTGGATTAAAACGGGAATATTTTTAACATTGAAGCCTATGGGATTCTCCTGAATTAACCTGCCGAATTAAACCACCGAATGACAGGGCATTTCGGGACCCTTTCACTGCTGGTTTTTGTTCTCTGAATAGACGAAACAGTGCTTCTCTATGGGGATTTCACTGCCCTCAAACAGGGACCGAACAGGCACCGTATGTGCAGGCAATTCGCCAGGATTTGATGAACTACCTGCTCTCTGAATAGCCGAATGGCCAGGAAAGGTAACCGAACGCTGAATTTCACAATTCGGTTACATTTCGGCCACAATTTGGATCTCTTAGAATAACCCTGATAATGTTACACTGTATATTATGCTGTATGTTTGTTATGCTGTATGTTACTCTATATGTTACACTGTATGTTACGTTGTACAGTTGCAAGAACAGTATGTGAACCCTTTGGGATTACGTGGAGTTTTGCATGAATTGGTCATAAAATGTGCTCTGATCTTCATCTAAGTCACAACAATTTGAAAAACACAGTCTGCTTAAAATAATACAACACAAACATTATATGTTTTCATGTGTTTATTGAACAGAACATGTAAACATTCACAGTGCAGGGTGGAAAAAGTATGTGAACCTTTGGACTTAATAACTGGTTGACCCTCCTTTGGCAGCAATAACCTCAACCAAACGTTTCCTGTAGTTGCAGATCAGACCTGCACAACGATCTGGAGTAATTTTGGACCACTCCTCTTCACAAAACTGTTTCAGTGTAGCAATATTCTTGGGATGTCTGGTGTGAATCGCTCTCTTAAGGTCATGCCACAGCATTTCAATCGGGTTGAGGTCAGGACTCTGACTGGGCCACTCCATAAGGCGTATTTTGTTTTGTTGAAGCCATTTTTTTGTTGAATAACTTGTATTCTTTGGGTCATTGTCCTGTTGCATCACCCATCCTCTGCGGAGGTTCAGTTGGTGGACAGATGGTCATATGTTTTCCTGCAAAATGTCTTGATAAACTCTGGAATTCATTTTTCCATCAATGACAACAATCCGTCCAGGCCCTGAGGCAGCAAAGCAGCCCCAAACCATGATGCTCCCTCCGCCATGTTTTACAGTGGGGATGAGGTTTTGATGTTGGTGTGCTGTGCCTTTTTTTTCTCCACACATACAGGGTTATGCAGAGAGATCCGAATTGCTTGAGAAAGGTAACGGAACAGTGAAATTCAGCGTTCGGTTACCTTTCTTGGCCATTCGGCTATCCAGAGAGCAGGCAATTCGCCAAATCCTGGTGAACTGCCTGCACATACGGTGCCTGTTCGGTGCCTGTTCGAGGGCAGTGAAATCCCCATAGAGAAGCAATGCTTCATCTATTCAGAGAACACAAACCAGCAGTGAAAGGTTCCCCTAATGCCCTGCCATTCGGTGGTTTCATTCGACAGGTTTATTCAGGAGAATCCCATAGGCTTCAATGTTAAAAATATTCCCGTTTTAATTCAATATCTAATAAAGCGTTCATTATAAAATTCTGCAGTAAAAAGTCTCTTTATATATAGATTTTTTTAGGATATTTTAAGCATTTTTCTGGATTAATTTTTTTTTGAAAAAAATGTCCGATCTTTTTTTTTTTTTTTTAACTTTTCTTCTTTTTTCTGTAACAGCCCTTTTTATTATCATTCATTGGATTTTATATGTAAATTCCAGACATTTTCGCTCAGTAGTTTCTTTGCAAACAGCGTTTCACTTTTCAATCATTCAAGCAAACTGTTTTCCTAATTCATTCACTTCACTCGTCTGCGGTGTCGGCTTTTTCCGGCGGCTTCGCTGCGTGTGTTCGGCTCCTGCTTGGGTTTTTCCAGCGTTTTCGGCGGGTTAATGTAGATGTTTTTGCAGGTTTTCGGTGTGCATTAGCCGGGTTTTGCGGTTAGTTTTCGTCAGGTTTGCGGCGGCCTTTCCCTGCAATTCGTGGACCCTGTGGTGCTTGCTGAATACACCGCAGGGTCACCGAAATGGGATCGGCAAAAGGAACCGAATTGAAGAGAACGAAAAGTCACCGAACGTGCCGTGACTTTTCGAATCTCTTTGAATTACCTTGATAGTGCTGTGTGTTTTTTCCAAACAACTCCATTTTGGTTTCATCTGTCCACAGAATATTTTGCCAGTAGTGCTGTGGAACATCCAGGTGCTCTTTTGCAAACTTCAAACGTGCTGCAATATTCTTTTTGGACAGCAATGGCTTCCTCCGTGGTGTCCTCCCATGTACGCCATTCTTGTTTAATGTTTTCCTTAATGTAGATGTGTCAACAAAAATGTTAGCATGTGCCAGAGATTTCTGTAAGTCTTTAGCTGACACTCTAGGATTCTTCTTTACCTCATTAAGCATTCTGCGCTGTGCTCTTGCAGTCATCTTTACAGGACGACCACGCCTAGGGAGAGTAGCAACAGTGCTGAACTTTCTCCATTTGTAGACAGTCTGTCTTACCGTGGACACATGAACATCAAGGCTTTTGGAGATACTTTTGTAACCTTTTCCAGCTTCATGCAAGTCAACAATTCTTGATCGTAGGTCTTCTGAGAGCTCTTTTCTGCGAGACATGGTTCACATCAGGCAGTGCTTCTTGAAACCAGTAAACCCAAAACTGGTGTGTGTTTTTAAAGGGCAGGACAGCTTTCAGCAACACATCCAATAATATCACACTGATTGGACTCAAGGTTGGCTCACTCCTGGCTCCAATTAGCTCTTGGAGAAGTCATTAGGTTAGGGGTTCACATACTTTTTCCACCCTGCACTGTGAATGTTTACATGTTATGTTCAATAAACGCATGAAAACCTATAATGTTTGTGTTGTATTATTTTAAGCAGACTGTGTTTTTCAAATTCTTGTGACTTAGATGAAGATCAGATCACATTTTATGACCAATTCATGCAAAACTCCACGTAATCCCAAAGGGTTCACATACTTTTTCTTGCAACTGTATATTATACTGTATATTATGCTGTATGTTACGCTGTATATTATGCTGTATGTTACTCTGTATGCTACGCTGTATATTACGCTGTATATTACGCTGTATATTACGCTGTATGTTACGCTGTATATTATGCTGTATGTTACTCTGTATGCTACGCTGTATATTACGCTGTATGTTACTCTGTATGTTACGCTGTATATTATGCTGTATGTTACTCTATATGTTACACTGTATGTTATGCTGTATGTTACTCTGTATGTTACTCTATGTTATACTGTATGTTATGCTGTTTGTTACTCTATATGTTACAATGTATATTACGCTGTATGTTACTCTATATGTTACGCTGTATGTTACGCTGTATTTTAGGCTGTATGTTAGGCTGTATGTTATACTGTATGCTATGCTATATTTTAGGCTGTATGTTATACGGTATGTTACACTGTATGTTATGCTGTACTGTATGTTACGCTTTATGTTACACTGTATGTTACGCTGTATTTTATGCTGTATGTTACACTGTATGCTGTACTGTATGTTATGCTGTATTTTATGCTGTATGTTACGCTGTATGTTATACTGTATTTTATGCTGTATGTTACACTGTATGCTGTACTGTATGTTATGCTGTATTTTATGCTGTATGTTACACTGTATGTTATACTGTATTTTATGCTGTATGTTACACGGTATGCTGTACTGTATGTTATGCTGTATTTTATGCTGTATGTTACAATGTATGTTACACTGTTTGTTAGGCTGTATGTTAGGCTGTATGTTACACTGTATGTTACACTGTATGTTATGCTGTATGTTATGCTGTATTTTATGCTGTATGTTACGCTGTATGTTATGCTGTATTTTATGCTGTATGTTACACTGTATGTTACACTGTATGTTATGCTGTATGTTACGCTGTATGCTACGCTGTATGTTATACTGTATGTTACACTGTATGTTACGCTGTATTTTAGGCTGTATGTTAGGCTGTATGTTACACTGTATGTTATGTTGTATTTTATGCTGTATTTTATGCTGTATGTTACACTGTATGTTATGTTGTTTTATGCTGTATTTTATGCTGTATGTTACTCTATATGTTACGCTGTATGTTACGCTGTATTTTAGGCTGTATGTTAGGCTGTATGTTATGCTGTATGTTACACTGTATGTTATGCTATATTTTAGGCTGTATGTTATACTGTATGTTACACTGTATTTTATGCTGTATGTTACACTGTATGCTGTACTGTATGTTATGCTACACATTTTGGTATATGTTATGCTGTATGTTATGCTGTATGTTATGCTGTAAATTATGCTGTACGTTATGCTGTACGTTATGCTGTATTTTATGCTGTATTTTAGGCTGTATGTTATGTTGTATGTTACGCTGTATGTTGTACTTTATGTTATGCTGTATGTTACGCCGTAAATTATGCTGTATGTAATACTGTATGTTACGCTGTATGTTATGCTACACATTTTGGTGTTTGTTACGTTGTATGTTCCGCTGTATATTATGGTGTCTGTTATGCTGTACGTTATGCTGTATGTTATGCTGTATATTTTACTGTATGTTATGCTGTATGTTACGCTGTATATTATGCTGCACATTATGGTGTGTATTCCGCTGTATGTTACGCTGTATGTTATGCTGCATATCATGGTGTTTGTTATGCTGTATGCTATGCTGCACATTATGGTGTATGTTATGCTGCACATCATGGTGTTTGTTATGCTGTATGTTATGCTGCACATTATGGTGTATGTTATGCTGCACATTATGGTGTATGTTACGCTGCACATTATGGTGTTTGTTATGCTTTATGTTATGCTGCACATTATGATGTTTGTTACGCTGTATGTTATGCTGCACATTATGATGTTTGTTACGCTGTATGTTATGCTGCACATCATGGTGTTTGTTACGCTGTATATTATGCTGCACATTATGGTGTTTGTTACGCTGTATGTTATGTTGCACATTATGGTGTTTGTTATTACGCTGTATATTATGCTGCACATTATGGTGTTTGTTACGCTATGTTACGCTGCACATTATGGTGTTTGTTATGCTTTATGTTATGCTGCACATTATGATGTTTGTTACGCTGTATGTTATGCTGCACATCATGGTGTTTGTTACGCTGTATGTTATGCTGCACATTATGGTGTTTGTTACGCTGTATGTTATGCTGCACATTATGGTGTTTGTTATGCTGTATGCTATGCTGCACATTATGGTGTATGTTAATATGCTGCACATTATGATGTTTGTTACGCGGTATGTTCTGCTGAACATTATGGTGTTTGTTACGCTGTATGCTATGCTGCACATTATGGTTGTTACGCTATGTTACGCTGTATGTTATGCCACATTATGGTGTTTATTACGCTATATTACGCTGTATGTAAAGCTGCACATTGTGGTGTTATTACGCTGTATATTATGCTGCACATTATGGTGTATGTTATGCTGCACATTATGGTGTTTATTACGCTATGTTACACTGTATGTTACGCAGCACATTATGGTTTTTGTAACGCTTTATGTTATGCTGCACATTATGGTGTTTGTTACGCTGTATATTATGCTGCACATCATGGTGTTTGTTATGCTGTATGTTATGCTGCACATTATGGTGTTTGCTATGCTGTATGTTATGCTACACATTATGGTGTATATTACGCTGTATGTAATGCTGCACATTATGGTGTATGTTACACTGTATTATGCTGCACATCATGGTGTTTGTTATGCTGTATGTTATGCTGCACACTATGGTTGTTTGTTATGCTGTATGTTATGCTGCACATTGTAGTTTTTGTTATGCTGCACATTATGGTGTTTGTTACGCTGTATATTATGCTGCACATTATGGTGTTTGTTACGCTATGTTACTATGTATGTTATGCTGCACATTACGGTGTTTGTTATTACGCTGTGTATTATGCTGCACATTATGGTGTATGTTACGCTGTATGTTATGCTGCATGTCTCGACAACTGCGCGCTGCTGCGAAAGACGCCGGGTTAAGCCTCTCACTATCGGTCTATCCTATACCCAGATAATGACTGCGTGGACAACAATCCCTGCGCGCTCGCTTACCTATCCGTCCCCGCACACTTTCTGTCGCAACAGGTACGCAGAGTGTGATACAATGGTCCCAGGCTTGCAACGCAGTACCAGTCTTCTCTTGAATCGGGGAGTGACTACGTGTCCCACAATCCCTGGGCCCACTTTCTTATCCTATTAGTTACGCTGCCACCAGTTCCCCTGAACACTATGCGTGTTGCGGCTAATGACGCAGGGCTAAGTAACCCACTATCAGTCTATCCTAGACCCAGATAATGACTGCGTGGACAACATTCCCCGCGCGCTCGCTTACCCAACCGTCCCCAGCGACCGCAACTCACAATTTCGTAGCTACTAGAGCTTAAAACAACAAGCAATACTCCAATCTCTTCAGTTAGCATAGATCGACTCAGTCAGAAACAGAACTTAATAAATGGATATTTATTTATGATATAGAGAAAAGTTATATATATATATATATCCCAGTGCATTTATTACAAAAATTATAGATAGAATAAATCGCTAGTTACACAGTACACAGCAAATAAAAGAAAGGGATTAAACACCGAGCCTTACTTACACATCAAATAAGCTAATTCTTGCC
Source organism: Leptobrachium leishanense (assembly GCA_009667805.1). Classification (NCBI taxonomy): domain Eukaryota; kingdom Metazoa; phylum Chordata; class Amphibia; order Anura; family Megophryidae; genus Leptobrachium; species Leptobrachium leishanense. Next base: position 8,107,442 of record CM019068.1, on the reverse strand, counting down.
GACTCCTGGGGGGCTGGAGCTAGAGGCATGTACAGCATGGACAGATCCTCATGGACCATGAACCCACTGTGATCTGTAAGAGCCACATGGTGTGCTCCAGAATATATAGAGCTTCCTGCCCTTCCAAAAATACCCACAAATGGCCCAGCCTCCTGCACTACATGTCCCAGCATGCCTTGGTCTGGGCATGCTCCGTGCTTTTCTCCATTAATTTTTAATTGCCCAAAATGTCAATCATCGCCATGGACCCCCTCTAGGGATCAAGGGATGTGCTTCCTTCTTTGAAGACATGACCACATACCTCTGGTGCCGCTCTGTCTACTTGAAGGTGTGAATAGATGACACAGGACTTCCATTTCCACCCTGATCCTGTATCAAAGGACTTCCATTTCGCAGCAACCTGTTATATCCCTCCCAGGGACAAAAGATACCCATGTTAATTACTTTCTAGCACATACGCAAAGGAGGTTGTGCACCAGGCAGCTGTGGAAAATGGATACTTCGCATATATGGATAGCCATCGATATATATCTATATACATATATATAGAGATATATATATATATAGATAGACATACAGCTATACAGATAGCTAGACACAGAGAGATAGGTATGTCTACCTGTGACACTGCACGTTATGGTATTTGTTACGCTATGTTACACTGTATGTTACGCTACACATTATGGTGTTTGTTACTCTGTATGTTACTCTGTATGTTATGCTGCACATTATGGTGTTTGTTATTACGCTGTATATTATGCTGCACATTATGATGTATGTTATGCTATGTTACGCTATATGTTATGCTGCACATTATGGGGTTTGTTATTAAGCTGTATATTATGCAGCACATTATGGTGTTTGTTACGCTATGTTATGCTGTATGTTATGCTGCACATTATGGTGTTTGTTACGCTATGTTACACTGTATGTTACGCTACACATTATGGTGTTTGTTACGCTGTATGTTACTCTGTATGTTATGCTGCACATTATGGTGTTTGTTATTACGCTGTATATTATGCTGCACATTATGGTGTATGTTAATTTGCTGCACATTATGGTGTTTGTTATGCTATGTTACGCTGTATGTTATGCTGCACATTATGGTGTTTGTTATTACGCTATATATTATCCTGCACATTATGATGTATGTTATGCTATGTTACGCTGTATGTTATGCTGCACATTATGGTGTTTGTTATTAAGCTGTATATTATGCTGCACATTATGGTGTTTGTTACGCTATGTTAGACACATACAAGACACATTAAAATGTGAGTGTTACTCTCTTCTGCTATTTCTTGCTGTGTAAAAGATTACTACGCTATGGCAGCATTTTGTTTATTTTAAAGGTATCCATATATACAGAAAGAAAGAAGACACTCGTTGAAGAAAGCGCTGACTTGATCGTCCCTTTTTTTCCTTTTTCTGACATTATGGTGTTTGTTACGCTGTATGTTACACTGTATGTTAATATGCTGCACATTATGGTGTTTGTTACGCTGTATATAATGCTGCACATTATGGTGTTTGTTACGCTGTATATTATGCTGCACATTATGGTGTTATATATTATGGTGTTATATATTACGCTACACATTATGGTGTTTGTTATGCTGTATGTTACTCTGTATGTTATGCTGCACATTATGGTAACATACAGCGTTTGTTACGCTGTATGTTACGCTGCACATTATGGTGTTTGTTATTACGCTGTATATTATGCTGCACATTATGGTGTATGTTAATATGCTGCACATTATGGTGTTTGTTACGCTGTATGTTACGCTGCACATTATGGTGTTTGTTACACTGTATGTTACACTGTATGTTACGCTGCACATTATGGTGTTTGTTATTACGCTGTATATTATGCTGCACATTATGGTGTATGTTAATATGCTGCACATTATGGTATTTGTTACGCTATGTTACGCTGCACATTATGGCGTTTGTTACGCTGTATGTTACGCTGTATGTTACGCTGTATGTTATGCTGTACCGCTCGAGTGCTGTGCTTAACGGCATCTGTGGAAAGTGTGCAGAAAACACCAGCACTAATAAGGTGTTTTATTTGGATGCAGGTGTTACAATGTTGCAATGCCTCAGCCCTATCATGACTTTTTGGGCCTGGCGAGTGCTGGTGTTTCCTATTTTTCCTGGATCACTGATGTACAGACCTTAGGCTCTCATCATGGATGTGTTTCTTGGTGTGAGGATTGTGTGTGAAAGCCAACATCAAGTCTGTGTCCCGTATCATAAAAATACACCTCTCGATTACTGGTGTAACACATTTGCTCCTCTCGGTGCTGGATGGTCGAAGCTTAAAGAACCGTGGAGTTTTTTTTACTGAAAGTCATCAGCCTCAAAAAGCATCAAAATGTCATTTAAAATGTTTATTATTTGTTTAATGTTTTCCTTTCCATCTTTCTGTCTTGTTATAATCAGTATCGGGTTCGTCAGGGTCGCCTTTTCTACACGAAGGAGAATACTTTATATTAGGTTTTGCCGAATGAGACAGAACCTTCCCAGCCCGTGTAATAACAGTCAGAATTCTCCTGGCATCAGGAAGTTCTTATCACATAATAATGAAGAAATAAAACGCTCCGTGTTACTTTCTTTTATCTGTATTTTACTGCTTTATCGAGGCCGTCAGTCCGGCTTTTATTTGTATGGTTTTTGTGTTTTTGATGCCTGATTCCTTTATTTTTGGAAAGAACGCCAAATTCTCCACCCAGAAGGAAGCCCCGTTTGTGGTGGAGACCTCGGACATCGGGTCGGACCTGTTTGCAGGCGTCGAAGCAAAGGGACTCAGCAGCAGGTAGCGCATAGGAGAGCTTTATGGTGCGGCCCGAAGTGAACGGGAAGGATTCCAAAGCAACACGTGTATCGCTGAGACTTCCCCGAAGTGGTCAAGCTGAGCAGGAACGAAGGAGAACACAGTCTCTCCTCTATTTTCTCAGGGGAAACTGAGTTCTCTTTTGACCCACTCACTGAGAGGCTTTTATTCGGGTCGATCACACGTTTCCTTATTACGTCACCAGAAAAATATGCAGGTTATTCAGCGAGAGCCGATCTGGCCCCGAAATGTCACCGAACAGTGTATTTCCCCCATGGTGACATTTTGTGGCCATTCGGCTAATCAGAAAGCAGGCAGTTCACCAAATTTTGGCGAACTGTCAGCAAGTACGATGCCTGTTCGGCGGCAGTGAAATACGGTGCTGTTCGGCGGCAGTGAAATACGGTGCTGTTCGGCGGCAGTGAAATACGGTATTGTTCGGCGGCAGTGAAATACAGTGCTGTTCAGCAGCAGTGAAATTCGGTGCCTGTTCGATGGCAGTGAAATACAGTGCTGTTCAGCGGCAGTGAAATATGGTATTGTTCGGTGGCATTGAAATACGGTGCTGTTCGGTCGCAGTGAAATATGGTGCCTGTTCGGCGGCAGTGAAATACGGTGCTGTTCGTTGGCAGTGAGATGCAGCTGACAAGCCAAGGAACACCTCCAATCAGCCACTGAACGCAGCCGATGACCCGCCGAACAGATCGCCGAATGCTGTGAAAAAAGCCAACGAGCCGCCAAACAGCAGTAAAAAAAAATATACTGCTTTTAAAAGGCGTTTTAAAAAAACTAATGCATGAAAATGGCTGGAAATAATATATAAGATCATGAATAACAATAAAAAGGTCCGTTACAGAAAAAAAAAAAAAACATGTAAAAAAAATCTGAATCAAACATTTCACTGAAAAAATAACGAAAACTGCCTAAATATTCAAAAAAATTAATTAATAAAGAGACTTTTTGCTGCAGATTAAAATAATAAACGGTTTATTAGATATTGGATTAAAACGGAAATATTCTTTACATTGAAACCTATGGGATTCGCCTGAATAAACCTGTCGATTGAAACCACCGAACATCAGGGCATTTCACTGACATTTCTCTGCTGTTCAATGTGAATAGATTAACCATTGCTTCTCTATGGGGGATTTCACTGCCACCGAACAGCACCGTATTTCACTGCCGTCGAACAGCACCGTATTTCACTGCCACCGAACAGGCACCGTATTTCACTGCCGCCGAACAGTACCGTATTTCACTGCTGCCGAACAGACACCGTATTTCACTGCCGCCAAATAGGCACTGTATTTCACTAGCAATTCACCAATATTTGGCAAACTGCCTGTTCTCTGAATAGCTGAATGGCCACAATATGTCACCGTACGGGGAAACTCAATGTTCGGTGCAATTTGGTGCTGTCTGAATAACCCCTTAGATCCCGGCTTCCCCTTATTGAAGTGATGTCTGAGAATTAATTACACTGAGCTGTAAACTCTTCATTAGATTGTAAGCTCTTGTCACCGGGGCCCTCTGTTTACAAACCTTACTTCTTAAATGTTCTTCCTCATTTTTGCTGCTTTATTTCTATTCGTTACATTGTAACAAGTTGTGGGAAATGTTATTTCTGGATAAAAGATGGTCATTTTAATCTCTTGCCCCAGTGGCTGTCATGGGATCCCTTGAGGTCGTTACACCCATTTATATCCCGGATCCGCCTCCATAAGAAGTATCGATAGAAGTACTCGAGTATTATAATAAAATCATTCATTTTCAGCTTTTCATTTTTTTATGATTCCTTTTTTCAAGGTTCAAGGTGGTTCTAAACTATTGCTGGGCGACCCCGGCTCCGGATTACGCCTATCACATCCAGTGGCAGCTGATCAGTAAAGGGTGAGACGTGGCGCCGGGACGCGGCTCTCTATTCACACGCGTATCTCTTTATTTCACATAGGGCTCATTTTAATTAGAAGGAGACCTCTTTTCCCGGGGGTTTAGCGGCTTTTCATGGTGGATAACATTTTAGATCAGATATCGGCTCTTACGGCTTTGCTTTTGGGTGGAAATCGGTGGAAATTGGAAATATCGGTTTTAACGATTCAGTTTATGCCAATTTCCAAAATCCTTTCAAATGCTGGAAAGTGCTGGAAAACGGCTTTTCAGGCAAAAAAATAGAATCAGACTCAAATATTTGTTTAAACTTCAGATTTTTCAGACTTTTAAAAAGCAAAAATCGGTGTTAATTTGGCTGAAAATAAGCTTTTTTGGGCATTTTCCCGGCCAGCGATGTTTCAGACCGGCGGCATTTTTCGAATATCGACTCCGATTAATTTTTCCAACTGATTCGGCCGATATTTCATAAAATCATTAAATCCTGAGCAGCCGATACAGCGTTAAAATAAATGGCAAAGGGTTAAACTGAGCCGGTACCTCCAGGTCTCTCAAACCTGGTCAGAATAAGCAGCTTCTGGATCACTGACGCCCAGAACCCCCAGACCTACAGATCCCATGATGTTCAGTCAACCTTATGGCTCATTGAGTGTCACGGGACGTGGGAGTCAAGATTCCAAATATTCAATGAGTATTTTAAGCCTGTCACAGTGTCACAAACTCACTGCCGGTACCACGCTAATACACTGCCGGTACCACGTTAATATTCTGCTGGTACCACGTTAATACACTGCCGGTACCATGTTAATATTCTGCTTGTACCACGTTAATACACTGCCGGTACCACGTTAACATACTGCTGGTACCGCATTAATACACTGCCGGTACCACAATAATACACTTCCGGTACCATGTTAATACTCTGCCGGTACCACTTTAATACTCTGCTGGTAATATGTTAATACACTGCCTGTACCGCATTAATACACTGCCGGTACCACGTTAATACACTGCCGGTAATATGTTAATACACTGCCGGTACCATGTTAATACAGCTCCGGTATCACCTTAGTACAGCTCCAATACAATATTAATGCACAGCTGGTAACACTTTAATTCTACGCCGGTACTGCACTAATATAGCACCAGTACTGCATTTATATGCTGCCAGAACCCCAGCGATACATTGTTGGTACCACATTAAAACGCTGCCAGTAATACTTTAATACGCTGCCGGTACCACATTAATACGCTGCCAGTAATACACTGCCGGTACCACATTAATACACTGCCAGTAATTCTTTAATACACTGCCGGTACCACATTAATACGCTGCCAGTAATTCTTTAATACACTGCCAGTACCACATTAATACACTGCCGGTGCTGTTTAATGTTTAGGTGTCCATCTGCTGCCAATAATTGGCTGCCGGTACCATATCATGTGTCAAATATTGAAGTGTCCCTGTTACCGCAGCCGTACACTGCTGGTCCTTGTCATTTTTGTCTCAAGATTGTCCCTTTTATCACAGTTGTAATGTACACTACCGGACCTGTCTTTCCTTTTCACCTTCGTTGTGTCTCCAGTTGTTCCTCATATCACGGTTGTACACTGCCGGTCCTTATCACGGTTGTTATGTTGATAGGTGACCCCCGTATCATAGTTGTACACTGCCGGTCCTGTTGGTCCTTTCGCATTTGTTGTGTCTCTAGGTGTCCCTCATATCAGGGTGTACACTGCCGGTCCTTGTCACCTTTGTTGTGTCTCTAGGTGTCCATCAGACGACACAGTGTACACTGCCGGTCCATGTCACCTTTGTTGTGTCTCTAGGTGTCCCTCATATCACAGTGTACACTGCCGGTCCTTGTCCCCTTTGTTGTGTCTCTAGGTGTCCCTCATATCAGGGTGTACACTGCCGGTCCTTGTCACCTTTGTTGTGTCTCTAGGTGTCCCTCATATCACGGTGTGCACTGCCGGTCCTTGTCACCTTTGTTGTGTCTCTAGGTGTCCCTCATATCACGGTGTGCACTGCCGGTCCTTGTCACCTTTGTTGTGTCTCTAGGTGTCCTCATATCAGGGTGTACACTGCCGGTCCTTGTCACCTTTGTTGTGTCTCTAGGTGTCCCTCATATCACGGTGTGCACTGCCGGTCCTTGTCACCTTTGTTGTGTCTCTAGGTGTCCCTCATATCAGGGTGTACACTGCCGGTCCTTGTCACCTTTGTTGTGTCTCTAGGTGTCCCTCATATCACGGTGTGCACTGCCGGTCCTTGTCACCTTTGTTGTGTCTCTAGGTGTCCCTCATATCAGGGTGTACACTGCCGGTCCTTGTCACCTTTGTTGTGTCTCTAGGTGTCCCTCATATCAGGGTGTGCACTGCCGGTCCTTGTCACCTTTGTTGTGTCTCTAGGTGTCCCTCATATCAGGGTGTACACTGCCGGTCCTTGTCACCTTTGTTGTGTCTCTAGGTGTCCCTCATATCAGGGTGTACACTGCCGGTCCTTGTCACCTTTGTTGTGTCTCTAGGTGTCCATCAGACGACACAGTGATAGTCCATGAAAATGGGAAAAACAGCCGGGCGACCTTTCAGTTCAACGCCTTCCGTTTCCAAAACATCCCGAAGCTGTCCAGGGTCTGGCTGCACTGCGAGACCTACCTGTGTGACAGCGAGAAGTTCTCCTGCCCCGTGGTGAGTTCCAGGGTTAGGGTTAGGAGGTGATTAAGTCGCGGTTTGGAATCTCAATGGAATGAATTGAATACGTTGCCGGAGGAAATGTCGCCCTGCAGAAACCAACCTCGATTGGGGTGGAGTTCATCGGGCGGCGCAGGGTCAGGCACGGGAGGAGCAGAGGGTGAGGGTTTAGAGGACTTTATGAGTGACGCAAAGGATGGAGCCGAGCCATGAACAATACGAGCAGGCGGCTCTATGTGTGCCCAGATTAGTTATAAGCAGTGGCGGCTCTATGTGTGCCCGGATCCGGATTAGTTTTTAAGCAGTGGCGGCTCTAGGGTTAATGAGGTCTCAGGTCGAGCTGAAATATGAGGCTCATCTTCCTGAGCATAAAATCGAGAAAACAAGCCAATAAATCTGAATTAAGGAGCTTCATCCCGCCCTCTCCATAGAATGTGTGTGTGCAATGTCCTTATAATGGAATTTACATGAATTTCATCTCATGAGGCCCCAGCGGACACGAGGCCTCAGGCGGCTGCCTATTTTACCTAATCAGAGAGCCGGCCCTGGTTATGAGATATTAGACTGAGAGGAGCAGACCGGTGTCTAGCAGGAAAGTGAGGGAGGGAGACAGAGTATGAGGGAGAGTGTGAGCAGCAGCGGCGTAGCGTGGGTTGTCGGCACCCGGAGCAAGGCAAGAATTGTGCGCCCCCCCAACCTGTGGACACGGTAACACACCCTGATTCCCTTCCACCAGAAGAGTATTGACCCCCGTTACCCCACAAGCACATGTATTGTATATTACCAAAATACTGATATAATAAAAAATGAAACACACATCCCCCCCACGCTACACCACTGCTACCAGTCACCCTGTCCCAGTATAGTTCCACTCTCACACTATACCCAGTCACTCTCTCCCAGTACTCCAGTCACTCTCTCCCAGTACTCCAGTCACTCTCTCCCAGTACCCCAGTCACTCTCTCCCAGTACCTCCAGTCACTCTCTGCCAGTACCCACAGTCACCCTCTCCCAGTACTCCAGTCACTCTCTCCCAGTACCCCAGTCACCCTCTCCCAGTACCCCAGTCACTCTCTCCCAGTACCTTAGTCACTCTCTCCCAGTACCTCCAGTCACTCTCTGCCAGTACCCTCAGTCACTCTTTCTCTCTCCAAGTAACCCCATTTTCTCCCAGTACCCCAGTCATTCTCTCCCCAAACCTCCAGGCACTCTTTCCCAGTATCCCCAGTCATTCTCTCCCTGAACCTCCAGTTACCCTCTCCAGGTACCCCCTCACTGTGTTTTGGTCATGCTGCTCTAGTGTCATACAGTGTTGCCTAACTGTGTGGAGTTGCTGGTGGCCTGGGGGGGGAGCTGTCCATGGGGCTTAGTGGAGACTGGATTTTAAATGTGCTGCAGGGCAGGCGCCTCCCTCCCTCCTTCTTGCTCTGCGTCCTCAGGGCAGCCAGTGGCGGGGGCTGGCACAGGGCTTCAATGGGGGACTGACAAATGTGATACAGGGTGTTCCATCGGATAATGCTGAGCTGCTTCACGTGACTCATGTCAGCGCTAAGGAGGAGTCAGGACAGGACCAGAATTTTCTTTCCTGGTCCTCCCTTCCGGTCGCTGAGTGCTAAGTCACCGCCGGCGCTGCAAAAGTGGTGGCTACCCGTGCATGGACCTCTCACGAACACCAGTGCTGATCCCTGCTGGAAAATATTAGTGGTTCAAACATCATTGAAATTTTCGCCCCTAAGAAAATTGCGCCCGGGACGACCGCCCCCGAGCCCCCCCGCTATGCCACTGAGTGTGAGGGGAGAGAGAGAGTGAGGGTGAGAGTGAGGAGAGTGTGTGAGGGAGCCAGAGAGAGAGCGTGAGACAGTAGCATCCAGGAGCACAAATCTGTCTCAATAATAAAAAAGGTCCTTTAAAAATAATAGAAATGTCTGTTTATAAAATAATTGAATAAAAATGGCAGTATTACATAGTTGGTGCTAACTTAGGCTAGGGTCAGACTGAGGCAGTGCGAACGCGCGTTCTGGCGCACTTAATCACGGCCGCACTAGCAGCAAATGACAGGCAATGACGGCCAATATACGAAGTACGGTCGCACAAAAGTCCGGCTGCGCAACGCAAGTGGAAAATGAACGCATTTTTTCGAGAACGTTAAACCACTAGTACTGACGTACAGAGTGCGCTGCGTCCGCTAGAGGCGTGTGTGCGTGATTAGGAGACGTCAGATGCTGCTAATGTCCGGCCAACATAACGTCCAGACGCAAAAAGGGTTTTATTGATGATCCGTACAAAATCACGGATGAAACTGCGCATCGTATGACCGCTATCGCGTATTCCGTGAAAAAATACGTCCATTCTTCGAACGCACATTTTCACGGACAACGTGAAAAATGCGTTAGTCTGACCCTAGCCTTAACCAGAGCTGTTGTAAACTGCCCAGAGCCATTATAGCCTATGGAGGTTTTAAATTTACAACAGCTCTGGTTAAGTTAGCACCAACATTGTAATACTGCCCTAAAGTCTTTTAAAAATAAAATAAAAAATGTTTTTAAAAAAATCCAAAAAGGTCTTTTAAAAAGTCATTTCTTGTCCTGTGTAACTATAAAAAAAGCTTTTTGTAAAAAATATAAATAATATATGATCTATAAAAGGAATTAAAAAAGATATTTCATTTTTCACTTTGAAATCGATGGGATTCATTGGTTTAAACCTGTCGAATAGAAACAACAAAATCAGGTTATTTCGCTGTATTTTTGGTGCAATTCTGCTTTCTGCGAATAGACGTATCCATATCTCTATGGGACAGTTTCAGCTCCATGGAATCGCGGTGAATTGCCCCGTATTTTCCTGCCAATTCTCCTGTATTTGGAGAAAATACAACTTAGTAAGAAGATGAATTGCCCCGAAATCGCAGAGTCAGGCGTTTAGTGAATAACCCTCTATGTAAAAGTTATCTCTGTTAGACTTTTACCCACAGTAACAAGCAGGGCCCTAATAAACACAGCCCAGATGAAGCTCCTGACCGAGGGCTTTGCGGACGACACAGTATCAAGATCATCCTATTAATATCTTACTTTTTGTCACTTTTTAGACGTGCGGAAAACGCAAACAGCAAAATGAGCAAACCGGCGGCGTCCTCGTTGCTGAATTTGCAATCCGCGGTAAGTGTGAAAAGCGGAAACAAGTATTTTATTATGAGTATAAATGTTTCTGAAATAGTAAACAGTAACAGCATAACGTGTTTCCATCGCTCCGTGTACATTATAACTTTTTCTAAATAATATACTTTTTGGGAAAAAAAAGAAGCAAAATTAAAAAAACCAACAAACCTGATTAAATGTTATTTATTTCCCTCCCTGTGATCTCGAAGCCGGATATTTCATCCCATGTGTCGCCGCGCGCGCGTTCCTGTCCATCATATATTGATACCTGTGTGAAAACCATTCAGGAGATTTGTTGATGAAATGAGCTTGAATTGCGCATTTTCAGCAAAAATAAAAATGGTTTAATCCGAGATAAGAACAAATTTGTTTAAATAAAAGATCCTTTTATTGACATTAAGCGGCAGCACAATGTGACGACGTAACACGGAAAGACTTAGGGCCCTATTACAATCTTCGCATTAAAACACTCGCGCAACGCGTGAATTTGGGCGCCAAGCATTAAACGTTAATGTGCGTAAATCAACGCTGGAATTACAATCTTCGCGTATTTTTTCATCCATTGAGCAATAACGCGCGTTAAACGGATGCGCACAAACGCTCGCGCATTAACGTTGCGCGCAGAAATCAGTGTGCGGACTTTTTTTTACCGCGATTCAGCCAATCAGAATTAAGAACCACAATTATCTCCCGTTCAGTTTTTTCACCTGTCAAAATCAATCTGAGTATAAATGCTGCAGTAATAATAAAAACACGCACAACTTCTCCATTTTATTGTTTGGGTATGTGTAGAATGTGTAACTATACTTTTCTGTATTTTTTTTGGGCTGGTGTATTTGGTTTCGGCCAGGACGTTCAGATTTGCCGTTAACACCAGCTTTTAGGAGTTGCTAAAATTATGTGCACAAAGGCTGTGCGTTAAATCCTGCGCATACATTGTAATACCATCCGCATACCAGCGCACAAACGCATTTGCGCTCACAATGTTCAGTATAGGACGCGCGCAGAAGCTCGCACAGGGTTCTCGCAGCTTCACCCGCGGTAGACGATTACTCACGTTTGTTGCGCTGACAATGTAATACGACATTCTGCACAAAGGGTTTTACCCATCACGTTAATGCATTTTTGCGTCGGCGCGAACGTTTGCGCGAAGACTGTAATAGGGCCCCTAAAGTGTAAAGGGATACATGTTTAATCTCCACCATAACTGCTTCATTTTTCAGGTTCTGCCTCGTTAAGCTGCGACGTTCTGCCAGGTAATTATAACCTTCGGCTTCACTTACCGCTCACATTATCCCTAATATCTCTGTTAATTAATCAAATAATATATAATACCAGCACTTAAGGGGTTATTCAGAGAGAGACAAATTGGTCACCGAAGTGCAGCAGACAATGACTTTCTCCGTATGATGCGATTTCGTGGCCATTCAGCTAATCAGAAACTAGCGAGATATTCAGAGACCAGGCAATTCGTCAAATTTTGGCGAATTGCCTGCACGTACGTTGCCTGTTCGGCGGCAGTGAAATACGGTGCTGTTCGGCGGCAGTGAAATACGGTGCCTGTTCGGCAGCAGTGAAATACGGTGCCTGTTCGGCAGCAGTGAAATATGGTGCTGTTCGACGGCAGTGAAATACGGTGCCTGTTTGGCGGCAGTGAAATACGGTGCCTGTTCGGCGGCAGTGAAATTCAGTGCCTGTTCGGCAGCAGTGAAATACAGTGCTGTTCGGCGGCAGTGAAATCCCCCATAGAGAAGCAATGGTTAATCTATTCACATTGAACAGCAGAGAAATGTCAGTGAAATGCCCTGATGTTCAGTGGTTTCATTCGACAGGTTAAGGCTAGGGTCAGATGAGCGCATTTTCTACGGACTGTGCGTCCGTGCAGTACGCACGTACTTTCTGACTGACGACAAGTTAGTGGCCACACAGTCAGTTTTTTTTCACTGACGTATTTTTTGACTGATGTAGCAGGGAAAATAAATTACAATGAAAGAACATTCTGTCCGTCAAAAATGCTGGACGTATAAATGCAGTCCGTCTGACCATGCTCCATCACTCACACACAAAGCTATGCGGACGTTGTGGACGTGGCGCACTCTGCACGTCCGTTCTAGCAGTATTACGTTCTTGCCTAACCTGCGTCCGTTTGCAGCGTCCGTCAGCCCCCGCACTTCTGTGCGCACGTACTTCGTGTGTGGGGCTCCATTTAACAAAATTGTATGCTATCACGGACGTACTTATGTGCGGCAACACGGACGTTAACACTGCGCTCGTCTGACACCAGCCTAAGGCTAGGGTCAGACGAACGCATTTTTGTCACGGAAGACACGATAGTGGTCATACGATGCTCAATGTTGGCGGTATTTTTTTACTGAGCTATAAAAGACAAAGCAATAGCAGCGTCTGACGTCTCCTAATCACGCACACACACCGCTATGCCAACGCAGCGCACTCTGTGCGTCAGTACTAGCGGTTCTACGTTCTCGAAAAAATTTGTTTGTTTGCCGCTTGCGTTGCGTGGCCGAACTTTCATGCGGTCGTACTTCATATATTGGCCGTCATTGGACGTAATTTGCTGCTACTGCGGCCGTAATAAAGTGCGGCTCAACGCACGTTCGCACTGCGTTCGTCTGACACCAGCCTTAATCCCATAGGTTTCAATGTAAAAAATATTCCCGTTTTAAATCACTATCTAATAAACCGTTTATTATTTTAAGCTGCAGCAAAAAGTCTTTTTATTTATTGATTTTTTTTAGGCATTTTTCTGGATTTTTTGGCAAAAAAAAATTTATTCCAATTTTTTTTTAAATGGCACTTTTTTAAAAATTCTGTAACAGACCTTTTTATTGTTAGTCACAGAACCTAATATTTAATTCCGTGCATTCTTTTTTTAAAAACACCTTTTAAAAATTGCTCTTCTTTTGGTTTTCTTCTACCCCCTGTTCGACGGCTGCGCGGTGTGCTTTTTATGGTGGTGTTTAGCAGTCTGTTCGATGGTGTTCAGCAGTCTGTTCAGTGGTGTTCGATGATGTTCGGCGGGACATCGGCTGCGTTTGGCAGTCTGTTCGGTGGTGTTCGGCGGGTCATCGGCTGCGTTTGGCAGTCTGTTCTGTGGTGTTCGGCAGTCTGTTCTGTGGTGTTCGGCAGTCTGTTCGGTTGTGTTCGGCAGTCTGTTCGGCAGGTCGTTGGCTGCGTTTGGCAGTCTTTTGGCGTGCAGCAAGTTGATCAGCGGCGTTCGGCGGGTCGATTTGACGCACTTGAGGGACCCTGCGGTGAATGCTGCATTCACCGCAGGGTCATCGAACTGCGTCGAATGACAGAGCACTGAATTTTCAGTACTCTATGAATAACCCCTTTAGTGAGTAACCCCTGAATATACTGTTTTTATGCATTTGGGGATTTATATGGCGCAACTGTTTCGAAAGTGTGTTTTGTTGTTGTGTTTTTTTAATCTTATTTCCTACCGATGCGATCTGCATTTATTGTGCCGTGCGTGCGGCCTCTAGACCTAAACCCAAGTCAGGAAAGGATCCACACACGTCTCAGATCCAGTTTTGGCTGAGCCTATGTCTGGTTTGCAGAGCGGGCGCTGGATCGCAGACTGCACTCATCACACTCAACCCTGGACATGGCCACACAGCGACTGCCCTCCTGCTACTCAGGGGACGTCTGGCAGACCCTGCGCAGCGATGTTCTGCAATGAGAAGTCAGGAAGCGGGTTATTGCAGCAGCAATGCTCGCTTTACAACGGAAAAGTGGACAATGTTGCTGCTTTAGAAAAAAATATATATTATTCATCATTTTTACATAAGTTGCACAGTCAGGTTGGGTATCATTTTAAAGGCCGGATCCTGCCCTTTCCAATGGCACCTCACTTCCCCTTCTGGGTTGTACGGAACTGCAGATACAAAGGAAGGTCCTAGGATGGGATTGCAGCTCAGGGGGGGGGGGGCCATGTCATTCTGCTGGATCCACCAGTGACCCAAATCCTTCAAATACCCTTAAATAAACCTTAAACAAATAATATAATAGTGTTTTTTTTAAATAAAATCGCATGTATTTTTCTCCAGCGCTTGTGCAGCAGCTGATTCTTCTCTTCTGGAGCTGCTTCATCCTTCTAGACGCCTGAAGGAGCTGGCGCCAGGCAATTCCCTCCATGGATAAACAAGGACAAGACGTGGCTTCTTCCACCGCAGGGAGACACCATCCTCAGGAAACAGGACGCCCATTACTCGGCCGGATTGGGCTAAAATCTTGACTTAGCCCCAAGGCCGGCACTGACTGTGCGCCACGATAGCAGAAAATATATATATATATATATATATATATACACACACACACATTAGCTGCAGCGTTAAACCCTCGCTACGCCCAGAATTTTTAGCAAAAAAAAAAAAAAGATAAAAATGCATATTTCCAAACCTTTTCATTATGGTGCATCCCAGGTGTAAATAGAAGGTGTGTGAATTTATTATAGGCTGTTGTTTTGTCTGTCTTTACAAATATACACATAAAAAAAACCACATTTCTTACGGTCGGGCTCCTTTAAGAGCGAGGTGCGAGCCCCCCTGGCTTGGGGATGAGATTTAGGGACGGGTTCTCCACTGGTTCAGGTTCTTTGCTGAGGACTGATGCTTGAGTTGATACTTACTCTACATGAAGAATAAACCTACCGCATGGATGGACTGTAGGATCATGGGAAATGTAGTTTACAAACTGCAAATGGGAGACACCTGAAAAGAAGTGTTTACTCCATGCAGGAGCTTCACAAACCCTCCTGGAGCTCTTCGTTTTAATGCTCACCACATGGGTGCTGACCTCTGACGCCGTCCCACCGGGCTCTCCAGCAAACAGCATCGGAATCGTTTCTGGCGTGAACGCGCTACTGTATCAGTGTCTAATAAACAGATGTTTCATGGTGATTGGACGTTCCATCGGGTCTTTCTTAGAGTCTTTAAGGTTCCACAGACCGACACATTCCCTGTTGTCTTAAGTCTCTTAAGTTACCTTTACTTCCCTCCAACAACCCAAACCCACCCCTCACCCCATAAATAAAACACACGACAAAAGTATTGGCAGTTTGAAAAGGTCACGTCTTTTATTTATAATCAAAGGCCAAAAATCATTGCCTTTGTGGCAGAATTATCAGCGATCCTCGCTTTCTTGGACTAGGTAACACCAGATAACACTGGCAACCGCAATGAACCACCAGCATTGCCCAGAAATAGCGGCCGGCCCCACGTGGCTAAGCTAGCGCGACCACACGCTGCTCTCTTTGTAGCAGGTCGAGAGGATCTACAAACTAGGAGGCACCTGTGTTTGGCCGCACAAACCACCACACAGACCCCCTAACCTACAGACCCTCCCCCTCTATCGCCTCTCCACGTGCCAGGGCCGCATATTTCACCGGCCGAAGTAACTTCCTATAATCCCTCAGCTTTGGCCGCACAAACCACCAGCTGGCTTCAAGTAACCTGGTGAAATGATCTGACTGCACCTCAACTAACCATGTCTTTACTCAAAAACAATCCCCCCGGCATTGACCGTAGAAAAAAAACAAAGTAACTGCCAATACAATCCCCCAGCTTTGGCCGCACAATCCCCCAGCTGGCTTCATGTAAAATGGTGAAATTACCTGACTGCACCTCAACTAACCATGCCCATATCTAAAGCAATCCACCGGCTTTGGCCGCACAAACCACCAACCGGCTTCCTGCGACATGGTATGACTCCGTATGGGAACCCACGGGCGGTCTTGAAATGACTGGCGGAATCACCACTTCATTAGCCCCTATCCGTGGTCAATGCTGCTCTCTGATGACGTGACCTTCGACTCGGTAAACAGGCAGTAACCTAAAACAGGGTGGGAAAAAGACAAAGGTTAGAGTGATTTTTCTGTCCCTTGCTTTCCCTTCTTTATTACCCTGTCCCTCCCCTTTCTGTTATCTGCCCCGAGACCCAATCCCAGTGATAATCCTAAAACAAAAGGGGAACCATAGTAACTCCTCCCAACTTTCCACTTTTTCTTAAACAGGGAAATTGCTTAAGCTTCCTCGCTCCCATTCAGTCTCTCGTCGGTACCTCAGTGAAGTATAACTGATAGGTCGGCCATGTTTTCCTGAACACATTACTATTTCATGCCGGAGCGGAAACACAGGAAATAGCGCTGCCCTGCAACATGTATAATTCATATGCTGCAAGAAGGTGTATATTATAAACCAGAGCTCAATCTATAGACCTCTTTTTTGGTGGATGTAAATCTAATTCTATGAGTGAGGATCCTCGAAACGCTGACAGAGAAACGGAAACAAATACACAAAATCTGTGACCTCAAAGCGCAAACTCAACCTCTAGAAACAATGTAAGAATAAAACATGTATCTTAATGCTCCACCATACTGTATAGAAAAGCAATGTGACATAAAATAGTATAAATAAAAATACTAATACAATATATGCGAGCTATGCTTTAAAATACATATATAACCTGTGTATAAACATTATATTGACCTTATTCCAAAAATAACACTGTAAAACCAATTAGGCTTAGAGTGACACAGTGCAAAGCGTAGAGTGGGCTGGATCAGCACGAATAAATTATGTGTCCAGGAAAACATGGCCGACCTGGCAAACCCAGCATGAAGGTTCTGACTATTTCCAGGTTAATGCGTTACACTGTGTAAAAACTGAAGTGGGTCCTGGGGGTAACAGGTCGTGTTAAAATAAACACACCCGCACACCCTGAATATATGGAGAAACCCCTAAAAAAAAAAAAAAAAAAAAAAAACCACCCGCACACCCTGAATATATGGAGGAACCCCTAAAAAAAAAACACCCGCACACCCTGAATATATGGAGGAACCCCTAAAAAAAACCACCCGCACACCCTGACTATATGGAGGAACCCCTAAAATTACACCTATACACCCTGAATATATGGAGAATAGGGATGAGCTGTTCGGTTCGGAGTTCGGACCGAACTTAGCCTGTTCGTTCTGTTTGCGAACTCTGAACATTTCCTCGTGTTCGCCGCATGTTTGCCCACAAAGCACTTTCCCACTGGCCTGAAGCTCGTAATTGGCTACAGCCTTGCACCTGACCACAGGTCTGGTGCAAGACTATGGGCAAATTTTGCCCAATCATGGGCTCACAGAGCTAAGTCCCGCAGCACACTATATAAGGTTTCACGCAGCGCTTCTGCACGCATTTCAGAGGAGATTTCATAGGAGATAGTTGTGTGTTCTAACTGCTGGTCTGCCACGCTACTGGGGGGGGGGCTGGGTCTCATTTCTACCAAATATCTGGGAATTGTGATGTGTGCCTTGTCACTGGCTGCCAGCAAGTATTTTGGGGGTCACAAATTTCTACAAAACACTTGGGAATTGAGGTGTCTTGTGTCACGTGGCGAGTGCGGGTCAGGTGAGAGCCCAGCAGGCAGCGACACAGAGGGGCGGCCAGACAGGAATCACACAATGAATAAGTTTAATGAAACTTAAATAGGCCTTGGCAGCCGGCACTGAATGAATAAAGAAATATATAAAGTCCCGGGAGAGTTCTTGGATGGAGAGTCAGGATAGTGGACTATACAGTCCCAGACTGCAGACAGGGTCCACTAGGAATAAATCCAGATAGCTGACAGTGGTACCTTAAGATCAAAAGGTCAGAGACGGTGGTAATCACTTGTAATCCACTGGTAGAGATCGCTGAGAGTCCCTTGCACAGGCAGATGTATCCAGAAACAACAAGGTAGACAGATGGATTTAGCAGGAGCAGGTTTGCACACGTCCAAATGACCTCAGTCAGGGAGCACAATGCAGAACCACTGCTGGCTCGGTCTCTCTGCCTTTTAAGGAGGTTAAATCATAGATGGGCCTCAGCTGGAACTCCTAGGCTGGACGGGAAAACCCAGGCTGGATCTCCAGGAGCCTGGACATGGCACTGGGCTGAGGTAAACCCCGGATTGGAACCCAACACAAAAACATTCCAGGACAATGGCTGTTAGGACCAGGCTGTGCAAGATGGGTACCCCGGGTGGACTATGACACTTGTCACTGCCAGCAAGTATTTTGGGGGTCACAAATTTCTACAAAATATTTGGGAATTGTTATAATCCGTGTGTTCTCACTGGCTGCCACCCATCAGGGGGTCTCACTGATTTATAGGAGGTTTCTGAGATTTGTAATCTGTGGCTTCTCACTGCCACCCATCAGGGGGTCCCACATACTTCTAGCAGATTTATGCGAATTGTAATCTGTGGCTTCTCACTGCCACCCATCAGGGGGTCACACTGATTTATAGGAGGATTCTGAGATTTGTAATCTGTGGCTTCTCACTGCCACCCATCAGGGGGTCTCACTGATTTATAGGAGGATTCTGAGATTTGTAATCTGTGGCTTCTCACTGCCACCCATCAGGGGGTCTCACTGATTTATAGGAGGATTCTGAGATTTGTAATCTGTGGCTTCTCACTGCCACCCATCAGGGGGTCTCACTGATTTATAGGAGGTTTCTGAGATTTGTAATCTGTGGCTTCTCACTGCCACCCATCAGGGGGTCACACTGCTTTATAGGAGGGAATTGTAATCTGTGTCTTGTCACTGGCTGCCAGCTATCAGGGTGTCTCACTGAGTTATACCAGAGTTCTGTAAATCTTTAATCTTTATACCAGAGTTGAATCAGAGTTCTGTATATATTTAATCTATATATCACTCACCATGTCTGAAAGAACAAAAAGGACAGGAAGATGCTCCCAGACACAGATAAGAGGGCAAGCAGCCCCTGTGTCCAGAGGCTGTGCCTCTGGTCGTGGTGGATGTGGTGCATCCTCTGCAGGGGCACGCTTGTCCTTTCTAACTGGTGCTGGCCGTCTTCTTAAGCAGCAGCAACATACACATACAGAGGATTTGGTGGATTGGCTAAC
Organism: Leptobrachium leishanense; assembly: GCA_009667805.1. Lineage (NCBI taxonomy): Eukaryota > Metazoa > Chordata > Amphibia > Anura > Megophryidae > Leptobrachium > Leptobrachium leishanense. Next base: position 8,087,948 of record CM019068.1, on the reverse strand, counting down.
CAGGCCATCCTCATCCTCCGAGTCCTCTGCCAGCCAGGCTTGTAGTGCTTTACAGTCCACCTCAGCTGCCAAAGCATCTAATGCAGCCTCCATGTCCACAGCTACTCCTGCCGTAGCCTCGCTGTCACACACGGAGGAGTCAGCTGAATTGTTTGACTACAATGACAGTGACATGCTGCTTGAGGATGCGCAGCAAGTACAGTGCTCTGATTCAATCTCTGAGGTTGAGGAAGGGAGTATAATCAACCTAGAGGAAGGGGGTGCCAGTGATGACACACAAATAACTGGCACTCATGTTGCCCCAGCAACTGCAGCATACTGCCAAGTTGGCTCCAGTGACGAGGAGATAGGGGGTGAAGATGACATTGATGATGAGGTCGCTGACTCCACCTGGGTGCCAGATCGAACAGAGGAATCAAGTGAGGAGGAGGGGGAGGAGGAGGCACAGCAAACACGAGGCACAACATCCTCTATGACCAACCGTAGCACTAGCCAGTCCAAGGCATCAGATGTTAGAGCTGCTCCGGTGCAGAGCGCTGTTGTCTCAAAGCACACACGCAGGAACTCTGCTGTCTGCTGGGAGTTCTTTAAGAAATGTGCAGCAGACCCCACCGTTGCTATTTGTAATCTATGTCAGATGAGGCTTAAGCGTGGGAAAGACACCGGACTCTTGGGTACCACATGCTTGAGGCGACATATGACCTCCTGCCACACATCCCGTTGGCGCAAAACTTTGCGTAGGTCCTCCTCCTCCTCATCTGTCTCTACCCCCACTGTATGTCCTGCCATGTCATTGCCTACAACCTCCACTGACAGGGATGATGCTACAGTAATGGATGTACCAGGTCCTTCCTCACAATGTGACAGCATCCCATCATCTGAAGATTTACGCAGTCAGATTACGTTGCCGCAGCTGCTGCAGCGTAAGAAAAAATATAGTCCCAACCATTCCCAAGCACAGCATCTAAATGCCAGCTTAGCAACATTACTCGCATTGCAGCTGCTGCCTTTCCAGCTGGTGGACTCTGCTCCCTTCCGTGAATTTGCTGAATGTGCTGTACCACAGTGGCAGGTTCCAAAACGCCATTACTTTTCACGCAAGGCCATTCCAGCACTATACCAGCACGTGGAAGACAATGTTATGGAGTCATTGGGAAAGGCAGTCAGCAGCAAGGTGCATGTGACTTTAGACACGTGGTCCAGCAAGCATGGACAGGGTCGTTACATTTCCTTCACAGCACACTGGGTAACTCTGATTGCAGCTGGGAGGGATCCAAGACGGGGCTCTGTGCTGGAGCTTGTTCATCCTCCATGCCTCCAAAAAGCTGCTTGTATGAGGTCTGTCTGCTCCACCACCACCACCTTTCCCTCTTCCTCCTCCTCCTGTGTCTCTGGCGAAGTGGCAGTTAAACCGATGCCTGAGAGGGTCTACGCAATGGCTCAAGCAAAAAGAAGCCATACTGTGCTTGAGTTGGTTTGTTTAGGGGACAGGAGCCACACCGGGCCAGAAATTCTGTCAGCTCTGCAGGGCCAGGTGCAGAGATGGTTAACACCACGCCAGCTTCAGCTGGGAATGATCGTCTGTGATAATGGCAGCAACCTTCTCTCCGCCCTACGCAAGGGTAAATTGACGCATGTACCATGCCTAGCACACGTCCTAAATCTAGTGGTACAGCATTTCCTAACCAAGTACCCAGGGCTGCCAGAGCTTCTCAGCCAGGCCAGAAAAGTCTGCAGCCACTTCAGACGGTCATTCCCAGCAAGCGTTCGCCTGGCAGAAATTCAAAGACAATTACACCTTCCCACAAACCGTCTGATTTGTGACATGCCACCAGGTGGAACTCGACATTAGCAAAGCTGCACCGTCTGCAGAAGCAGCAGAGGGCCATCAACGAGTACCTGTGTGAGTATGGCATAAGGACAGGTTCAGGTCAACTTGGTTCCCCCCCCACAGTGGCTGATGATCAAGGATGCATGCACTGTACTGTCACCATTTGAGGAGGTAACGAGGATGGTGAGCAGGGACAGTGCATGCATCAGTGACACAATTCCTCTAGTGTTCCTGCTGGAGCACACTCTGCAGGGAATTATAGATGTGGCTCTAGAGGCAGAGCAGCGGGAGGAAGAGGAGGCCTTCCCTAGCTCTGAAGGCCCCAGTCTTTCCGCAGACAGCATTCCAGCGGGTCCTACTCAGATCAGACAGGAGGAGGATGAGGATGAGGAATATTTAAGTAGTGGGGGCATTGAAGGTGGGGATTCCTCAAGGGAGGGATTCGTGTGCCCAGAAACACAAGGGCTAGTGCGTGGCTGGGAGGAGGAAGTGCACAATGGGGTCATCCTCATTGACCAGGAAGAATCGGAAGCTAATGCCACCTCCAACCTACGCTGCATGGGCTCCCTTATAATGCAAAGCCTGCTAAAGGACCCCAGGATTCGTGCTATCAAGGAGAGGGATCATTACTGGTTGGCAACCCTTCTTGATCCACGATACAAGGGTAAAGTTGCAGAGCTCATCTTGCCCGCACAGAGGGAGCACACAGGATGAAAAAACTTGAGGACGCTCTAAAGCGACACTTGTGTAACACCTTTCCAGGCACTGGTAGGTTACCAAGTGATGACACACGTGCTTCTGAGGCTGCGGATGATCAGAGGAATAGTGGTGAAGGCCAGGGCCGCTTGACTGATGCATTTTTAAATCTTTTTAGTCCACGACGCCCAGGGACGTCAAATGTAGGCACCCATTGCCAGCGTCTTCACCATATGGTGCAGGACAACCTAGGGGCAAGGGCAGACCTGGATACGTTTCCAGCAGATGATCCACTGGCTTACTGGGTGTTGAGATTGGATCACTGGCCAGAACTTAGCCAATATGCTATGCAGCTACTAGGTTGCCCTTCATCTAGCGTGCTTTCTGAAAGGACATTCAGTGCCGCTGGAGGTTTTGTCACAGCTGCCATGAAAGGTACAATATTTGGCTGCAGTGACGCCTGTGCCACATTTATATCATTTTAATTTTTTGAACCACTGGGTCCAACCCTGCACTCTTCCACAATACCACAAAAGGGTTACGGTGTGAAGGCACTTGCTGCCATGAAAGGCGCAATATTTGGCTGCACTGACGCCTGTGCCACATTTATATAATTTAAATTTTTTGAACCGCAGGGTCCAACCCTCCACTCTTCCACAATACTACAGAGGGGTTACTGTATGATAGTACTTGCTGGCCTGGCAGTCTGGTACCAAAAGCACAATATCTGGGTGCACTGACGCCCATTACCAGATTCATATATTTTTAATATAGGACCGCAAGGTCCACTCCTGCATTCTTCCACAATACTACAGAGGGGTTACTGTATGATAGTACTTGCTGGCCTTGCAGTCTGGCACCAAAAGCACAATATCTGGGTGCACTGACGCCCATTACCAGATTCATATATTTTTAATATAGGACCACATGGTCCACCCATGCACTCTTCCACAATACCACAGAGGGGTTACTGTATGATGATACTTGCTGGCCTGGCATTAAAGGCACAATATCTGGGTGCACTGCCACTGACGTCTGTATCAGACTCATATCCTCAGAGGGGTTACGGTGTGACGGCACTGTTGTCGACGCTAAAGGCCCAATTTTAAAGCACCTATTGTTACTTTCATCCAAAGCCTGCATAAGTTTCACAATAATTTAGCCAAAAAAATCACTAAACTTTTTCTGCGTGTCCGAAAATGTCTCCTCTTTTCATAAAGCCTGCCGCCCCAAGCAGTTTTTTATGGATAGATCAAAGGAAAAGCATTTACCGTCTTTTGAAATGTATTTTTTTTGTTTTCAAGTGTTTCTATACATCCTAGAAATCCGCCACTTCACGGGCAGGTTATGGGGACCTCCTAGGCACGATATTTGAAGGAATTTTTCGTTTTTATTTTTAACCCTTAATTCATGGAAAACTCACTGTCCCTTTAAAAACTTTTTTTAAAAACTTTTTGTCCTTGTTTCCTGTCCCCCAGGGCACTACCTGGACCCCATACACCTTTTATGGCAAATATGTAGCATATATGCCCTCTTGGAGGGCACTCTAAAAAACTGAATTTTCAGCCCCATTGACTTGTATTGGGTTTGAGTTCTAGTTCGGATTTGAACATTTGGAAAGTTCGGGTTCGAATACGAACCGAACTCGGGGGTGTTCGGCTCATTCCTAAAAGCCCCTAAAAAGACACCCGTACACCCTGAATATATGGAGGAGCCCTTAAATAGACACCCGCACAGCCTGAACGTATGGATGAGCCCCTAAGGCTAGGGTCAGACTAACGCATTTTTCGCGTGGTCCGTGAAAAAGTGCGTTCGAACGAATGGACGTATTTTTTCACGGAATACGCGATAGCGGTTGTCACGGAATGGCCCAGCACCCTCAGCCAGGGGCGGTGCCGTGACAGTGGTGGCTATGGACACTCGGGTGCGGTGGCACGCACCCAGTTTTACAAGTACTTTTATTAGATGTGATTGTGTGGTGTAATAAAGTGTCCCCGTTGATTTATTGCGTAATGTATTTTCCCCTTTGTTGCCTTGCTCGCTGCCATTTTCCGATCACCTTGTGGCGCAGTTAAGAATTCTCGATTCGGAAAATGGCCGATCCGAACCATCCGGTTCGGATCGCAAAATGGCCGATTCGGACCATCCGGTCCGAATTGGCGACTCCCTGAAGGCCAAGGGCCAATGGGTCCTGGGAGGGCGGGCAAGGAGTCCCATTGTATTCTAATTGTGTGCAGAGGTAATAAATGCTTGGACTGTAAACAATAAAGGCAGATTCTGCAGTGCATTCAGCTTTGACTGGTGTGACTTTATTCTCCACCGTATTTTCGTATCTGAGAGTCCCCCGCGATCTCAGGGTACGGTGTCCACCCAGGTACGATCCGAATCGAGCGCTCTGTGCCTGCATCGAGTAGCAGGGCAGAGGCGCTGCGTATGAGGATTCGGTTCCCAGAGAGAGGGAGATCCGAACCGAAGGGCGCGGCCGCGTACCGCGCTTCGGTATTGCGAGGGTTTGCGGTAAGATCCGAATCCCTCGCCCATCCGGCAGATCCGAAGATTCATCCAGCCCCGATCCGATCCGAAAAGTCTTCCATTAAGTTCCGAAGAGTTATCCGCACCGCGATCGGAAACGTTTCCGCAAGATCCGAAACGTTTCCCGCATCCGTTACGAAGATTCCTCCGCGGCAGAACCGATCTCCACAGACGTCCCACACCCGCAAGGTCAGTGAACCAGCTGCTCGGGACGCTGAGTGCCGTATGGCTCAGTGGTCGGGCTGGTACTAGGCAGGGGTCCCCTCCACCGCCCGCTAACCCTTCCCCAGGGTCACGCCAGGCCGCACGAGACGCCGAGTGCGCGTCACTCGGTAGTCGGGCCAGCGGTAAGCGAAGGGGTCACGCAGATTGAGCACACCCGCAGGCGGAACAACATCTCCATTCCGTCATACTGGTGGCAGCGGTGGGATCGCTCTCTGCAGGCCCCTGGAGACCTACGCCATGGTGGTGTACACCTATTACGACCGGGACACCCTGCGTGGGATGTTGGAGAACCGGGGAGGAACGCCGGGTAACAAGAAAAGAAAGACGCTGATCAAGGAACTGACCAGGATGGATCAGGACGAGGCGATGATGCCCGTCCCCAGCCCTGTCCAAGCGGAGGTGGAGGAAGATGCTGGCCTCAGAGAGGTGCGGCGTCGGATTGCCCTGCTCGGGGATGCCCCGACGACGGCGGACAGATGCCGAGTGATGCGGGAGTTCTACCGGGAGGTGGAACAGGAAAAGGACCGCCAGCACGAGCTGCGGTTGGCAGAGCTCCGCGGAGCAGAGCCAGAAGATTTGAACCCCGAACCCTACCCCGTGGAACCCTGGACGAGGCCTACAGCTGGACTGAAGCTTCCCCTTGGGAATCTGCAACCCCAGTGACGGCCCTTGCGGGACTCTCAGCTCGCCTGGAGCCTGTACTGAGGACGCCACTCATTCCAGCGACCCTCGGATGGAGTCTTACAGCTCGCCTGAAGCTGCATCTGAGGACGCCACATTCCCCGTTGAGGAGCGGTGCTCCTGTGCTGGTACCTTCGCCGACAGGAAGGTCGTGTTGGCAAGAGAGCTGCAGGAGGGCCTGGAGCAGGACCAGAGGTCCACAGAGGAGCTGTGGTACGAGGCCCTGGACCATGAGCGGGACTGCCATGATGCGTATATTCCTTCTGACGCTGTCGTTCATCAGGTGCAGTATGATGTGCGAGCAGCGTTCCTGCAGGGTCGGGCCCCAGAGGAGTGGGAGGCCGAGCTCCGGAGCCTGGTGCAGGAGGAGATCGCACTGGACGCCGCGTACCGCGCGCTCCGGTGGCTAACCGCCCCTCCGACAGTGCGCCCTATTGGAGGCAGTTCCACTGCAGGGCCTCGCTACGGAGGGACGGGGCTGCTCTACGAGGGCATGGCCGCCGACCCCGAGTTTGGAGAGGAGACCGAGGAGCGGATGGAAGACATCCTGGAGCGACGGGAACTGGAGATCCCGTCAGACAGCCGGGACTCGGTGTTTGAGGAGCTGGAGTCCCTAGCAGAGCGAGAGTGGGAGCTCGAGGTGGCTTATCGAAGACTGTTGGACGGCGTTCCGCAGTCGAGCCTGAGCTCCCCGTGGTGGGACGGGTCGGCGGAGGAAGTCGACAGTCCCCAGGTTTGGGACCTATGGGAGGCCGAGGCGGACCCATGGGTGCCCGTGGGGTTTCGACTGAGGAAGTTACCCCCTGCACCCCGCAAGAGGACAGGGTGGCCGAGGCCACGGGTCCAGCGGGGGAGGAGACGGATGGTCTCCCCGGGATGGGTTGTGCGCAACCATTGTTTGCCCCGGGGGGTGAAGAGACCATCCTTCCCCAAGGAGATCTCCAACCGCAGAAGAGCTGGCTACGGGGCAGAGCGCCGCTGGTCTCTGCCCACTACTCAAAGTCTGCCAGGAGGAGCAGACGGATGGTTCCCCCGGGATGGGTTGTGCGCAACCATTGTTTGCCCCGGGGGGTGAAGTGACCATCCTTCCCCAAGGAGATCTCCAACCGCAGAAGAGCTGGCTACGGGGCAGAGCGCCGCTGGTCTCTGCCCACTACTCAAGTCTGCCAGGAGGAGCAGACGGATGGTTCCCCCGGGATGGGTTGTGCGCAACCATTGTTTGCCCCGGGGGGTGAAGTGACCATCCTTCCCCAAGGAGATCTCCACCCAGCGGAAGAGCTGGCTACGGGGCAGAGTGCCGCTGGCCTCTGCCCACTACTCAACGTCTGCCAGGAGGAGCAGACGGATGGTTCCCCCGGGATGGGTTGCGCGCAACCACTGATTGCCCCGGGGGGTGAAGAGACCATCCCGCCACAAGGAGATTGCCAACCAGCGGAAGAGCTGGCCACGGGGCAGAGCGTCGCTGGCCTCTGCCCCCTGCTGACAATCTGCCAGGTGGAGCAGACAGATGGTTCCCCCGGGATGGGTTGTGCCCAACCATTGTTTGCCCCGGGGGGTGAAGTAACCATCCTCCCGCAAGGAGATCTCGCGCAGCTGAAGAGCTGGCCACGGGGCAGAGCGCCGCTGGCCTCTGCCCACCACCCACAGTCTGCCAGGTAGAGCAGACAGATGGTTTCCCCGGGCTGGGTTGTGCGCAGCCAGTGACGGTCCCGGGGGGAAAAGAAACCATCCTTTTGCAAGGAGATCCCCACCCAGCGGAAGAGCTGGCACCAGGGCAGAGCGCCGCTGGCCTCTGCCCGTTTCTCCCAACTTGCCCCGAGGGGCAGAGCGAGGATGTCCCCGTGCGACCGCGGTTGCATTCCCTGGTCCCCCTCGTCGGCCACCAGGAAGAGCAGCCAGGTCTGGCTCGAGGTGCTCCTTCGGTTGCCGTGTCCGTACCGGCCATCCAGTGGAGGAGCTGGCAACGGGGCAGAGCGCCGCTGGCCTCTGCCCATTTTTGCAACCCTTGGGCTCGGGGGCCTCACGCAGTCACGGTTCTGTTCCACGGCTGACTTGGGCACCTGGGGCGTGTGCAGTTGGCACCCGGGTTCCCCAGGTGAGCGACAACCCTGGGGGGACACGGGGGGTACTCCGGCCCGGATGTATGTACCTTTGCCCAGCCGGGGTAACCTTGAGGACGTGGGGGCCGACCAAGCTGGCACGGCCGCAAGGCCAAATGGAGAGGCCTGGTGACTCGGCCTCTCAGACGGACTATGGGCCTGGGAGCGCCGACTTCCCCGGTATGACCCGGTGGGGTCAGACCAGGTGCGTCGAACTGGGGGAGGTGGAGGAGTGTCACGGAATGGCCCAGCACCCTCAGCCAGGGGCGGTGCCGTGACAGTGGTGGCTACGGACACTCGGGTGCGGTGGCACGCACCCAGTTTTACAAGTACTTTTATTAGATGTGATTGTGTGGTGTAATAAAGTGTCCCCGTTGATTTATTGCGTAATGTATTTTCCCCTTTGTTGCCTTGCTCGCTGCCATTTTCCGATCACCTTGTGGCGCAGTTAAGAATTCTCGATTCGGAAAATGGCCGATCCGAACCATCCGGTTCGGATCGCAAAATGGCCGATTCGGACCATCCGGTCCGAATTGGCGACTCCCTGAAGGCCAAGGGCCAATGGGTCCTGGGAGGGCGGGCAAGGAGTCCCATTGTATTCTAATTGTGTGCAGAGGTAATAAATGCTTGGACTGTAAACAATAAAGGCAGATTCTGCAGTGCATTCAGCTTTGACTGGTGTGACTTTATTCCCCACCGTATTTTCGTATCTGAGAGTCCCCCGCGATCTCAGGGTACGGTGTCCACCCAGGTACGATCCGAATCAAGCGCTCTGTGCCTGCATCGAGTAGCAGGGCAGAGGCGCAGCGCATGAAGATTCGGTTCCCAGAGAGAGGGAGATCCGAACCGAAGGGCGCGGCCGCGTACCGCGCTTCGGTATTGCGAGGGATTGCGGTAAGATCCGAATCCCTCGCCCATCCGGCAGATCCGAAGATTCATCCAGCCCCGATCCGATCCGAAAAGTCTTCCATTAAGTTCCGAAGAGTTATCCGCACCGCGATCGGAAACGTTTCCCGCAAGATCCGAAACGTTTCCCGCATCCGTTACGAAGATTCCTCCGCGGCAGAACCGATCTCCACAGACGTCCCACACCCGCAAGGTCAGTGAACCAGCTGCTCGGGACGCTGAGTGCCGTATGGCTCAGTGGTCGGGCTGGTTCTAGGCAGGGGTCCCCTCCACCGCCCGCTAACCCTTCCCCAGGGTCACGCCAGGCCGCACGAGACGCCGAGTGCGCGTCACTCGGTAGTCGGGCCAGCGGTAAGCGAAGGGGTCACGCAGATTGAGCACACCCGCAGGCGGAACAACATCTCCATTCCGTCATAGCGGTCATACGATGCGCATTTTCGTCCGTGATTTTGTACGGATCATCAATAAAACCCTTTTTGTGTCTGGACGTTATGTTGGCCGGACATTAACAGCGTCTGACGTCTCCCAATCACGCACACACGCCGCTATGTGGACACAGCGCACTCTGTACGTCAGTAGTAGCGGTATCACATTCTCGAAAAAAAAGCGTTCGTTTGCCGCTTGCGTTGCGCAGCCGCACTTTTGTGCGGCCGTTCTTCGTATGCTGCCCGGCATTGGACGTCATTTGCTGCTAGCACGGCCGCGATTAAGTGCTGCTAAACGCACGATGATACTGCGTTAGTCTGACCCTAGCCTAAAACAAAACCCACACACCCTGAATATATGGAGGAACCCCTAAAAACACACCCGCACACCCTGAATATATGGAGGAACCCCTAATAAAGACACCCGCACACCCTGAATATAAGGAGGAACCCCTAAAAAGACACCCACACACCCTGAATATATGGAGGAGCCCCTAAAAAGACACCCACACACCCTGAATATATGGAGGAGCCCCTAAAAAGACACCAGCACACCCTGAATATATGGAGGAGCCCCTAAAAAGACACCCACACACCCTGAATATATGGAGGAACTCCTAAAAAGACACCAGCACACCCTGAATATATGGAGGAGCCCCAAAAAAAAAAATCCACACACCCTGAATATATGGAGGGGCCCCTAAAAAGACACCAGCACACCCTGAATATATGGAGGAGCCCCTAAAAAGACACCAGCACACCCTGAATATATGGAGGAGTCCCTAAAAAGACACCAGCACACCCTGAATATATGGAGGAGCCCCTAGAAAGACACCCGCACACCCTGAATATATGGAGGAGCCCCTAAAAAGACACCAGCACACCCTGAATATATGGAGGAGCCCCTAAAAAGACACCAGCACACCCTGAATATATGGAGGAGCCCCTAAAAAGACACCAGCACACCCTGAATATATGGAGGAGTCCCTAAAAAGACACCAGCACACCCTGAATATATGGAGGAGCCCCTAGAAAGACACCCGCACACCCTGAATATATGGAGGAGCCCCTAAAAAGACACCAGCACACCCTGAATATATGGAGGAGCCCCTAAAAAAGACACCAGCACACCCTGAATATATGGAGGAGTCCCTAAAAAGACACCAGCACACCCTGAATATATGGAGGAACCCCTAAAAAGACACCAGCACACCCTGAATATATGGAGGAGCCCCTAAAAAGACACCAGCACACCCTGAATATATGGAGGAACCCCTAAAAACACACCACACACCCTGAATATATGGAGGAGTCCCTAAAAAGACACCCACACACCCTGAATATATGGAGGAACCCCTAAAAAGACACTCGCACACCCTGAATATATGGAGGAACCCCTAAAAAGACACCAGCACACCCTGAATATATGGAGGAGCCCCTAAAAAGACACCCACACACCCTGAATATATGGAGGAGCCCCTAAAAACACCCGCACACCCTGAATATATGGAGGAACCCCTAAAAAGACACCCGCACACCCTGAATATATGGAGGAGTCCCTAAAAAGACCCAGCACACCCTGAATATATGGAGGAACCCCTAAAATGACAACCACACACCCTGAATATATGGAAGAACCCCTAAAGCAGACATTTCAAGCTCTGGCCGCAGATGTTGATGCATAAATTTCCCATAATGCTTTGAATGTAATAGATGGTCAGAGAATCATGGGAGTTGTAGTTCAGAAACATCTGGAAGCTGGAGTCTGATATTCCTGCCCTACAGAAGGTCATTTAGAGGGGAAAGAGGGAGTTGGGCCCAAAACAGTTGCTGCCCCCCTATATATTGAGACGGGGGGGGCAGTTTTGAATCTTTAGTAAATAGTCTGTGTCCGGTTTCTGGCTCTCAGGGTGTAAATACAGGGTTCTCCCCGGCACTCAGGGGGTTAAGTCGCTGTGACACACTCTGGATACTTTGTGTCTGTTCACACATTGAGGAAGAAGCTCTGGATACAATGTATGTTTGTAAACACGCCCAGGCCCCGCCCCCTCCACTCTGTCTGAAGGAGTCTCTGTCCCTTTAACAAATGCTCCGCCCCCTGAACTTTGACTGAGAGACACCCACAGGAAGAGACAGAGACCTCACAGGGAGAGAGACACGGAGGGAGAGACATCCCACAGGTAAACACAGACAGACAGACATGGGGGGGCTGCACAGAGACAGAGACAGAGACATATGGGGGCTGCACAGAGACAGACATGGGGGGCTGCACAGAGACAGACAGACATAGGGGGGGCTGCACAGAGACAGACATAGGGGGGCTGCACAGAGACAGGGGGCTGCACAGAGACAGACGTGGGGGGGCTGCACAGAGACAGACATAGGGGGGCTGCACAGAGACAGACATAGGGGGGGCTGCACAGAGACAGACATGGGGGGCTGCACAGAGACAGACATGGGGGGGCTGCACAGAGACAGACATGGGGGGGCTGCACAGAGACAGACAGACATAGGGGGGCTGCACAGAGACAGACATAGGGGGGCTGCACAGAGACAGGGGGCTGCACAGAGACAGACATGGGGGGGCTGCACAGAGACAGACATAGGGGGGGCTGCACAGAGACAGACATAGGGGGGGCTGCACAGAGACAGACATGGGGGGGCTGCACAGAGACAGACATGGGGGGGCTGCACAGAGAGACATATGGGGGGCTGCACAGAGACAGACATGGGGGGGCTGCACAGAGACAGACATGGGGGGGCTGCACAGAGACACAGACATAGGGGGGCTGCACAGCGACACATAGGGGGGGCTGCACAGAGACAGACATGGGGGGGCTGCACAGAGACAGACATGGGGGGGCTGCACAGAGACAGACATGGGGGCTGCACAGAGACAGACATGGGGGGGCTGCACAGAGACAGACAGACATGGGGGGGCTGCACAGAGACAGACAGACATGGGGGGCTGCACAGAGACAGACATATGGGGGGGCTGCACAGAGACAGACATATGGGGGGCTGCACAGAGACAGACATATGGGGGGCTGCACAGAGACAGATGACGTGGGGGGGACTGCGTAGACAGACGTGGGGGGGGTCTGCACAGACAGACGTGGGGGGGGTCTGCACAGACAGACGTGGGGGGGGTCTGCACAGACAGACGTGGGGGGGGTCTGCACACAGACCGTTGCTTCATAATGGAAAGATTTGGGGACACCAAGACCTTAACGTGGGAAGAGACAGCAGCATCTTATGGACCCTGTGACCACATGACCAGGAGAACAAATGGGGGGGGGCTCAATGCAGAAAAGTCTTATGTGTAACAAATTATTCATGTGACCCCCCCCAACCCATGTCCCCCCAGTGCATGACATGCCCCCCTCGCGCAGTGTTCCCCAGTGCATGACACCCCTGCTCGTCTGCTCGTCGCTGCGTCTGCTTGTAGGGGAAAGGTTGTCCTCGCTGTGTGTGATCTGTAACTGCGCTTTATTGGGACTTTACTCTGCTTGTAGGCTCTGGATGTCACATGGTCCTTCACTCCGGAGGCCTCCATTTAGCCTGGCTTTACACGTCCTGGTGTAGGGAGTGACGGTGAGATGTGGCTGACGCGTCCTCCAGCTTTGCTGACCATTAAATTCATCTGTAGTTAATGACCGGTGTAATCTGCACCCGACCCGCAGTGTGTGACTGGCAGAGCCCTGGCACCGGTACCACCTGACCCGCAGTGTGTGACTGGCAGAGCCCTGGCACCGGTACCACCTGACCCGCAGTGTGTGAGTGGCAGAGCCCTGGCACCGGTACCACCTGACCCGCAGTGTGTGAGTGGCAGAGCCCTGGCACCGGTACCACCCGACCCGCAGTGTGTGAGTGGCAGAGCCCTGGCACCGGTACCACCCGACCCGCAGTGTGTGAGTGGCAGAGCCCTGGCACCGGTACCACCCGACCCGCAGTGTGTGACTGGCAGAGCCCTGGCACCGGTACCACCCGACCCGCAGTGTGTGAGTGGCAGAGCCTGGCACCGGTACACCCGACCCGCAGTGTGTGAGTGGCAGAGCCCTGGCACCGTACCACCCGACCCGCAGTGTGTGAGTGGCAGAGCCCTGGCACCGATACCACCCGACCCGCAGTGTGTGACTGGCAGAGCCCTGGCACCGGTACCACCCGACCCGCAGTGTGCTGGATAATATGGATTGTGATGACCCCAAGCCCTTTGTGTGTGAGATGGGGTTAACGTTGTTGTAGGTGGCACCAAACCCAAGGGGTTTAACTGGGGCGTAGTTTTTTTGCAGGTGGCACCCAGTCCATCGCCTGAGTTGGGTGCTGCGTGACTCCTATGCCACCTCACAGTGTACGGAGAACTCTCCCAGCATTCATCACTGTGACGCCAACTTATAAGGTTTTAACGGTCTTTTCTCTTCCTTTCCCGGCAGCGACCATGGCGATGCGTGGATTGGTGGATACGGAGTGTGGGGGTGCCAACCCGCTCATGAAACTGACCGGGCACTTCACCCAGGACAAAGGCCTGCGAGAGGAGGGTTTGCAGCATGTGGCCTGGCCACCAGGAGCTACTGCCGTACGTGTCCTCGATTTACAGACGTGTTTTGTGGTTTTTGGTGTGTGTGGAGGTCGTACGTTAACTTGTGGCCCTTTTGTTTCCGCTTTCAGATCCCAAAGCCTCTCGGTGAAGCCACAGAAGATGAGGTGTGGAGCTCCTTCACAATGCTTCTCTCGTTTGTTTTGTGAATTGCATGTTCTGCCCCATCTCACTGCGCTCTACATACGTGTAACACACAAGTGGTGACATGTTCTTGTTACTTTATGTTCTACGTTCTTGAATCTACACTGACTTCTTTTTCTAATCCATCTCGTCTTGACCAAGTCTGGCCCGTGCCACACCATGGTGGATGGAATGATGTATTTTGACGAGTTCACTGTTGGTTTTTCTTGCAGCTGGTGTCGGAGTTCTTGCACTCTCGTACGCCCTTGCTTCACTCTCGTGCTCCTCACACCTTCAAGATGGATGGACTCTTAGCCGAAATGCAACAAATTGAACAGAGCAACTACCGTCCTGAACTGCTGAGAGGTACCGAGCGCCGGCATTTATTGGGAATCTGTAGACTGACAAAATTTAGTCTTTGTAGAATGAGCCAGAAGTAAAATGTTAGGAGCCAACGGCTACAGGGGCCATGGATTTGTCAAATTCTGTTGTAGGGGAGGGCTAAATTATTCATGTCATCCATTCAGGGTGAGGGTCACACTGTAGAGTTTTGGAATAGAGAAGCTACTTGGGTGAGCAGAAAAGGCTAGACCCAAAATAGGGTAAAAAAAACAAGTGGGCGTCAAATGAGGTGATCCCATGCTGGAGACCCAAGTGTGAGGTCAAATGAGGTGATCCCATACAGAAGATGCTCATTCAACCTCGCACCTGGGTCTTCTGCATGGAATCACCCCGTTCAACCTCAGAGTGTGATGTTGTATGAGATGATACCTTGCTGAGAAGAGTTGGATGCTCAATGAGGTGATGCCACAATGAAGACCAAGTTGTAAAGCTGGAGCTCACAAATCCTCTTTTCCGTAGCCCCTGGTGTGGCAGATCTGGCTCTCTCGGAGAACTGGACAGATGAGTTCATCGGGCCACAGACTGATCCGACAGAGGAAGAGGACTGGAGCAGAGAATTCACAGAGCAGGCCGGTGAGCGCACACCCATACCTGATGATGCGTCAAGCTGAATGTCCATACGCCTTCTTTCACGCGTTTTATACTTTGCTCTCTCTCATTGGCCAGACCCGCTCTCCTCCCCATCGCGCTGGGCAGAAGAGTATCTGCAGCAATCGGAAGAAAAGCTTTGGTTGGGGGAAAATGAAGGCACCATGGCAGAGAAATGGTGAGGAGCGAGCTGGATGGTGTCCGCCATGTTTATTGTTGCCCTCCCTCTCATTCCCTTGGATTAATACGTCTTTATCCTCTTTGCTGTTCCAGGTCTCAGGAATACCAGCCGGATAACGACTTGCAGAGAGAAGCCAAGTCTCTTCTTTCCCAAGTGACGGACCCCAAGCTGGTTAACAGTCAGGTAGACGGTGGGCAGGTCTCTGCCGTTTGTGGACATGTTTTCTTCGTATCATTGCTTACCTCCTCACGTTCTCCTTGTCTCTCAGTTTCTGCAGTTTGTGAGGAAGATAGGGGACGGAGAGATGTCTCTCGAGCACGCTCCAGACACGGTCTCTCAGGCCGAGCAGTGGTCAGAGCAGTTTGTGCAAGAGCAGGTATCAACACCAGGGAGGGACGACTAAGATTTAAGATAGACCCGTCCTCCATCTATCTCCACCTCTCTGTATCCTTTCTTACACCTCGGTTTCCTCTTCCTCCGTCTCTCTCTTCCTTGTTTGATGCTGTCCCGCTTACCATATCGTTTACTTTCTAAAGACCGCTGAACCCTCTTTCTCTTTTTTTTTTCTGACAAAATGTCTTAACCCTTTCCATACTTCTATTGACATGTTCCTCATGTGGCCGTCTCTCTCTCTCTCTCTCTCACAGGCCGAGCAGTGGGTTGATCAGTTTACTCCTCTGGAGAAGGAATTTGAGACGGCCAAGGCTGCAGTGGAGGTAGGAGGGTAGTTTTGTGATGTTATGTCCAAAATGACCTGTTATGGTGAGGATCTCTAGAGTCCATTTTAATTTGCTTTTTGGGAGGATCTAGTAGTGAGGTTTGGGTGAAGACCAGGTCTCACATTAACAGGCACCCAGGTACATATGGCCTGAGCAACATGTGTAGAGTTTAGCGAATCAGGTGGTCTAAATGAGCACTGGCCATATTGATGGATGAACTTTGGCAATGGCATTGTCCGTAACCTAAGGGACCAGCTTAGTACCTGATGGCAGCATCTATAGGTTATGGTATAGTCTTGGATGAAAGCTGACATGGTCGTTGAGCCAATGGATGGCTGAGAGGTGGCACGGTTGAGCAGTGGATGGCTGAGTTGTTGACTAGTAAAGGGAGTTTTGTTGAGCTGATGAATGGTAGCATTCTGGCAATCTGATAGATGAGTCCTCCATAATACCATGTGATGGAACGGATGAACAAGAACATTTTGGTGACCTGAGGGATGAGTAAATGAGCTGGTTGGGTGAGCGACGGTGCCGGTTGGCGATGGGGTGGCTGACTGGTAGAACTGTCCGATTCAGTGGTTGGAAATGTAATCGGCGCTGCTGATTTAGGCTAGGGTCAGACGAGCGTGATTTCTACGGACTGTACGTCAGTACGGAAGACGCAGTAGTGGCCACACAGTCCGTTTATCACTGATGTATATTTTGACGGATGTAGGAGAGAAAATACAATAAAAAGCAAAACCATTTTGTCCGTGAAAAATGCTGGACGTATAAATGCTGGAGGTATAAATGCCGTCCGTCTGACCACGTTCCATCACTCACACACAAAGCTATGCGGACGTTGCGGACGCAGTCCACTTTGTGCGGCCGTTCTAGGGGTTGTACGTTCTTGCCTGCGTTGCGTCCGTTTGCCGCGGCCGTGGTGCGTCCGCAGTTCAGTGCGGACGTACTTCGTGTGTCGGGCTCCGATGGGCTTTCTGTCATGCTATCACGGACGTGAACACTGCGCTCGTCTGACCCCAGCCTTAACGTTGGCTTTGTTGACAGGCAGATGTGGATTTTTGGGACAAGCTTCAGGAAGAATGGGAGGAGATGACAAAGAGAGATGCCGAAGCTCATCCTTGGCTCTCGGACTTCAAGGACTTGTCTGCCAAATCCTATGACAAGGTAACCCTCTCACCACAAGGATCTTCGTACCCAAAGTGTACTGATGTTTTCTTATGTCTGTCTCCTCGTCACTGGTTGCCCTCCCGATACCCTGTTATTTTGGCCAGGGCCTCCTGGTTTCTTTTCTCTGCACAGTGCGCCTCGTTTCCTGTAGCCGGGCCGTCCCTCTCGCTCCTAAGCCGACTTGCTCCTGTGTTTCCGTAGGGTTACGTGTTTGAATCGGACAATCCGTTTTCGGAGGAGCAGCACCCGTTCGAGGAGGGTTTAAAACGTCTGCGGGAAGGAGACCTGCCGAGCGCGGTGCGGCTGTTTGAAATGGCCGTGCAGAAGGAGCCCAATCATATGGAGGTAAAACGGACACGTCCTGCACCGTGATCTCGTGCGTTCAGGGATTTACACCATTAATTCTACACACAGTCATGGGGTTATGCATGTGACGCCAACATATTCCACAGCGGTGTAAGACATAACAAATATGAATAAGCAGAAAACCAATTTTGAAGCTTAGAAAATGAGGCAATCCATGCACAGCGAGAGCTGGGGCTCGGGCCGCACGGTAGCAGTTTATAGTAATTACAGGGTACGGGGCGCTGGGCTGAGATCAGATGGGATGGACGCTGCCAACTGTAAGGAGCCCCAGAAATGTGGGACAGATCCTATCACACAATGCGGCCCCTTGTGTCTGAAAGGGAGGGATGGTTCTCACGTTCCAGCAGGGATGAATGTCCTGGTCCTTCACATCGGATCTGCTTTGCAAGCTGTGGTAACCCTTTGAGCTCCAGGCTGGAAACCATAGAAAAACAAGCAGGGTCATTCTGTCCGAATGTGGGGCCTTTTCACAGGACCGAGCTGCTCGCACAAATCTCCATGTGTGGTGGAAGCGGTCAGATCTTTGTGGTGGCAGAGGTGTGATTTTTGACCGTTCCATTGTGACGGGAACCCCCTCCTTCCATCTGTCCTGACTCTCCAGACACCCCCTCGATGCGGTCAGCCCGGCTACTGGGTGCGCCGTCCTCAGCGCCTCGAGCAGCTTGACCCGCCTGCTTCTGATTCTCTGCCCTGGAGCCGTTATGAATTTCCAGAGGGCCGCTCTGTGCCTTCTGATGTTGAGTGTAGTGGAGGTAGCGTAGCTGAATGAGACACCAGACAAGCTGTATGTTCAAACAGAATTCTCTCTCTGACCTTTTAATGAACAAAAACGCCACTATTTATGCTGAGATCCAACAGCCATAATTTGCATAAATAAAGTTCAGTTCAGGTTGCTGCCCCCCACCTTTGAGCTGCCACTGGAAAGTCCTCACTCCAAGGACGTAGCACAATATCAAGAAAAATACTCCAGTATATAGCAGGAAATTTTTTGGTTTTATTCCATCAACAGTAGAACAACGTTTCGACCTGCAACCAGGTCTTTGTCAAATAATTTGCATAAATGACGCACATTGACCTACTAAAATGCTAATTACAGTATGTCAGATATTTACAATATACATTCCTTAGCCTCCGCTCACACATCATTTACATAATCTATGGATCCAATAGATCAGATTAAAGCCAGACTATTGAATGCTCAAACCTGCAACCAGATAAGGGGAAAACCCATCTGGCATAATCACACAGTACTCAAACTTGTTTACATTCTACACAAAAGCACATCTCTAAATTCACATTCAGTAATAAAAGCACATTTAAACTAAAACCAAGCAATTTAAAATCACACCACACACTATAAATGAACATCGGCATTTGCCTCTGGGAAAGACTTTGTCTTTTGAGGTTTTTGCCAGGAAAATAAACAGTCATGGTGGTTGAAGCGGGGAGCGCTACGTCAGTTCCATGACATCCATCCCTTAGGGATCTCCTGTGCGAGGGTTAAGATGACTTTGGAAAGCATTGGAGCGGAGCTGGTTAGTGAGAGCAGCAGGAGAGCTAGGTGATGTTGAGGCATGTAATGGGCATGGGGTCACTGACATCTAGGTGCCCTCACACTGTCTGTTCCCCTCGTCCCTCTAGGCCTGGCAGTATCTTGGCACCACTCAAGCAGAGAATGAACAGGAATTGGCAGCAATCAGTGCCCTGCGGAGGTACGCTCCTCCTTCTTGTGGGTTTCTTTCTGTGGGTCTCCCTTACCCCCTGTATGACTGACTGTCTCTGTGTTTACCACGTGGTCTGTCTGTAGGTGTCTGGAGCTGAAGCCAGATAATCTCCAAGCTCTCATGGCTCTGGCAGTGAGTTTCACCAATGAGTGTCTCCAGCAACAAGCATGCCAGACCCTGCGGGAGTGGCTGCGGCACAACCAGAAATACAGCCACCTAGTGCCTGAGGAGACTGCCGCCAGTGACGCGCAAAAGACACGGACGCTCGGGACCCTCCTGTCGGAGTGAGTTCACGAGGAAAGGGAACAAAGTGTGCTTTTTTTGGTGATAGCCCTCAATCCTCCCCCGCCGGTGACCGTCAATCTTTCCTCCTCCCCCTCCGGTGACTGTCAATCTATCCTCCTCCTCCCCCTCTGTCGACGTCCTCCCCCTGCCAGTGACCGTCCCTCTGTCGTCGTCCTCCTCCCCCTGCCGGTGACCGTCCCTCTGTCGTCGTCCTCCCCCTGCCAGTGACCGTCCCTCTGTCGTCATTCCCCCCCCTGCCGGTGACCGTCCTTCTGTCGTCGTCCTCCTCCCCCCCCTGCCGGTGACCGTCCCTCTGTCGTCGTCCTCCTCCCCCTGCCGGTGACCGTCCCTCTGTCGTCGTCCTCCTCCCCCTGCCGGTGACCGTCCCTCTGTCGTCGTCCTCCTCCCCCTGCCGGTGACCGTCCCTCTGTCGTCGTCCTCCTCCCCCTGCCGGTGACCGTCCCTCTGTCGTCGTCCTCCTCCCCCTGCCGGTGACCGTCCCTCTGTCGTCGTCCTCCTCCCCCTGCCGGTGACCGTCCCTCTGTCGTCGTCCTCCTCCCCTGCCGTGACCGTCCCTCTGTCGTCGTCCTCCTCCCCCTGCCGGTGACCGTCCCTCTGTCGTCGTCCTCCTCCCCCTGCCGGTGACCGTCCCTCTGTCGTCGTCCTCCTCCCCCTGCCGGTGACCGTCCCTCTGTCGTCGTCCTCCTCCCCCTGCCGGTGACCGTCCCTCTGTCGTCGTCGTCCTCCTCCCCCTGCCGGTGACCGTCCCTCTGTCGTCGTCGTCCTCCTCCCCCTGCCGGTGACCGTCCCTCTGTCGTCGTCCTCCTCCCCCTGCCGGTGACCGTCCCTCTGTCGTCGTCGTCGTCCTCCTCCCCCTGCCGGTGACCGTCCCTCTGTCGTCGTCGTCGTCCTCCTCCCCCTGCCGGTGACCGTCCCTCTGTGTCGTCGTCCTCCCTCCCTGCCGGTGACCGTCCCTCTGTCGTCGTCGTCCTCCTCCCCCTGCCGGTGACCGTCCCTCTGTCGTCGTCGTCCTCCTCCCCCTGCCGGTGACCGTCCCTCTGTCGTCGTCGTCCTCCTCCCCCTGCCGGTGACCGTCCCTCTGTCGTCGTCGTCCTCCTCCCCCTGCCGGTGACCGTCCCTCTGTCGTCGTCGTCCTCCTCCCCCTGCCGGTGACCGTCCCTCTGTCGTCGTCGTCTCCTCCCCCTGCCGGTGACCGTCCCTCTGTCGTCGTCGTCCTCCTCCCCTGCCGGTGACCGTCCCTCTGCCGTCGTCGTCCTCCACCCCTGCCGGTGACCGTCCCTCTGTCGTCGTCGTCCTCCTCCCCCTGCCGGTGACCGTCCCTCTGTCGTCGTCGTCCTCCTCCCCCTGCCGGTGACCGTCCCTCTGTCGTCGTCGTCCTCCTCCCCCTGCCGGTGACCGTCCCTCTGTCGTCGTCGTCCTCCTCCCCCTGCCGGTGACCGTCCCTCTGTCGTCGTCCTCCTCCCCCTGCCGGTGACCGTCCCTCTGTCGTCGTCCTCCTCCCCCTGCCGGTGACCGTCCCTCTGTCGTCGTCCTCCTCCCCTGCCGGTGACCGTCCCTCTGTCGTCGTCCTCCTCCCCTGCCGGTGACCGTCCCTCTGTCGTCGTCCTCCTCCCCTGCCGGTGACCGTCCCTCTGTCGTCGTCCTCCTCCCCCCCTGCCGGTGACCGTCCCTCTGTCGTCGTCTCCTCCCCCTGCCGGTGACCGTCCCTCTGTCGTCGTCCTCCTCCCCTGCCGGTGACCGTCCCTCTGTCGTCATTCCCCTCCCCCTGCCGGTGACCGTCCTTCTGTCGTCGTCCTCCTCCCCCCCCTGCCGGTGACCGTCCCTCTGTCGTCGTCCTCCTCCCCTGCCGGTGACCGTCCCTCTGTCGTCGTCCTCCTCCCCCTGCCGGTGACCGTCCTCTGTCGTCGTCCTCCCCCCCCCTGCCGGTGACCGTCCCTCTGTCGTCGTCCTCCTCCCCTGCCGGTGACCGTCCCTCTGTCGTCGTCCTCCTCCCCCTGCGGACCGTCCTCTGTCGTCGTCCTCCTCCCCCTGCCGGTGACCGTCCCTCTGTCGTCGTCTCTCCTCCCCCTGCCGGTGACCGTCCCTCTGTCGTCGTCTCCTCCCCCTGCCGGTGACCGTCCCTCTGTCGTCGTCCTCCTCCCCCTGCCGGTGACCGTCCCTCTGTCGTCGTCCTCCTCCCCCTGCCGGTGACCGTCCCTCTGTCGTCGTCCTCCTCCCCCTGCCGGTGACCGTCCCTCTGTCGTCGTCCTCCTCCCCCTGCCGGTGACCGTCCCTCTGTCGTCGTCCTCCTCCCCTGCCGGTGACCGTCCCTCTGTCGTCGTCCTCCTCCCCCTGCCGGTGACCGTCCCTCTGTCGTCGTCCTCCTCCCCCTGCCGGTGACCGTCCCTCTGTCGTCGTCGTCCTCCTCCCCCTGCCGGTGACCGTCCCTCTGTCGTCGTCGTCCCCTCTCCCTGCCGTGACCGTCCCTCTGTCGTCGTCCTCCTCCCCCTGCCGGTGACCGTCCCTCTGTCGTCGTCGTCGTCCTCCTCCCTGCCGGTGACCGTCCCTCTGTCGTCGTCGTCGTCCTCCTCCCCCTGCCGGTGACCGTCCCTTGTCGTCGTCGTCTCCTCCCCCTGCGGTGACCGTCCCTCTGTCGTCGTCGTCCTCCTCCCCTGCCGGTGACCGTCCCTCTGTCGTCGTCGTCCTCCTCCCCCTGCCGGTGACCGTCCCTCTGTCGTCGTCGTCCTCCTCCCCCTGCCGGTGACCGTCCCTCTGTCGTCGTCTCCTCCTCCCCTGCCGGTGACCGTCCTCTGTCGTCGTCGTCCTCCTCCCCTGCCGGTGACCGTCCCTCTCTCGTCGTCGTCCTCCTCCCTGCCGGTGACCGTCCCTCTGTCGTCGTCGTCCTCCCCCCTGCGGTGACCGTCCCTCTGTCGTCGTCGTCCTCCTCCCCCTGTTGGTGACCGTCCCTGTCGTCGTCGTCCTCCTCCCCCTGCCGGTGACCGTCCCTCTGTCGTCGTCGTCCTCCTCCCCCTGCCGGTGACCGTCCCTCTGTCGTCGTCCTCCTCCCCCGCCGGTGACCGTCCCTCTGTCGTCGTCGTCCTCCTCCCCCTGCCGGTGACCGTCCCTCTGTCGTCGTCCTCCTCTCCCCCGGTGACCGTCCCTCTGTCGTCGTCCTCCTCCCCCTGCCGGTGACTGTCCCTCTGTCGTCGTCGTCGTCCTCCTCCCCCTGCCAATGCCCGTCCCTCTGTCCTCCTCCCCCTGCCGGTGACCGTCCATTCGTCCCCCCCCCCTGCCGGTGACCGTCCCTCTGCCGTCGTCGTCGTCCTCCCCCTGCCGGTGACCGTCCCTCTCGTCGTCGTCCTCCCCCCCCCCCCCCCCCCCCCCCCCCCGTCCTCCTCCCCCTGCCGGTGACCGTCCCTTCGTCGTCGTCGTCCCCCCCCCCCGCCGGTGACCGTCCCTCTGTCGTCGTCGTCCTCCTCCCCCTGCCGGTGACCGTCCCTCTGTCGTCGTCCTCTTCCTGCCGGTGACCGTCCGTCGTCGTCCTCTTCCCCCTGCCGGTGACCGTCCCTCTGTCGTCGTCGTCCTCCTCCCCCTGCCGGTGACCGTCCCTCTGTCGTCGTCCTCCTCCTCCCCCTGCCGGTGACCTTCCCTCTGTCGTCGTCCTCCTCCTCCCCCTGCCGGTGACCGTCCTCTCGTCGTCGTCCTCCTCCCCCTGCCGGTGACCGTCCCTCTGTCGTCGTCCTCCTCCCCTGCCGGTGACCGTCCCTCTTCGTCGTCGTCGTCCCCTCCCCCTGCCGTGACCGTCCCTCTGTCGTCGTCGTCGTCCTCCTCCCCCTGCCGGTGACCGTCCCTCTGTCGTCGTCGTCGTCCTCCTCCCCCTGCCGGTGACCGTCCCTCTGTCGTCGTCGTCGTCCTCTCCCCCTGCCGTGACCGTCCCTCTGTCGTCGTCGTCGTCCCCTCCCCCTGCCGGTGACCGTCCCTCTGTCGTCCTCCTCCTCCTCCCCCTGCCGGTGACCGTCCCTCTGTCGTCGTCCTCCTCCTCCTCCCTCTGCCGGTGACCGTCCCTCTGTCGTCGTCCTCCTCCCCCTGCCGGTGACCGTCCCTCTGTCGTCGTCGTCGTCCTCCCCCCTGCCGGTGACTGTCCCTCTGTCGTCGTCGTCCTCCTCCCCCTGCCGGTGACTGTCCCTCTGTCCTCCTCCCCCTGCCGGTGACCGTGCCTTCGTCCCCCGCCGTGACCGTCCCTCTGCCCTCGTCGTCGTCCTCCCCCTGCCGTGACCGTCCCTCTGTCGTCGTCCTCCTCCTGCCGGTGACCGTCCCTCTGTCGTCCTCCTCCCCCTGCCGGTGACCGTCCCTCTGTCGTCGTCGTCGTCCTCCTCCCCCTGCCGGTGACCGTCTCTCTGTCGTCGTCGTCCTCCCCCTGCCGGTGACCGTCCCTCTCGTCGTCGTCCTCCTACCCCTGCCGGTGACCGTCCCTTCGTCGTCCCCCCCCTGCCGGTGACCGTCCCTCTGCCGTCGTCGTCCTCCACCCTTGCCGGTGACCGTCCCTCTGTCGTCGTCCTCCTCCTCCCCTGCCAGTGACCGTCCCTGTCGTCGTCCTCCCCCTGTCGGTGACCGTCCCTCTATCCTCCATCTGATGCTGATCTGTCGGTGTTTTCCAGCTCGCTCTTCTCAGAGGTGAGGGAACTGTTTCTTGCGGCTGTGCGTGCTGACCCGTCTCAAGTGGACCCCGACGTGCAGTGCGGCCTCGGCGTGCTCTTCAATCTGAGCGGCGAATATCAGAAAGCCGTGGACTGCTTCACTGCTGCCCTGAGCCAGAGACCAGACGTGAGTGACTGGAGGGGGTGATGGGTCACGTTCACCGGAGCGACGGGCGGAAATGTGGGTTTATTTAGGAGTGATGGAAAAATAAGTTCTGTTTTTGGGGGGGTGAAGAATATCGAGCTTGTGTAAGATTGGGATGAGATGTATAGAGGCTTGGACAGCCATGGACTTGCGTCCAAAGAAGCCACCATCGTCTGCCAGTGGGTCCCAGTATTTGACTGGTGCTCCGTTTGAGGGGATTCCGACGCCCTCCCGGTTAAAGGTTCAACAAATGGCAGCAGGTCACGTGTCCTGCTGTAAAGTTCAGTGGGAGATCACAGGTCTGTGTGACGGTTCAGCTATTATAGTCTTAAGCCACGGGCTACCGGTCACGGGGGGCAAATTGAAATCGGATGAGCGGGATGGAGGGTAAAGGTTGTGGGCACTGGAAGACGTGAAGCCGCCAGGCCGCAGCGAGGTGACCGTTTGCGTTGGTTTTGGATTGAAGGCGATGGTGTCGATGCAATCTGTGTGCTCCGTATTGCAGGACTATTTGCTGTGGAATAAGCTGGGGGCCACGTTGGCGAATGGCAATGACAGCGAGGCGGCGGTGGAGGCTTATCGACGAGCTCTGCAATTGCAGCCAGGATTCATCCGCTCTAGATACAACCTGGGCATCGCATGCATCAACCTGGGGGCGCACAGGTAAGATGGTGATTCAGTCGTGCCACGTTGGCCTCGGCCGCTCTCCGCCGTGTGACGCTCTCTGTGTTTTGCAGGGAGGCGGTGGAGCACTTTCTGGAGGCTCTCAGCATGCAGCAGCAGAGCGGCGGCTCCGGAAACGCCATGTCTGACAATATATGGAGCACCCTGAGGATGGCGCTGTCCATGCTTGGACAAAGTGACCTGTATGCCGCGGCCGATGCCCGAGATCTCACCACCCTGCAGGCAGCATTTCCGCCCCAGTTGGCTGCCGCTCAATGACCCTGGGCAGACCCGCTGCCGTGTGAGTGCATGCTGGGAGGTCTCCTGCGATGTGCGGCTTCTGGGGAAGTGGGACCCCCGTCATGCAATAGACCATCTTAGTATTACGAGCAGTGCTGGGGGGGGGGGGGGCTGGCGACTCTCCCATAATGCATCTGTGCATCCACTCCACTGACTGGTACGGAAGGAAAGACAGACGCTTCCTCTTAATTATCGTGTAATTTTATTTAATTTTCCGTCCTTTCTGTAAAGATGGAGACGCTGTGCTGGGAACAGAAGAGAATGGCAAAACACAGACCCCCCCCCCCTCTTGCTCTTCACGGATACACGGACAGTCTGTGTGTCTTGATATGCCGCACGCGGTGAGATGAACCCATGCCAGTCTTTACCTGTGCTATGAGGGTGAGGTGGGTCGTTTTAACCGGCTCCCTTTACAATGTGTGGGGACTCGCACAAGCATCATGGACAGAGTATCCGCCATATCGCTCCTACAGCTGTGAGCCGGTACCGGCGCCGACCCCTGGATCTACAGCCTGGGTAGTTACCACAATCTCTGCATCAATGACACAAGTAGCAACTTTCACCCTCAGCGTCGCCGGCCGGGCGTATTTCCCACGTGTGCGTCGCTCAGACGGCGGCTCCACCCGGGAGACACAACCCAGAATGTGTGAAAAGGACACTTTGCTCTGTGTTTACACTTTATTTCCAAATCAGTGCAATTTTGGGTGAAACACGGTACGAATGTGCCAGGAGATAACTCTAAAGCTGGTGACGGGGGAGGAGAATATTCAGTTTGACCTGCACAGGCTTCTGTTTTAGCCGAGCCGGGCTGTTAAACACTCTGCACCCCCCCGATGGTGATGCCTACAATTCCCAGAATTCCTTCAGTGCAATAGGTGGCCAGGGAATCATGGGAGTTGTAGTACAGGAACCTCCAGGGGGGGCAGAGTTTGACAGCCCTGACTTAGAGCTGGACCACTTTCTATCCTTCGTGTCCAATAACCTTAAATGTGGCGGTAAGAGGCGGCTCGCTGCGGCTTTCAATATATTCTGGAACATGCGGTGAGACGGGCGGACGGGACTCTGTGTGCGGCTTCACGTCTGTAAAGTGAATGATTGTAAAATATTTGTATTAATAAACGAACACGATCCATTTCTACGTCCGTTACTGATGGAAGGTTCATTACACGATGCGGGATCATTTCACAGCGTTATTCAGAGAGTCGATCTGACCCCGAAATGTCACCAACAGTGAGTTTCCCCGTACGGTGACATTTTGGGGCTATTCAGAAAGCAGGCAGTTCAGCACATTTTGGCGAACTGCCAGCACGCACTGTGTCTGTTCGACGGCAGTGAAATCCCCCATAGAGAAGCAATGGTTAATCTATTCACATGGACGCTGCCAATTCTCTGTGTGAATATAGTGACTGTGTGGCCGCAGTTTGAACAGCAGTCACTATATTCACACAGCGGCCACACAGTCACTATATTCACACTGCGGCCACACAGTCACTATATTCACACAGTCACTATATTCACACTGCGGCCACACAGTCACTATATTCACACAGTCACTATATTCACACTGCGGCCACACAGTCACTATATTCACACAGTCACTATATTCACACTGCGGCCACACAGTCACTATATTCACACAGTCACTATATTCACACAGCGACCACACCGTCACTATATTCACACAGCGGCCACACAGTCACTATATTCACACAGCGGCCACACAGTCACTATATTCACACAGCGGCCACACAGTCACTATATTCACACTGCGACCACACCCTCACTATATTCACACAGCGACCACACGGTCACTATATTCACACAGCGGCCACACAGTCACTATATTCACACAGCGACCACACAGTCACTATATTCACACAGTCACTATATTCACACAGCGACCACACCGTCACTATATTCACACAGCGGCCACACAGTCACTATATTCACACAGCGGCCACACAGTCACTATATTCACACTGCGACCACACCCTCACTATATTCACACAGCGACCACACAGTCACTATATTCACACAGCGACCACACAGTCACTATATTCACACAGCGGCCACACAGTCACTATATTCACACTGTGGCCACACAGTCACTATATTCACACAGCGCCACACAGTCGCTATATTCACACAGTCACTATATTCACACTGCGGCCACACAGTCATTATATTCACACAGCGACCACACAGTCACTATATTCACACTGCGCCACACAGTCACTATATTCACACTGCGGCCACACAGTCACTATATTCACACAGTCACTATATTCACACAGCGACCACACAGTCACTATATTCACACAGTCACTATATTCACACAGCGGCCACACAGTCACTATATTCACACAGCGGCCACACAGTCATTATATTCACACTGCGGCCACACAGTCACTATATTCACACAGCGGCCACACAGTCACTATATTCACACAGTCACTATATTCACACAGCGGCCACACAGTCACTATATTCACACAGCGGCCACACAGTCACTATATTCACACAGCGGCCACACAGTCACTATATTCACACAGCGGCCACACAGTCACTATATTCACACAGCGGCCACACAGTCACTATATTCACACAGCGACCACACAGTCACTATATTCACACAGCGACCACACAGTCCCTATATTCACACAGCGACCACACCGTCACTATATTCACACAGCGGCCACACCGTCACTATATTCACACAG
Organism: Leptobrachium leishanense; assembly: GCA_009667805.1. NCBI lineage: Eukaryota > Metazoa > Chordata > Amphibia > Anura > Megophryidae > Leptobrachium > Leptobrachium leishanense. Next base: position 8,059,873 of record CM019068.1, on the reverse strand, counting down.
CGGCCACACCGTCACTATATTCACACAGCGGCCACACCGTCACTATATTCACACAGCGGCCACACCGTCACTATATTCACACAGCGGCCACACCGTCACTATATTCACAGTCACTATATTCACACAGTCACTATATTCACACAGTCACTATATTCACACAGTCACTATATTCACACAGTCACTATATTCACACTGCGGCCACACAGTCACTATATTCACACAGTCACTATATTCACACTGCGGCCACACAGTCACTATATTCACACAGTCACTATATTCACACAGCGACCACACAGTCACTATATTCACACAGTCACTATATTCACACAGCGACCACACAGTCACTATATTCACACAGTCACTATATTCACACAGCGACCACACCGTCACTATATTCACACAGCGGCCACACAGTCACTATATTCACACAGCGGCCACACAGTCACTATATTCACACTGCGACCACACCCTCACTATATTCACACAGCGACCACACCGTCACTATATTCACACAGCGGCCACACAGTCACTATATTCACACAGTCACTATATTCACACAGCGGCCACACAGTCACTATATTCACACAGCGGCCACACAGTCACTATATTCACACAGCGGCCACACAGTCACTATATTCACACACCGGCCACACAGTCACTATATTCACACAGCGACCACACAGTCACTATATTCACACAGCGACCACACAGTCACTATATTCACACAGCGACCACACAGTCCCTATATTCACACAGCGACCACACCGTCACTATATTCACACAGCGGCCACACCGTCACTATATTCACACAGCGGCCACACCGTCACTATATTCACACAGCGGCCACACCGTCACTATATTCACACAGCGGCCACACCGTCACTATATTCACACAGCGGCCACACCGTCACTATATTCACAGTCACTATATTCACACAGTCACTATATTCACACAGTCACTATATTCACACAGTCACTATATTCACACAGTCACTATATTCACACTGCGCCACACAGTCACTATATTCACACAGTCACTATATTCACACTGCGCCACACAGTCACTATATTCACACAGTCACTATATTCACACAGCGACCACACAGTCACTATATTCACACAGTCACTATATTCACACAGCGACCACACAGTCACTATATTCACACACAGTCACTATATTCACACAGCGACCACACCGTCACTATATTCACACAGCGGCCACACAGTCACTATATTCACACAGCGGCCACACAGTCACTATATTCACACTGCGACCACACCCTCACTATATTCACACAGCGACCACACCGTCACTATATTCACACAGCGGCCACACAGTCACTATATTCACACAGCGGCCACACAGTCACTATATTCACACAGTCACTATATTCACACAGCGACCACACCGTCACTATATTCACACAGCGGCCACACAGTCACTATATTCACACAGCGGCCACACAGTCACTATATTCACACTGCGACCACACCCTCACTATATTCACACAGCGACCACACAGTCACTATATTCACACAGCGACCACACAGTCACTATATTCACACAGCGGCCACACAGTCACTATATTCACACTGTGGCCACACAGTCACTATATTCACACAGCGGCCACACAGTCGCTATATTCACACAGTCACTATATTCACACTGCGGCCACACAGTCATTATATTCACACAGCGACCACACAGTCACTATATTCACACTGCGGCCACACAGTCACTATATTCACACTGCGGCCACACAGTCACTATATTCACACAGTCACTATATTCACACAGCGACCACACAGTCACTATATTCACACAGTCACTATATTCACACAGCGGCCACACAGTCACTATATTCACACAGCGACCACACAGTCACTATATTCACACAGCGGCCACACAGTCATTATATTCACACTGCGGCCACACAGTCACTATATTCACACAGCGGCCACACAGTCACTATATTCACACAGTCACTATATTCACACAGCGGCCACACAGTCACTATATTCACACAGCGGCCACACAGTCACTATATTCACACAGCGGCCACACAGTCACTATATTCACACACCGGCCACACAGTCACTATATTCACACAGCGACCACACAGTCCCTATATTCACACAGCGACCACACAGTCCCTATATTCACACAGCGACCACACCGTCACTATATTCACACAGCGGCCACACCGTCACTATATTCACACAGCGCCACACCGTCACTATATTCACACAGCGGCCACACCGTCACTATATTCACACAGCGCCACACCGTCACTATATTCACACAGCGGCCACACCGTCACTATATTCACACAGCGGCCACACCGTCACTATATTCACACAGCGGCCACACCGTCACTATATTCACACAGCGGCCACACCGTCACTATATTCACACAGCGGCCACACCGTCACTATATTCACAGTCACTATATTCACACAGTCACTATATTCACACAGTCACTATATTCACACAGTCACTATATTCACACTGCGGCCACACAGTCACTATATTCACACAGTCACTATATTCACACAGTCACTATATTCACACAGTCACTATATTCACACCGTCACTATATTCGCACTGCGGCCACACCGTCACTATATTCACACAGCGGCCACACCGTCACTATATTCACACAGCGGCCACACCGTCACTATATTCACACTGCGGCCACACAGTCACTATATTCACACTGCGGCCACACCGTCACTATATTCACACAGCGGCCACACAGTCACTATATTCACACTGCGGCCACACAGTCACTATATTCACACTGCGGCCACACAGTCACTATATTCACACTGCGGCCACACAGTCACTATATTCACACAGCGGCCACACAGTCACTATATTCACACTGCGGCCACACAGTCACTATATTCACACAGCGGCCACACAGTCACTATATTCACACAGCGGCCACACAGTCACTATATTCACACTGCGGCCACACAGTCACTATATTCACACTGCGACCACACAGTCACTATAACCATATGGTCATTATATAAATCTTGGATGTGTAGGATTGGCGCCACCTACTGGACAATGCAGGGTATATGGTATACTTTTAATACTGTGTATATTACTGGTGATCTCTTAAAGAGGTGCTGGGCGATAGAGTTTGTTGAAAGTGCAGAAATTGGGCTATATAGCAAAAATTAAACAAAAAAAACCCAACCTTTTCAATGTAGTTAACTTGAGTATAAATATAGTTCAACCTGAAGGACACAGTATTAGACTCGGGTCAGATGAGTGCAGTGTTCATGTCCGTGGTAGCATAGAATCCTGATCAATAGAGACCCACACAGGAAGTACATGTGCACAGAAGTGCGGAAGCAAAACGGACGCAGGTTAGGCAAGAACGTAAAACCGCTAAAACGGGCGCACAGTGCGCTGCGTCCACAACGTCCGTATAGCTTTGTGTGTGAGTGATGGAACGTAGTCAGATGGACGGCATTTATACGCCCAGCATTTTTGACGGACAAAATATTTTTCATATTAAATTTATTTTCCCTACTACATCCGTCAAAAAAAAAGTCAGTCAAAAAACGGACTGTGTGGCCACTACCTTGCCGTCAGTCAGAAGGTACGTCCGTACCGCACAGACACACAGAATGTGTTCGTTTTTTTTTTTTTGAAAGATTTTTACCGGTATGGATACATTGAGATTTCTCTGTTTTTCAGTATGTCCTAGGTGGCGAGTCTGTACCGTTGGGTGTCTCGCCCAAGGACACTTACTGGAGAGGTGCTCTTGCCGGGATCGAACCCATGTCTCCACAGGCTCTCTCCACACAGAGCAGTGATGTTACCTCTACTCCACCCAGCCGGCCGGCGGAGCCTTATTGACAATAGAAGAATGGTGCAATAAAACACTATTTTAGATAGTGGCTATAAAACAATTAGTTGCTATAAACCAATTAGCAATTGTGCAAATAAAACAATCAGAGCAATGCGGTGAATACTTTACAATGACCTCACTAGCAAGGGAGTAAGTGATCCAAGTGATGTAATAGGGACAGTGCGTATAGTAAAGCAATGTATTCTTCCTAAATAATGGTGTATATTTAGGATTGGAAACAGCAGCTGTCTCCACGGGGAAGAGTGATCTATCCTAAAACACCGTTAAGAATAGAGTCTTAAGTTTGCAGGATCCGCGGGATTTGCGCTTCCTTAGAATCTTTCTGATCAGACAGGTTTATATGTAATTGCCAGATATAATTCGTATGGACGGCAGGTGGGGATGAAATCTTCTAATTCCAGAACGTTCATGCTCCTCCAAAAGGAAAAAGAAAGGGGATCATGTCTGGGGTTACGAGGACACTATATTCGTAGAAATAACAAGTGGTTCCTCACACTTTCTGGTGTCGGATCCAGACACGAGGAGATTAATGCAGCCGGAGGCAGTTGACGTGAAACGCGTTTTAGTGCTTGTATCTGATTTGTTTTACCATAAATACATTTTTTTAATAAGCTGCTCACTTGTTTATATTTTCCATCAGAGGAAACGGGGGATCTGGGCCCCCTTGGTAAATATTTATTTTATTTCAATTTACAAAGTAACACATACATACAGTGACAATACAACGGAAAAGAAGATAAAAACTGAGCACACAGGTACAGCAAACCCCGAAGTCAATACAACGAGTCAATATCTGAGGAAACAACATGAAACCAATAAAAAGAGGAAAAGAAACCACAGGGAGAGTACGGCGGCTTGTTCCGGCGTAGCCCATTCTCATTTTGCTTAGCTAACCATACGTATTCTCTAGGGGTGTGGCTTAAAGTAGGCGTTAGCAGCGCCCATGTGACCAAATGGCTTCGTATTTATAGAGATGATCTAAAGTGATAAAGTACATATGTTCTTCCATTCGTTTATACCACAAAGGTATATGGAGCTTATCTGTTGCTTCCAGTAACGTGCTGTTCACAATACGGAAACCAATAGATAGTTCAGCGGCTAGGTAGAAACAATGTGGTGAAGCAAGATGGTAGCAGGTGTGAGATCGGGTGGAGGGACTATAAAGCATTTAATGATCTCAGAAATACCAGCCCAATACGGTTTATCAAAGGGCATTCCCACCACATATGCAGCATCGCGCCGCACTCAAGATCACATCTCCAGCAGCTTAAAGATATGTTCGGACAATATCAGGGTAATTCAGAGAGGGGTGAAAAGCAGAAGAATGACTGAAGAATGAAAAATGCTAGGTCAAAATAGTCAAACCAGAAAAATTCTCCCTTTCATCTCACTTTCCAAATCGGCTATTTTGACCTAGAATTTTTCATTCTCCTGCTTTTCACGCTCTGAATAACACTGTATGTGTGGATTCTGGAAGGTGTGCGGTACCACAAAGTTAGCACCTAACAGGTGGTCTCCTGTGTCTTGCATCTACAGATCACTGGAGGTGTCAAACAATGGACCAAGATCTGTGACTTAGCAGTGAATATCAGCTCTAACATAGTCTCCCATTTGCCCATAAAAGGTGGCGGGATATCGCTGCATTAGTCCAGAGGAAAGTAAACATGGGATATACCATGTGTAACGAGCTGTGTTCAAGCGCAAGAACGTTCAAAGGGGGTCAATGTCTCGACCACTGGTGACCTTGTGGAATCCGCTCTAAAAAGTGACACTTGTGTGTAGTGAAAAGTGTCTAAAAATCCCACTCGACAGTTTTGTATAATGTCGGTTAGACGGACCTTCCTAGTCGTGGTAAGAGCGTGTAAAATCCGTGCTCTAAACTCCAGCCAAGCGTCTTAAAGAGCGAGGTGTAAATCCCGGGTCAAAGGGCCCCTTAAAGATAAGGGGAGTCATGGAGGGGGGGGAGGGATGGAAAAGTCGTTATGCCACCCCCCCCCCCTTGTGTCTCCGGCTGCATTAATCTCCTCCCGTCTGGATCCGACACCAGAAAGTGTGAGGACCCACTTGTTATTTCTACGAATATAGCGTCCTCGTAACCCCAGACATGATCCCCTTTCTTTTTCCTTTTGGAGGAGCAAGAACGTTCTGGAATTAGAAGATTTCATCCCCACCTGCCGTCCATACGAATTTTAATACAAGGACTCAGAGGCTCCTATTGCAATCTCTTTCTTGCTTTTTAATACAGCAGCAAACAGAAATGTCGAAAAAGAAACAGACATTTAAAGAAACACTTTGCTAACAATGGACCAGTCTAACCCCCCCTTCCCCAGTGAGTCAGTCCAAAGTCCATAAGTAGATCCCTGTTCCCGCCTTTTCTCCCTCTTTTTTGCTGCTGGAGAAGATAAGTATAAAATTTTGTTTCTCCAGTATTATTATTGTATAGAGGTTTTCTCCCGGTCGTCCGGCTCTAACCGAGGCGACCGGGGTGCTGTTCGTATCGTTTTATTTACTGGAATCGCAACGGTTTCCATACTGTTATTTCTGTTACTTTATTTAACTGAGTTATTTGCAGTAAACATGTCCGCGATAGCAGCGGTTACTAGGGGGCGGGGCGCATGCGCGGTAGATTCGCGCGCTTTGCCCGCCTCCATTTTAGCGTTACCTCACACTTCGCAAGATGCCATTTTCGAAAGCTACCTCACGCATGAGCTCTAAGGATTCTTGCCCTACAAGGGACTCAGGATCGGAAGACAGCTCCTCTCCCATGGATAAACCTCCCGATAAGGCTGGTAATGTAACAGGCTCCAGAGCCGCAGGCCCTTCTGACCCCACACATAAAGTGTTAGAGCCCCATATCCAAGCCTCAATAGAATCGGCAGTTTTCAAAGCAGTTAATGCCCTTTCTAGTTCTTTTACTCAATCCCTTAAAGAGGCTATTTTAGAGACTAAAATGGATGCAAAACCGGTTCTCCCGGTTAAAGATTTGGGCGATTCTCTCACCGAAGTGAGGCCCTCTGATTCTCCCCTAACCATGGGGAAACAGCCTGATAATAATAAAGATAAGCGCATGGCTGGAGGGGCTGGCATCCCCGTATCACTGCCCGGGGATTCAATGCTGGGGACACACACGCCAAGAAAGCGCTCACACAAAGCTCATCATATTGAGTCAAACTCGACCAAGCGTAGTAAACGCTCTGACCACTCTCATACCAATGATCACCCTTCCTCCTCCAGTAGACAATATAATCCCCCTTTATCTGGAGAAGAAGGTGGTGAAGACGCGTTAGAGGTTTACGCGTCTGATGAGGAGTTTGCTGATAAGGCCTTAGTGCCCTTACAGGGGTCTGGTACAGAGGGGCCCATTTACGACCCAATGGGGAACCCCATGTTCGCTCCTGAGGATTTATCTCACCCTAGATCCACAGAGTGGACCCTCACCCCACACGTGGAGGCATGGATAGATGCGCGTGTGCGCAGGCCTCTTGATAAAACTTCCAGATCCAGGATGAGAGCGGAGTGTCCCCGACCTACTACAGTAAAGAAAACATGCTTGACCCCGGAGGTGGACAAAAAAATTATAAAATTTGTGGAGACAAAAGGATGGTCCCAGAATAGAGGCATAGACCGGACTTTCAAAAATTGTCAAGATAAACTCCTAGACACGATAGGTCCTTTGGCCAAACTGTTAGATGTGGCCGAACAGGCTAAAATTAACGACGCTACGCTTGACCCTTATGAAGTTACTAATTGGGTCCAGAGAGCGATTAGTTTCGTAGGCAATACAAATACAGCTCTGGCTACAGAGAGACGCAAATGCATTTTGCTTAAGATGGATGCACAACTGGCAGCAGTTGCAGATAATGAGCTTGGGGTTAAGGCCCAAGGAATGCTATTTGGTCCTGGGTTCTTACGAGACATGACAGAATATACCGGAGCCTTTACTACAATGGAGAAGGTTACTACTTCCATAAAGAAGGTGTTCACCGCGGGGGTTTTTGCACGGGCCGGCAGGGGTTGCGCTGCCGGCCGTGCAAGGGCAAGATTCTCCCGCCAATTCACAGGCTCCGTGGCGTATGACGCCTCACAATCAGAGACAAGAGTCTCAATTTTTTTCCCTCCCGTTATCGACCCTGGCGTACCAGAGGCTTCAGAGGCTATCGAGGAGGACGCAACTTCCGGTACAGATCTCCAGGTATTGCGCTCTCTGATTCATCACATGAATGTGCAAGTGGGGGGCCGTTTATCCAAATGCCTTCAACAATGGCAAAAGATCACATCCGATACATGGGTGCTACACACAGTACAGGGTTTCGTCATAAATTTAATCTCGACCCCCGTTCAGCACTCCTTTCCCCCGCCGTTGATCTTCACGGCGGACGAGGGAGTGCTGGTGGACGAAGAGATTGCGGATCTTCTTCGGAAAGGAGCCATAGAGCGGTCCTCAAGGGAAGAAGGGAGATTCTTGGGAAATTTATTCCTGGTCCCCAAGAAGGGCGGGGGGAGTCGACCCGTCCTCAATCTGAAAGAGTTGAATTTATCGGTAATTTACAACCACTTTCAGATGGAAGGTTTGCACCTGATAAAAGATCTTCTTCGACAAGGGGACTGGTTGGCGAAGGTGGATTTGAAGGATGCCTATTTAACAGTACCTATGGCGGCGGAATCCAGGAGATTCCTTTGTTTCCGATGGAAAGACGTCACGTGGCGTTTCCGCTGCTTACCTTTCGGACTCTCTTCGGCGCCTTGGTGCTTCACCAAGCTTCTGAAGCCAGTGACATGTCGTCTCAGATCGCAAGGGGTCCGCCTTATCATTTATCTGGACGACATCCTTCTGATGGCGGAATCCGCCGGGCTGCTGCAAATTCATATTCAGCAGACGATAACACTGCTACAAGAATTGGGTTTTTTAGTGAACTCAGAAAAATCGATTCTCCATCCAGTTCAATCTCTGGAATTTCTAGGATTCACGGTTCAACCTTTACCGATGTCCCTGGTACTCCCAGTGCAAGTCTATACTAAAAAGGAGGTGCGTGCGTTTCTCAACAATGTCACCCCGACCTTGCGAGATCTCTCACGCATGATAGGGCTATTGGGGGCCTCGAAATTGGCGGTACATCCAGCACCTCTCCATTATCGGGCCCTCCAACGCCTGATGGCCCATTTCCTACGGGAGGGTCGGGATTATTCAGATCGGGTTCAGCTCTCGAGGGGAGCACGAGAGGATCTCCTCTGGTGGATCGAGAACCTCCAGTGCTGCAACGGCAGGTCTATCACATCACCACCTCCCACGGTGACGATAGACTCAGACGCGTGCCTGTCAGGTTGGGGGGCCAGGTTAGGAACCTTGATAATCGGGGGGACCTTGGTCGGCACAGGAAGCTCGCAACCATATCAATGGTCTGGAATTATTGGCGGGTCTGTTTGCCATGCAGAGCTTTCTCAAGTCAGCAGGTCAGGTGTCCGTTCTCCTCCGAATGGACAATTTCCCAGCCGTGAAGTACATCAATGCCCTGGGGGCCCCTCGATCCTCCCTACTGACAGAGATGGCAACGCGGCTTTGGGATTGGTGCTTTCGAAGGCAGATCACGGTGCAAGCCCAGTTCATACCGGGTGTTTCCAATCTACTCGCAGATTGGAGCTTGAGACACACGGAGGACTCCGGGGATTGGCGTTTGAACTCGTCAATCTTTGCCGTCGTGACGGAACTTTGGGGTCCGTTTCGGATCGACCTCTTTGCGTCGCGCCTGAACAACCTGGTACCCAACTTCTACAGTTGGCGTCCGGATCCAGTGGCGATAGCCACCGATGCATTCCTTCAGGACTGGAGGGGACATCGCCATTATGTATTTCCTCCGTTTCAGTTGGTGGCTCGGACGTTACGCCAGGTGCGGATGCAGGAGGCGGAGTTGGTTTTAGTGGCCCCATTCTGGTCCAACCAACCATGGTTTCCCCGGTTTCTGGAACTCCTGGTGGATTTCCCGCGGTTATTACCGAGATGTCAGGATCTGCTGTTGGACGGTCAGGGACTTCCTCATCCACTGTTACTACGAGACTCGTGTCGCGTCCTAGCCTCCCTGGTCTCGGGGAACCCGGGACGTTCGGAAGTGTTTCGAGCCGGACTAGGGCCCTCCTACGGGCCGCATGGGCTCCAGGCACACTGTCCTGTTATGACTCCGCCTGGGCTCAGTGGTCTGGTGGTGTATCACGGAATCTGGATCCCTTTCAAGCCCCTATTACCTTCATCTTAAACTTTCTATCGGAATGTTTTGATGACGGAAAGGCTTATCGAACTATTAATGTTTATCGGTCGGCCTTGTCGGTCTATCATGTGGGTTTCCAGGGGATTCCGGTGGGCAAACATCCCTTGGTCTGTCGTTTACTGAGAGGCATTCGGTGTTCAAGACCTCCGCTCCCTCGGTATTCAGAAACTTGGGATGTGGCAATTCTGCTCAAATTCTTGAGCGAATGGTCCTCTAACCAACAGTTATCGTTGAGACAACTTTCGGCTAAACTTTTGGCCCTTCTCTGTCTCATCTCGTGTAAGAGAGTGGGGGATGTCCGGGCATTGGACTTTCAGGTCAGGTCTTTTGTCCCGGAAGGGGTCCGGTTTGAAGTCTCTCGTCGGACTAAGACGTCTATAAAATCGGTGTTTTATCCGGCGCTTCCTTCTCAACCGACCCTGTGTCCTGTAAACTGTTTACAAGTGTATGAAACACGTACGATGTCGCTGCGATCGGATAGTGTGGCACCCCTTTTTATTTCTTTTCGCTCGCCGCATGCCGCGGTCGGTTCCACTACTCTGGCACGTTGGCTTAAATGGCTGTTGGCGCTAGCGGGGGTGGATGTGTCTAGATTTGGGGCTCACTCAGTTCGTAGTGCGACGGCGTCTGCCGCGATATCTGCGGGTTGTTGTTTGGAGGATTTACTCAAGTCGGCTGATTGGTCTAGACTCTAGAGAGACCACCTTCCGTACTTTCTATTTTAAGCCGATTGTTCATTGGTCGTCCGCTCTTATGGACCAGCTTTGAACTTGCAATAGGAGCCTCTGAGTCCTTGTATTAAAATTATAGAATTTAGCTAAGTTATGACGATAAGTTAGAATTTTAATAAAGGACTCAGAGGCGAGTATTGCCCACCCTGCCCTCCCGGGGCGGACTTATGGCTTGAGTGCGCTTTCGCGTTGTCACGCTGGTATCTCACTCTTCCTTTTATTTCAGCTCGGTGAGATGTGGAGATCCATCTGTTGGCGGTTCCTGCTCTTCTAACATCCGGCTGGATCATATTTCTTCACTTCTTCGCCTGGTTATCGTTGTTGGCAAGAAAAGAGGGAGAAAAGGCGGGAACAGGGAACTACTTATGGACTTTGGACTGACTCACTGGGGAAGGGGGGTTAGACTGGTCCATTGTTAGAAAAGTGTTTCTTTAAATGTCTAATATTTCTTTTTCGACATTTCTGTTTGCTGCTGTATTAAAAAGCAAGAAAGAGATTGCAATACTCGCCTCTGAGTCCTTTATTAAAATTCTAACTTATCGTCATAACTTAGCTAAATTCTATAATTATATCTGGCAATTACATATAAACCGTCTGATCAGAAAGATTATAAGGAAGCGCAAATCCCGCGGACCCTGCAAACTTAATACCGTCACTATATTCACACAGCGGCCACACAGTCACTATATTCACACAGCGACCACACAGCGACCACACAGTCACTATATTCACACAGCGATCACACCGTCACTATATTCACACAGCGATCACACCGTCACTATATTCACACAGCGATCACACCGTCACTATATTCACACAGCGATCACACCGTCACTATATTCACACAGCGGCCACACCGTCACTATATTCACACAGCGATCACACCGTCACTATATTCACACAGCGACCACACAGGCACTATATTCACACCGCGATCACACCGTCACTATATTCACACAGCGGCCACACCGTCACTATATTCACACAGCGGCCACACAGTCACTATATTCACACAGCGACCACACAGTCACTATATTCACACCGTCACTATATTCACACAGCGGCCACACAGTCACTATATTCACACAGCGATCACACCGTCACTATATTCACACAGCGATCACACCGTCACTATATTCACACAGCGGCCACACAGTCACTATATTCACACAGCGGCCACACAGTCACTATATTCACACAGCGGCCACACAGTCACTATATTCACACAGCGGCCACACCGTCACTATATTCACACAGCGATCACACAGTCACTATATTCACACAGCGGCCACACAGTCACTATATTCACACAGCGATCACACCGTCACTATATTCACACTGCGACCACAGTCACTATATTCACACAGCGGCCACACAGTCACTATATTCACACAGCGACCACACAGTCACTATAGTCACACAGCGACCACACAGTCACTATAGTCACACAGCGACCACACAGTCACTATAGTCACACAGCGACCACACAGTCACTATAGTCACACAGCGGCCACACAGTCACTATATTCACACAGCGACCACACAGTCACTATATTCACACAGTCACTATATTCACACTGCGACCACAGTCACTATAGTCACACAGCGGCCACACAGTCACTATAGTCACACAGCGGCCACACAGTCACTATATTCACACAGCGACCACACAGTCACTATATTCACACAGCGGCCACACAGTCACTATATTCACACAGCGACCACACAGTCACTATAGTCACACAGCGACCACACAGTCACTATATTCACACAGTCACTATATTCACACAGCGACCACACAGTCACTATATTCACACAGCGGCCACACAGTCACTATATTCACACAGCGACCACACAGTCACTAGTCACACAGCGACCACACAGTCACTATAGTCACACAGCGACCACACAGTCACTATATTCACACAGCGACCACACAGTCACTATATTCACACAGCGACCACACAGTCACTATAGTCACACAGCGACCACACAGTCACTATATTCACGCAGTGGCCACACAGTCACTATATTCACGCAGCGGCCACACAGTCACTATATTCACACCGTCACTATATTCACACAGCGACCACACCGTCACTATATTCACGCAGCGATCACACCGTCACTATATTCACACAGGCGACACACCGTCACTATATTCACACAGCGACCACACAGTCACTATATTCACACAGCGACCACACCGTCACTATATTCACACAGCGACCACACCGTCACTATATTCACACAGCGACCACACAGTCACTATATTCACACAGCGACCACACAGTCACTATATTCACGCAGCGACCACACAGTCACTATATTCACACAGCGACCACACAGTCACTATATTCACGCAGCGGCACACAGTCACTATAGTCACACAGCGACCACACAGTCACTATAGTCACACAGCGACCACACAGTCACTATATTCACACAGCGACCACACAGTCACTATAGTCACACAGCGACCACACAGTCACTATATTCACACAGCGACCACACAGTCACTATATTCACACAGTCACTATATTCACACTGCGACCACAGTCACTATAGTCACACAGCGACCACACAGTCACTATAGTCACACAGCGGCCACACAGTCACTATATTCACACAGCGACCACACAGTCACTATATTCACACCGTCACTATATTCACACAGTCACTATATTCACACTGCGACCACAGTCACTATATTCACACAGCGGCCACACAGTCACTATATTCACACAGCGACCACACAGTCACTAGTCACACAGCGACCACACAGTCACTATAGTCACACAGCGACCACACAGTCACTATATTCACACAGCGACCACACAGTCACTATATTCACACAGCGACCACACAGTCACTATAGTCACACAGCGACCACACAGTCACTATATTCACGCAGTGGCCACACAGTCACTATATTCACGCAGCGGCCACACAGTCACTATATTCACACAGCGACCACGCAGTCACTATATTCACACAGCGACCACGCAGTCACTATATTCACACAGCGGCCACACAGTCACTATATTCACGCAGCGATCACACCGTCACTATATTCACGCAGCGATCACACCGTCACTATATTCACGCAGCGATCACACCGTCACTATATTCACGCAGCGATCACACCGTCACTATATTCACGCGGCGATCACACCGTCACTATATTCACGCAGCGATCACACCGTCACTATATTCACGCAGCGATCACACCGTCACTATATTCACGCAGCGATCACACCGTCACTATATTCACGCAGCGATCACACCGTCACTATATTCACGCAGCGACCACGCAGTCACTATATTCACACAGCGACCACACAGTCACTATATTCACACAGCGGCCACACAGTCACTATATTCACACAGCGGTCACACAGTCACTATATTCACACTGCGACCACACAGTCACTATATTCACACAGTCACTATATTCACACAGCGACCACACAGTCACTATATTCACACAGCGGCCACACAGTCACTATATTCACACAGCGACCACAGTCACTATATTCACACAACGACCACACAGTCACTATATTCACACAGCGACCACACAGTCACTATATTCACACAGCGACCACACAGTCACTATATTCACACAGCGACCACACAGTCACTATATTCACACAGCGACCACACAGTCACTATATTCACACAGCGACCACACAGTCACTATATTCACACAGCCACTATATTCACACAGCGACCACAGTCACTATATTCACACAGCGACCACACAGTCACTATTTTCACACAGCGACCACACAGTCACTATATTCACACTGTCACTATATTCACAGTCACTATATTCACACAGTCACTATATTCACACTGCGACCACAGTCACTATATTCACACAGCGACCACAGTCACTATAGTCACACAGCGACCACACAGTCACTATATTCACACAGCGACCACACAGTCACTATATTCACACAGCGGCCACACAGTCACTATATTCACACAGCGGCCACACAGTCACTATATTCACACAGCGGCCACACAGTCACTATATTCACACAGCGGCCACACAGTCACTATATTCACACAGCGACCACACAGTCACTATATTCACACAGCGACCACACAGTCACTATAGTCACACAGCGGCCACACAGTCACTATATTCACACAGCGACCACACAGTCACTATATTCACACAGCGGCCACACAGTCACTATATTCACACTGCGACCACACAGTCACTATATTCACACTGCGACCACACAGTCACTATATTCACACAGCGGCCACACAGTCACTATATTCACACAGCGGCCACACAGTCACTATATTCACACAGCGACCACACAGTCACTATATTCACACAGTCACTATATTCACACAGCGACCACACAGTCACTATATTCACACAGCGACCACACAGTCACTATAGTCACACAGCGGCCACACAGTCACTATATTCACACAGCGACCACACAGTCACTATATTCACACAGCGGCCACACAGTCACTATATTCACACTGCGACCACACAGTCACTATATTCACACTGCGGCCACACAGTCACTATATTCACACAGCGGCCACACAGTCACTATATTCACACAGCGGCCACACAGTCACTATATTCACACAGCGGCCACACAGTCACTATATTCACACAGTCACTATATTCACACAGCGACCACACAGTCACTATATTCACACAGCGGCCACACAGTCACTATATTCACACAGTCACTATATTCACACAGCGGCCACACAGTCACTATATTCACACAGCGACCACACAGTCACTATATTCACACAGCGGCCACACAGTCACTATATTCACACAGCGGCCACACAGTCACTATATTCACACAGTCACTATATTCACACAGCGACCACACAGTCACTATATTCACACAGTCACTATATTCACACAGCGGCCACACAGTCACTATATTCACACAGTCACTATATTCACACAGCGGCCACACAGTCACTATATGCTCAGTTTTAGGACGCGGCAGCACTGAATCCTCCCTGCAAAGGGCAGCCGGGGATATGAGTGGGGAACGGTCTACTCCACCTCAGCAGAAAATAGATGGTTCAAATTGCTAAAATGCTTCCAGTAACAGATTGGATTTATTACGGTTTATTTTTGCTAAAAATCACTGGCGCGACGCTTTAATATCTGCACAGAATGTGTTATCACTGCAGGGCTCGCGGCTCAGATTGTGCAGGTTTATTGCTGGGCACCAGTTGGGTCCACCAGTGCCACGTACAGGCCTCGTGCTACGGAGACTCGCACATTGTCGCATAAGGGCCTTGTGCTACGGAGAATCGCACATTGCCGCATACAGGCTTCGTGCTACGGAGAATCGCACATTGCCGCATACAGGCTTCGTGCTACGGAGAATCGCACATTGCCGCATACAGGCCTCGTGCTACGGAGAATCGCAGCCGCTGCATTAAGTCCAGGAGTCGCAGTAATAGCACAGATCGTTTATTATTTACAGTTTATTCCTTCATTTTATCACTATGTAATAATAATAAATACAGTTTTAATGCTACAAGACAACACACAGGAAAAGGAGTAACATTAACCCTGGCAGTGCCGGAGGGGCCAGTCTCACCCACTCAGAAAGCCCAATTGTGGCAGCATTTACCACCTCGATCCAAGGATGGGGGAAACACTGCACGGCGGAGGGCAGAGCAGAACCAACTGTGCCCTCGCTACAAGACAACGTGGCTGGCAAATTGGCAGGAGCAGGTGCCACAGGGTGAGGAATGATACCAGAGGGCGAGAGGAATCATGCACCCAGGAGAAACAAAAGGCAGGGGCGACATCTGACGGGAGGAAGGAGCAGTCTGTATATACAGGAGATGGCGAGAGGATGCAGGAAACACCAAGCCAGGTGAGAAAGGCAGAGGAGCATGCAGGAGTTACGGGCGAGAGGGGTCTAAACACACAGACGCCACGCTGACAGCACATCATATGATCGTCGCCAACTCCCACGCGGCCCAGTAATGAAGAAACGTCACAATGACACATGGAGCGGCGCTGCTGCTGCCCAGCGGCGAGGAGGAGGGAGCTGCTGCTGCCCGGCGGCGAGGAGGAGGAGGGAGCGCGCAGCTCGTCAGAAGAAAGAAGGGAAGAGTCTTGCATCAGATGTTAGAACTGAACCCAGCTAGAGGATTGCGGGCCCTGAGAGGACAGATTGCTGGGAAAGGAGAAGGACATACATGCTCCGTGAAAATATCAAAGATCACACACAGGGGGAATGGGGGGGGGGGCCCCCGGAATCATTTAACGAGGCGAGGGCATTAAAGGAATATTCCAGACTGGAATGAACTTTAATCAATTCCACTGGTTAAAACGAGCATCTTATTATTCCTGATTGAATGGCGAGTCTGTGACCGTCTCACCCCGACCGAAACGCATGCAAGTCAACCAGGTCCCTGCGAGTCCAGCGGCAAAACCAGGAGGTGCGCAGGGACCTGGAAACTGAGGTGCGTGCATTTAAATCAGGGGGAGAGGACATTGCATAAATCTGTGGTTATAAACCAAGGTCCCCGTAACCGGCCAGGTTTGCAGGATATGTGAATCGCAGCACAAGTGATCGGATTTGCTGCTCAGTGATTGCAGGATTCAGTCTGTGTTTCCCCAAGGGAATGTGTTTCCCCAGGTGTTTCCCAAACCTGTCCTCGGGACCCTCGATCAGGCCGGATTTGGCAGATCAGCTTGAGGAAACGCAGACTGAATCCTGCAATCATTGAGCAGCAAAGCATATCCCCTGTGCTGTGCTTCAGACATCCTGCAAACCTGACCTGTCAGCGGGTCCAGAGGAGAGGTTTAAGAAACACTGTTGCCGGGATTGGAGGACGGGAGCTGAAACACACCGACATAACAGCAGGAGATAAAGAATGCATGCGATGAGGAATTTGCTCAGTTTAAGGTGCAGACTTGAATAAAAGTTGAAATCCCGTCAGAATGTCCCTTTAAATCAGCATTAAGGGCTGAGCAAGCGTTAAGACTTGCAGAAGATGCAGGAAGCCAGCATTTTCTGGGTTAACAGATTCTTTCAAAAGAGGTTTATGGATCCCTCATCGCGCCGTCCCCCAGTTCAGGCGCGTTAATACGTGCAGGAATATCCATTTACAAGTGAAAGCAAATACAGATCTATAGATTGCGGCTACACGGCGGGAGTGAAAGCCTGACCCATCTTCCCAAAGGTGAATAAACATAAACCTAAAGGATAAACTCCTCCAGCACAAAACACGCTGCGGAAAAAGCAAACACTTCTATGTCTCAGCGATCATTCACCGTATGCAAACACCTCCAATAAAAAAGCAGCACAGTCTGAAACGTAGAAAATGAAATGTAAGATTTTCTGTATAAAAGTGGACGCTCACTTCTTCTAGATATAACCGGCTCTTTACCGTTTGCGTCGTGCCAACTTATTGAATGGCAGCGTCCACCAGAGGTTCTTCCGGAAAAATCCCTCATTAGATACAACAAAGTAAGAGGGGAATCCTAGAGCAACATGTATCATATTCCAACGATATCCAATGAGCTCTAGAAGAAAGCAGCTTAGGCCGGTGTCAGACGAGCACACTAGGTGCACCCGTACTGACGTGCCTACCGGTGTCCGTCGCAGCGTTGTGCCGCTGCACTGGGGCAGGTCACACGCTGAGCATTTCAGCATTCGGTCACACGGCTCCAGCAGTCCTCAAAGGGTAGGACACCACCCACACAAAGCCGCCACTTGAGAGCTCGCCTAGATCCAGCTTCACGGCTCCAGTCCGAGTGAGCCGGATTCTTACACTTCTCACGGGATCTCTTAGAGAATGATATATGTTGCTCTATAAAGGGTTAATCAAAGAGCACTGGAAATCCCACAGAATTCCGGTGCTCTCTCGTTCCCCGCTGTTCACTGCAGGGTCCCTGAAGAGCACGAAAAATCTGAACGGATGAAAGAAAAAAAAAAAAAAAACACTGACAAGCAGGGTAAAAAAATAAATAAAAATAAAACACATCACAACGGCAACTATTAAACGCTGTTTGCAAAACAACTATTGTTGTAAAGCACCGTATTTCACTGCCGCCGAACAGGCACCGTATTTCACTGCCGCCGAACAGGCACCGTATTTCACTGCCGCCGAACAGGCACCGTATTTCACTGCCGCCGAACAGGCACCGTATTTCACTGCCGCCGAACAGGCACCGTATTTCACTGCCGCCAAACAGGCAACGTATTTCACTGCCGCCGAACAGGCACCGTATTTCACTGCCGCCGAACAGGCACCGTACTTGCTGGTAATTCGATAATATTTGGTGAACTGCCTGCTCTCTGAATAGCCGAATGGCAACGAAATTGTTCTATGTAATTTTGGGGCCAGTTTGGCTCTCTCTGAGCAACGCTGTATGATTCCCCTCTTCCTTTGTTATATCTAAGGGGGGATTTGCCGGGAGGTTAATCGGTGGACGGTGCCATTCCATAAGTTGGCAAGACGCAAACAATATAGAGCCAATTAAATATGGCCTTGAAAAATAAGAATAAGGCTAGGGTCAGACGAACGCATTTTTCACGCCTAGGTGCATTGATGCACCTTTTCACGGTGCGCAATTTCGGCCGTGATTTTTGATGGAGCTATTAAAAACAAATGGACGTGATGTTGGCCGGACATGTGCAGCATCGGACGTCTCCTAATCACGCACGCACGCCACTATGCCAACGCAGCGCACTCTGTGCGTCAGTACTAGCAGTTCTACGTTCTCGAAAAAATGTGTTCGTTTGCCGCTTGCGTTGCGCAGCCAAACTTTTGTGCGGTCGTACTTCGTATATTGGCCATCATTTGCTGCTACTACGGCCGAAATAAAGTGCGGCTGCACGCGCGTTCGAACTGCGTTCGTCTGACCCCAGCCTTATGGCAACAGCTGAAACAACCCTCCGTGGCCACAGGCAGAATATATAATTAACCCTGAGGATATCTCACAAGCTCTGCCAGATGGTCTGCTGAGCTCTGCCAGATGGTCTGCTGAGCTCTGCCAGATGGTCTGCTGAGCTCTGCCAGATGGTCTGCTGAGCTCTGCCAGATGGTCTGCTGAGCTCTGCCAGATGGTCTGCTGAGCTCTGCCAGATGGTCTGCTGAGCTCTGCCAGATGGTCTGCTGAGCTCTGCCAGATGGTCTGCTGAGCTCTGCCAGATGGTCTGCTGAGCTCTGCCAGATGGTCTGCTGAGCTCTGCCTCAAATCCTCAAAATACTAAAACCGCTCTCTTTCTCGTTCCTGCTAAAAGTCTTCTATGGTGAAGCAGCTATTGACTTCTCCAAATACAAGCGCAGTGTTAAGCGTTTACCCAGAGCCTGTCTGTAAATATAGAATGAGCGTAGCCTCTGTCCATCAGACACCTCCATTCATTCCTATGTTGGCTGTATGACAATCTGAGAGATATTTAACAGGGCTCTAGACGATGTGAGTGTCCGCTTTTATACAGCAAACATTACATCTCTACATGTCAGACTGTATTGTGCGATGGCTTTCCTTTTTGGGGTGTTTGTATAAGGTGACTGATCGCTGAGACATAGACGTATTTGTTTTATTGTTTTTGTTTACGCAACACGTGTTGTTCACTTTGTTATAATGTTTTGTTTTGCGCTTTATTCTTTAGGTTTACATGTAACTCGCCCGGGAGCCTCCTCACCTGCCTGCAGTGTTGAAATCGCCCCACAGGTCTGACGACGCGCCCGACACGGTCTTCGGTCCTGGAGCCGGCGAGCCCAGATCAAGGAGAATGTCTGGGGAGAAAAAGGCCCGACACAGAAATGAGCTGCAATTATGTATCAGCAAATAAAATGCAACATGTAACAATATATAAAACAAGCATTAAATGGAAGAAGCAGCTGAAAAGCCAGAATAAAATCCCCCACAACACGAATTAGCAGAAAGAAGGTAAATCCTGCTGACGGGGCAGACAAGCCTGAGGCGGCTCTGCACGAGAGGACTGGGTCTCACTTTATCCCCTGACCGAAGGGTGAAGCCATCTAGCATGGCGCTGCCCTCGCAAGGAGCGCGTCTGCGATAAAGCAGACTTTTGACACAAAGTAAGAAGTTGTGGACTTTATTTGCATATCTTACCCAGAGTTCCTTGCTGCACGTAGGAAGTTTAGACAAAGAGCTCCGTGGCCAGAGCAAGTCTCTGAAATGAACCTGCATGTCCGAGCCAGTCCCAGTGTTATATATACTTTTATATATAGAATTAAAAATCATTAAGCAAAATGTCTGGACGGCACACTCTGCGCGGCACACTCTGCGCGGCACACTCTGCGCGGCACACTGCATGTAAACAGAGGGTATCACGAGGATAGTACGGAAATATACGTAAAGCAAGCAAGAATAATCCGAATATATGGGGGCATCTGTATATCGGTAAAAACATACCAACATATATAAAACACGCTCATATATAAAACAATGTCCCCATACATGTGTATTGTGTTTGTGAGCGCAGTTTGCCGGGTTCACGTGTATTGTGAGCGCAGTTTGCCGGGTTCACGTGTATTGTGAGCGCAGTTTGCCGGGTTCACGTGTATTGTGAGCGCAGTTTGCCGGGTTCACGTGTATTTGACGGGTATTGGTATCAGTCGCCGGTATATTAGACGTGTCACAGCACTGAAAGGCTTTGTATTTCTTGCAGTCTCGTGTCGTTGGTGTGTCAGGGGGGTTACACACCTTTCATCATGTGGCAACACAAACAAACATCGGCGTCACCATAAACTATTATTTGAAAATACAAACACACAGATACACTTGTAAAATGACCCGTGTCGCTGCTTGTGCTGCCAGAGCGGCCATGGTTTCCGGGACACATAATTTATTCATGCTGATTGGCAGTGCATGAAAAATGCCACCCCGCAGCATGTATAATCCAAACGCTGCAGGTAAGAAATCAGAGAGGAATCCCAGATGACCTGCCTTGATTTCCTTCCTGTATCATATGAATTATACATGTTGCAGGGCAGCACTTTTTCCTGCACTCTCCCTCTGCATGAAATAGTAATGTGTGACCAGGAAAACATGGCCGACCTGGCGACCCTAGTCCATGTCCGCACCACCCAGAGGGAATGGATACATGCACAGGACCTGGGAAGGGGGGGTGACGGATGTTTATTGCAGTGTTGGTTTACAGGGCGAGTGAGAAGCTTGCAGGGCGTAAAAGGAGAACACGAGGAATAAACCGGGACATAACTGGGCAAACCACGACCATTTTTCAGGGCCGAAACTCTGGTTACCTGGGCTGGAGGAGGTGCTACCCGGCTGAAGAGGAGGAGGAGTCACATGATTTGCAACCGGTACCGAATGGGAAACCGGAACAGGGGGCGCGGAGATTTTACCACCAGGAGGGGGAGGGAGGAGGGCAATACCCCCAGATCCTGGGTTTCCCCGAGGCTTGCCAGGACCATCCCTCTTCTTTATATTCTGTGGGGGGGGGGGGGGGTGAAACAGAAAATTAAAAGGATGGAAGGACCTAAAATCCTCTGGACTGGAACAAAGGACGGACACGTACCCCAATATTCAGCTTGATCGTCTGGCCTTCTTTGAACCCCAAATCCAGCTTAGGGAGGTCGTCTTGACCCTGAGGCTGCTTGGACATGTCAGACTCCTGCTTTACCCACCTGCGGCAGGAGGAAATGTGACAGATCATGCAGGAGGCACAGTGTGGCGCAGGCGCGGGACAGATCATACAGGAGGCACAGTGTGGCGCAGGCGCGGGACAGATCATACAGGAGGCACAGTGTGGCGCAGGCGCGGGACAGATCATACAAGAGGCACAGTGTGGCGCAGGCGAGGAAGAGGGACGCAGGACAGATCATACAGGAGGCACAGTGTGGCGCAGGCGAGGAAGAGGGACGCAGGACAGATCATACAGGAGGCACAGTGTGGCGCAGGCGAGGAAGAGGGACGCGGGACAGATCATACAGGAGGCACAGTGTGGCGCAGGCGCGGGACACATCATACAGGAGGCACAGTGTGGCGCAGGCGCGGGACACATCATACAGGAGGCACAGTGTGGCGCAGGCGAGGAAGAGGGACGCGGGACTTACTTGAAGTGATCCTGAAGAGAAACATTGAAGTCAAAGGCATCTCCTCGATCGGAGAAGCCGATGCCGATGAACGCGCTCCTTCCTGACAGCGAGGAAGAGGAGATCAACATGACAAGCCTCTCCACAAGCTACGAGACTCCGAACACAAACACACACCCCTACCCCCCCCCCCCGAGGTTAACCGACCTATTCTGGTGGATCCATGACCCTCATGAATCAATACCAAGCGTCATCCAGCGCCAAATACCAAAATCAGGTTCTGTTTGACCCATCTGCACCCAACCCCCCACCCCCGACAATCCTCCCCATCTTCATAATGCAGACACAGCTACAAATGCAGCAACATGTCCAGGATCTCCAAGCTCATCCAGCCGCCCTCCTTGCCCCTTTCTCGCGCCGCTTGTTCGATAGCGCCCCTGGTTATCGCACTCCTGCTGTCCCTCAGAAGCTCACCATTCCCATCCTGGATCCTGATGACGAAGTACCGGCTGGAATCTGTCACGGTCTCCACTGTGATTCCAGGAAACTGGTCAACTGGAGCTTGAGCGAAGAGTTCTCCTGGCAGGGGTGGAAACGTCAGGGGTTAGTGAGACCATAAAGGGTGCGGTGACACCCCAACATGACACAGCTTGGGGAGAGGGCACTGACACGGCCGCCAGATGCCTCCGTCAGATCAAGGGGTGCTGTGACACCCCCACATGACACAGCTTGGGGAGAGGGCAGTGACACGGCCGCCGGACGCCGTCAGATCAAGGAGTGCTGTGACACCCCCACATGACACAGCTTAGGGAGAGGGCAGTGATACGGCCGCCAGATGCCTCCGTCAGATCAAGGGGTGCTGTGACACCCCCACATGACACAGCTTGGGGAGAGGGCAGTGACACTGCCGCCAGATGCCTCCGTCAGATCAAGGGGTGCTGTGACACCCCCACATGACACAGCTTGGGGAGAGGGCACTGACACGGCCGCCGGACGCCTCAATCAGATAGATCTTAATAAACGGGTTTTATGTGGGGGGGGGGGGGGGGGGGGTTCTATAGGGTAACGGATCTGCTGGCTGTGTCTCCGCGCCTCTATAACCCCCCGATTACCCTGTCTGCTCGCAGTCACATCATACTCCGGCCCGGGGTGGACCAGGGGGTCATTCTCTGTGCCCGGGTGAATGGCGGGCGCTGCGGATACCTGACACTTTGTCCTCCAGTTTGATATAAGCCACTTTCCCCTTGGAGGTGAGTCTCATTCTGCCCGTCCAGTCCGGCTGGTCCAGCTTCCAGTCTGAAGCCCTGGTGGAGCAAAAACAAGGGTCACATGATCAGATCCGGCCGAGAGATTCACATGGAGCCGACTAGGCTCTTCAGACCCAGAGAACAAACCGGATCACGATCCTTTACGGTGATACAATTCCCCCTCGCCTGCACCCCCCCCCCCCCACCCCCCTCGCCCGAGGCTCTGGCATGCACCTGGTTGGATGCCAGGCTGTCATTGCAGCGGACTGGGCGCAGTACAGATTGGGAACAGACCGACGCAGCAGGATCGGTGGATGGTGCCCACGGGCTCTGAGTATCATCAAATGACGCAGCGACCGGGGACAGACGGGACCATTAAAGCCCAGATGGACCAATAGAATCGCAGGAGAATGTATCTATATATAAATGTATCTCCAGGATTAGGATCAGGTACACGACGGACAAAAAGAGGGCGATGGCCAGTACCCCAACGTGTGTGTGTGTGTGACCATATGACATCACATGTACCCCAACCTGTCTGTCCACGTGCCTGTCCCCCCATACAGCAGTCTGCCCCCCCACACAGTCTGTCCCCCCCCCCTACATCAGTCTGTCTGTCGTCCCCCCATGAGAGTGGGTAAATCGGTATCAATGCTCTTTTCATCACAAAACGACAGATCCAAGCTTTTTTGTGTTTTTTTTTTTTTTTTACAAATCACATCGGATCTTTGCATATTTCAATAAAACACAATAATATCCTTTAGGATCCACAACTTTTCCCCCAAAAAATTGCTGGAATCTAGTGGATCTGTGCGCTTTTTCATTAAGAAAATGACGGATCCAGCCGGATCCATGCATTATTTTGAGAAATCGCATCGGATCTTTGCACATTTCAATAAAACACAATGGGCTCTATTACAATCTTCGCGCAAAAACGCATTAATGAGAGGAAAAACCCTTTGCGCAGAATGTCGTATTACAATGTCCGCGCAAAAAATGCGCGTTAATGTCTACCGCGGGTGAACCTGCGCGAACCCTTTGCGAGCGTAATGTACTGCACGCATCCTATACTTAACATAGTGAGCGCAAATGCGTTTGTAATACCATCCGCGTACCAACGCACAATCTATGGGCAAAATTTAAAGGACAACGTTTGCGCGCATAATTTTAACATCTTTTAAAAGCTGGTGGTAACGGAAAAGCTGAACGTCCTGCCCGAAACCAAATACACCAGCCCGAAAAAAAAAAAAAAAATACACAGCAACGTATAGTTACACATTCTACACATACCCAAACAATAAAATGGAGAAGTTGTGCGTGTTTTTATTATTGATGCAGCATACAATCAGGTCCAGAAATATTGGGACATGGACACAATTGTAACATCTTTGGCTCTATACACCACCACAATGGAGTTGGAATGAAACAAACACAATGTGCTGTAACTGCAGACTGTCAGCTTTAATTTGAGGGTATGTACATCCAACTCAGGTGAACGGTGTAGGACTTACAGCAGTTTGCAGATGTGCCCCCACTTGTTAAGGGACCAAAAGTAATGGGACAGAATAATAATCATAAATCAAACTTTCCCTTCTTAATACTTGGTTACAAATCCTTTGCAGTCAATCACAGCCTGAAGTCTGGAACGCATAGACATCACCAGACGCTGGGTTTCATCCCTGGTGATGCTCTGCCAGGCCTCTACTGCAACTGTCTTCAGTTCCTGCTTGTTCTTGGGGCATTTTCCCTTCAGTTTTGTCTTCAGCAAGTGAAATGCAGCTCAATGGGATTCAGGTCAGGTGATTGACTTGGCCATTGCATAACATTCCACTTCTGTCCTTCAAAACTCTTTGCTTGCTTTTGCAGTATGCTTTGGGTCATTGTCCATCTGCACTGTGAAGCGCCGTCCAATGAGTTCTGCAGCATTTGGCTGAATGTGAGCAGATAATATTGCCCGAAACACTTCAGAATTCATCCTGCTGCTTTTGTCAGCGTCACATCATCAATAAATACAAGAGAACCAGTTCCATTGGCAGCCATACATGCCCACGCCATGACACTACCACCACCATGCTTCACTGATGAGGTGGTATGCTTAGGATCATGAGCAGTTCCTTTCCTTCTCCATACTCTTCTCTTCCCATCACTCTGGTACAAGTTGATCTTGGTCTCATCTGTCCATAGGATCTTGTTCCAGAACTGTGAAGGCTTTGTTAGGTGTTGTTTGGCAAACTCTAATCTGGCCTTCCTGTTTTTGAGGCTCACCAATGGTTTACATCTTGTGGTGAACCCTCTGTATTCACTCTGGTGAAGTCTTCTTGATTGTTGACTTTGACACACATACACCTACCTCCTGGAGAGTGTTCTTGATCTGGCAACTGTTGTGAAGGGTGTTTTCTTCACCAGGGAAAGAATTCTTCGGTCATCCACCAGTTGTTTTCCGTGGTCTCCCGGGTCTTTCGGTGTTGCTGAGCTCACCGGTGCGTTCCTACTTTATGAAAATGTTCCAAACAGTTGTTTTGGCCACGCCTAATGTTCTTGCTATCTCTCTGATGGGTTTGTTTTGTTTCTTCAATCTAATGATGGCTTGCTTCACTGATAGTGACAGCTCTTTGGATCTCATCTTGAGAGTTGACAGCAACAGATTCCAAATGCAAATAGCACACTTGAAATGAACTCTGGGCCTTTTATCTGCACATTGTAATTGGGGTAATGAGGGAATATCACACACCTGGCCATGGAACAGCTGAGAAGCCAATTGTCCCATTACCTTTGGTCCCTTAACAAGTGGGGGCACATCTGCAAACTGCTGTAAGTCCTACACCGTTCACCTGAGTTGGATGTACATACCCTCAAATTAAAGCTGACAGTCTGCAGTTAAAGCACATTGTGTTTGTTTCATTCCAACCCCCCACAGTCAGTCAGTCCCCCCCACACACAGTCAGTCAGTCCCCCCCACACACAGTCAGTCAGTCCCCCCCACACACAGTCAGTCAGTCCCCCCCACACACAGTCAGTCAGTCCCCCCACACACAGTCAGTCAGTCCCCCCCACACACAGTCAGTCAGTCCCCCCACACACAGTCAGTCAGTCCCCCCACACACAGTCAGTCAGTCCCCCCACACACAGTCAGTCAGTCCTCCCCACACACAGTCAGTCAGTCCTCCCCACACAGTCAGTCAGTCCTCCCCACACAGTCAGTCAGTCCTCCCCACACACAGTCAGTCCTCCCCACACACAGTCAGACCTCCCCACACAGTCAGTCAGACCTCCCCACACAGTCAGTCAGACCTCCCCACACAGTCAGTCCCCCCCACAGTCAGTCCTCTCCACACAGTCAGTCCCCCCACACAGTCAGTCCCCCCACACCACAGTCAGTCCCCCCCCACAGTCAGTCCCCCCCCACACAGTCAGTCCCCCCACACAGTCAGTCTCCCCCAGTCAGTCCCCCCACACCACAGTCAGTCCCCCCCCACAGTCAGTCCCCCCCCACACAGTCAGTCTGTCCCACCCCACATCAGTCAGTCTGTCCCACCCCACATCAGTCAGTCTGTCCCACCCCACATCAGTCTGTCCCCCCACACAGTCAGTCTGTCCCCCCCACAGAGTCAGTCTGTCCCCCCCCACACATCAGTCATCCCCCCATATCATCAGTCAGTCCCCCCATACGTCAGTCCCCCCATACGTCAGTCCCCCAATACAGTCACCACAAGTCAGTCTGTCCCCCCCACACCAGTCTGTCTGTCCCCCCCCACACGCAGTCTGTCTGTCCCCCCCCACACCAGTCTGTCTGTCCCCCCCCCCACACCAGTCTGTCTGCCCTCCCCCCACCCAGTCTGTCTGTCCCCCCCCCACACCGTCAGTCCCCCCCATACATGAATCAGTCTCCCCCATACATCAGTCAGTCCCCCCCATACATTCAGTCAGTCCCCCCCCATACAGTCAGTCGCCCAAGTCAGTCTGTCCCCCCCCCCACAGAGTCAGTCTGTCCCCCCCACAGAGTCAGTCAGTCCCCCCCATACATCAGTCTGTCCCCCAAATACATCAGTCCTGTCCCCCAAATACATCAGTCTGTCCCCCAAGTCAGTCTGTCCCCCCCACACATCAGTCTGTTCTGTCCCCCCACACAGTTCTGTCTGTCCCCCCACACATCAGTTCTGTCTGTCCCCCCACACATCAGTCTGTCTGTCCCCCCACACATCAGTCTGTCTGTCCCCCCCCACATCAGTCTGTCTGTCCCCCCACAACATCAGTCTGTCTGTCCCCCCACACATCAGTCTCTCTGTCCCCCCACACATCAGTCTCCGTCTGTCCCCCCACACATCAGTCTGTCTGTCCCCCCCCACACATCAGTCTGTCTGTCCCCCCAACATCAGTCTGTTCTGTCCCCCCCACACATCAGTCTGTCTTCCCCCACACATCAGTCTCGTCTGTCCCCCCACACATCAGTCTCTCTTCCCCCCACACATCAGTCTCTCTGTCCCACCACACATCAGTCTGTCTGTCCCCCCCCACACTCAGTCTGTCTGTCCCCCCACACATCAGTCTGTCTGTCCCCCCCCACATCAGTCTGTCTTCCCCCCCACACATCCAGTCTGTCTGTCTGTCCCCCCCCACACATCAGTCTGTCTGTCCTGTCTGTCCCCCCACAACATCAGTCTGTCTGTCTGTCTGTCCCCCCACACATCAGTCTGTCTGTCTGTCCCCCCCACACATCAGTCTGTCTGTCCCCCCCACACACCAGTCTGTCTGTCTGTCCCCCCACACATCAGTCTGTCTGTCCCCCCACACATCAGTCTGTCTGTCCCCCCCACACATCAGTCTGTCTGTCCCCCCAACACAGTCAGTCTGTCCCCCCCCCCACACAGTCAGTCTGTCCCCCCCACACAGTCAGTCTGTCCCCCCCACACAGTCAGTCCCCCCCATACACCAGTCTGTCCCCCCCATACACCAGTCTGTCCCCCGCCAGTCTGTCCCCCCATACATCAGTCAGTCCCCCCCCATACATCAGTCAGTCCCCCCCATACATCAGTCAGTCCCCCCATACATCAGTCAGTCCCCCCCATATACATCAGTCAGTCCCCCCCATCCAACAGTCAGTCAGTCCCCCCCCATACATCAGTCAGTCCCCCCCCATACATCAGTCAGTCCCCCCCCATACATCAGTCAGTCCCCCCCATACATCAGTCAGTCCCCCCCATACATCAGTCAGTCCCCCCCCATACATCAGTCAGTCCCCCAAGTCAGTCTGTCCCCCCCACACATCAGTCTGTCTGTCCCCCCCCCACAGAGTCAGTCTGTCCCACCCACAGAGTCAGTCAGTCCCCCCCATACATCAGTCTGTCCCCCCATACATCAGTCTGTCCCCCCCATACATCAGTCTGTCCCCCCCATACATCAGTCTGTCCCCCCCATACAGTCAGTCCCCCCATACATCAGTCAGCCCCCCCATACATCAGTCAGTCTGTCCCCCCCCACACATACGTCAGTCCCCCCCATACAGTCAGTCCCCCCCATTACAGTCAGTCCCCCCCATACAGTCAGTCTGTCTGTCCCCCCCATACACCAGTCTGTCCCCCCCAGTCTGTTCCCCCCATACAGTCAGTCTGTCCCCCCCATACAGTCAGTCTGTCCCCCCATACAGTCTGTCCCACCCCAGAGTCAGTCTGTCCCCCCCATCACAGTCAGTCCCCCCCACACACCAGTCAGTCAGTCTGTCCCATACAGTCTGTCCTTCGTTTCCTTTCCCGCACGGGGCGTGTCACACCTGTAGCCCCGGTTGGAGGCCCGGGGTGGGATCCGGTAGACGCTGATCTCGGGTTTCACGCACAGCACAGACTCATATTCTGCTTCCGCCGCCATCTTTCCCCCCGAGCAGCAGCGGACCGCGCGACTTCCGCCCGTCGCTATGGAGACTGCATCCGGAGCGCCGCGCGGAGATTGGCAGGGACCGCGACGTCACGTGATGGCATAGGCGGCGCCAGGACCCGTTTTGGGGTCCTAAAGCCCGCCTTGTGATCAGCTCAGCTTTCCTCATCGCTCCCCCATCACTCCCAGCCAACCCCTCACCTCCCCCATCACTCCCAGTCAACCCCTCACCTCCCCCATCACTCCCAGCCAACCACTCTCCTCCCCATCACTCCCAGCCAACCCCCTCACCTCCCATCACTCCCAGCCAACCCCCTCACCTCCCCCATCACTCCCAGCCACCCCCTCACTCCCCATCACTCCCAGCCAACCCCCTCACTCCCCATCACTCCCAGCCAACCCCCTCACCTCCCATCACTCCCAGCCAACCCCCTCACCTCCCCATCACTCCCAGCCAACCCACTCTCCTCCCCATCACTCCCAGCCAACCCACTCTCCTCCCCATCACTCCCAGCCAACCCCTTCACCTCCCCCATCACCCCAGCCAACCCTCACCTCCCCATCACTCCCAGCCAACCCCCTCACCTCCTCCATCACTCCCAGCCAACCCCTCACACCTCCCCCATCACTCCCAGCCAACCCCTCTCACCACCTCCCCCATCACTCCCAGCCAACCCACTCTCCTCCCCATCACTCCCAGCCAACCCACTCTCCTCCCCATCACTCCCAGCCAACCCACTCTCCTCCCCATCACTCCCAGCCAACCCCTCACCTCCCCCATCACTCCCAGCCAACCCCTCACCTCCCCCATCACTCCCAGCCAACCCACTCACCTCCCCCATCACTCCCAGCCAACACCCTCACCTCCCCATACCCCCTCCGCCTCCCCATCACTCCCAGCCAACACCCTCACCTCCCCATAACCCCCTCGCCTCCCCATCACTCCCAGCCAACCCCCTCACCTCCCCATCACTCTAGCCAACTCCCTCACCTCTCCATCACTCCCAGCCAACCCCCTCACCTCCCCCATCACTCCCAGCCAACCCCCTCACCTCCCCATCACTCCCAGCCAACCCCCTCACCTCCCATCACTCCCAGCCAACCCCCTCACCTCCCCATCACTCCCAGCAAACCCCTCACCTCCCCATCACTCCCAGCCAACCCCCTCACCTCCCCATCACTCCCAGCCAACCCCCTCACCTCCCCATCACTCCCAGCCAACCCCTCTCACCTCCCCATCACTCCCAGCCAACCCACTCTCCTCCCCATCACTCCCAGCCAACCCACTCTCCTCCCCATCACTCCCAGCCAACCCACTCTCCTCCCCATCACTCCCAGCCAACCCCTCACCTCCCCCATCACTCCCAGCCAACCCCTCACCTCCCCATCACTCCCAGCCAACCCACTCACCTCCCCATCACTCCCAGCCAACACCCTCACCTCCCCATAACCCCCTCGCCTCCCCATCACTCCCAGCCAACACCCTCACCTCCCCATAACCCCCTCGCCTCCCCATCACTCCCAGCCAACCCCCTCACCTCCCCATCACTCCTAGCCAACTCCCTCACCTCTCCATCACTCCCAGCCAACCCCCTCACCCCCCATCACTCCCAGCCAACCCCCTCACCTCCCCATCACTCCCAGCCAACCCCCTCACCTCCCCATCACTCCCAGCCAACCCCCTCACCTCCCCATCACTCCCAGCAAACCCCTCACCTCCCCATCACTCCCAGCCAACCCCTCACATCCCCATCACTCCCAGCCAACCCTCACCTTCCGATCACTCCCAGCAAACCCATCACCTCCCCATCACTCCCAGCCAACCCCTCACCTCTCCATCACTCCCAGCCAACCCCCACCTCCCCATCACTCCCAGCCAACCCCCTTACCTCTCCATCACTCCCAGCCAACCCCTTCACCTCCCCTTCACTACCAGCCAACCCATCACCTCTCCATCACTCTCAGCCAACCCCCTCACCTCTCTATCACTCTCAGCCAACCCCTCACCTCCCCAATCACTCCCAGCCAACCCCCTCACCTCCCATCACTCCCAGCCAACCACCTCACCTCCCCATCACTCTCAGCCAACCCCCTCACCTCTCCATTACTCCCAGCCAACCCCCTCACCTCCCCATCACTCCTAGCCAACTCCCTCACCTTCCCATTACTCCCAGCCAACCTCCTCATCACTCCTAGCCAACCCCCTCACTTCTCCATCACTCCCAGCCACCCCTCACCTCCCCATCACTCCTAGCCAACTCCCTCACCTCCCCATCACTCCCAGCCAACCCCCTCATCACTCCTAGCCAACCCCCTCACCTCTCTATCACTCCCAGCCAACCCTCACCTCCCCCATCACTCCCAGCCAACCCCTCACCTCCCCCATCACTCCCAGCCAACCCCCTCACCTCCCCATCACTCCCAGCAAACCCCCTCACCTCCACATCACTCCTAGCCAACCCCCTCACCTCCCCATCACTCCTAGCCAGCCCCCTCACCTCCCCATCACTCCCAGCCAACCTCCCCATCACTCCCAGCTTCCCCATCACTCCCAGCCAACCCTCTCAATTCCCCATCACTCCCAGCCAACCCTCTCAATTCCACTCCCACCACCCCCTCACCTCTCCATTACTCCCAGCCAACTCCCTCACCTCTCCATTACTCCCAGCCAACCCCCTCACCTCCCCATCACTCCCAGCAAACCCCCTCACCTCCCCATCACTCCCAGCCAACCCCCTCACCTCCCCAATCACTCCCAGCCAACCTCCTCACTTCCCCGATCACTCCCAGCTCCCCCATCACTCTGAGCCAACCCCCTCACCTCTTCCATCACTCCGAGCCAACCCCCTCACCTCTTCCATCACTCCCAGCCAACCCCTCTCACCTCCCCATCACTCCAGCCAACCCCTCACCTCCCCATCACTCCCAGCCACCCCCACCTCCCCCATCACTCCCAGCCAACCCCCTCACCTCCACCATCACTCCCAGCCAACGTCCTCACCTCCCCATCACTCCCAGCCAACCCCTCACCTCCCCAATCACTCCCAGCCAACCCCCTCACCTCCTCCATCACTCCCAGCCAACCCTTCTCACCTCCCCATCACTCCCAGCCAGCCCATCTCACCTCCCCCATCACTCACTGCCAATCCCATCATCACATCTTACATCACTCCCAGCCAACCCCCTCACCTATCACTCCCAGCCAACCTCCTCCATCACTCCCAGCCAACCCCTCACCTCCCCATCTCCCAGCCAACCCCTCACCTCCTCCATCACTCCCAGCCAACCCCCTCACCTCCCCATCACTCCCAGCCAACCCCTCACCTCCTCCATCACTCCCAGCCAACCCCCTCACCTCCCATCACTCCCAGCCAACCCCTCTCACCTCCCCATCACTCCCAGCCAACCCCTCTCACCTCCCCATCACTCCCAGCCAACCCCTCTCACCTCCCCATCACTCCCAGCCAACCCCCTCACCTCTTCCATCACTCCCAGCCAACCCCCTCACCTCGCCCATCACTCCCAGCCAACCCCTCACCTCTTCCATCACTCCCAGCCAGACCCTCTCACCTCCCCATCACTCACAGCCAACCCCCTCACCTCTTCCATTAATCCAGCCAACTCCCTCACCTCCCCATCACTCACAGCCACCCCTCACCTCTCCCATCACTCCCAGCTCCCCCATCACTCCCAGCCAGCCCCTATCCCATCACTCCCTGCCCCCTCACCTTTCCCAGCTCCCCATGACTCCAAGCCCTCTCTCCTCTCCCAGCTCCCCCATCACTCCCAGCCCCCTCACCACTCCCAGCCCCCTCACCTCTTCCAGGTCCCCCATCACTCCCAGCCAGCCCCTCTCCCATCACTCCCAGCCCCCTCTCCTCTCCAACTTCCCCATCACGCCCAGCCCCCTATCACTCCCAGCCCCCTCACCTTTCCCAGCTCCTCCCCATCACTCCCAACCTGCACCTCTCACCTCTCCCATCACTCCCAGTGAGCCCCCTAACCTCTCCCAGCCAGCCCCTCACCTCTCCCATCACTCCCAGCTCCCCATCACTCCCAGCCAGCCCCTCTCACCTCCCCCATCACTACCAACCAGCCCTCTCACCTCCCCATTACTCCCAGCTCCCCATCACTCCCAGCCAGTCCCTTTCACCTCTCCCATCACTCCCAGCCAGCCCATCTCACCTCCCCCATCACTACCAGACAGCCATCTCACCTCTCCCATCACTACCAACAAGCCCCTCTCACCTCCCCATCACTCCCAGCTCCACCATCACTCTCAGCCAGCCCCTCTCCCCTCTCCTATCACTCCCAGCACCCCATCACTCCCAGCCAGCCCATCTCACCTCCCCCATCACTCCCAGCCAGCCATCTCACCTCTCCCATCACTCCCAACCAACCCCCTCTCCTCCCCATCACTCCCAGCTCCCCTATCACTCCCAGCCAACTCCTATCAGCTCTCCCATTCAGCCGTGCTCATCACACTACCAGCTCACCATCACTCTTAGCCAGACCCTCAGCTCTCCAATCATCCCAGGCATCACCCCCAGGCAGCCCTCACATGACTCCCAGCTAGTCTCTCAGCTTTCCCATCACTCCCAGCCAGCCCCCAGCTCTCTCATCACTCCCAGCCAGTCCTTCAGCTTTCCCATCACTATCAGCCATGACACTTAGCCAACCCTCCTATCATCCCCAGCCAGCCCCTAGCTTTCCCATCACTCCCAGCCAGTTCTTCCAACACCCTCATTCCTCCCAGACAGTTCTTGCATTACTCCCAGCCAGCCCATCATTTCCCCATCACTCCCAGCCAGCCATCAGCTTTCCCATGACCCACAGGCAGCCCCCCATCTCTCTCAGCCATCACTCCCTGCCAGTCCCTCAGCCCTCCCAGATGGCTCCCCACAGATCTCCCATCGCGCCCCTCTCCTCGCCCTCTCTCTGTCCGTTTCACTGTTCTCTCTCCCAGTTACTCCGGGTAGTTTTCAGTAATTTTTAGCTTTCTTTTGCTTTTGGTGTTTCTTTAAAATCCCGTCTGGAGGAGAGGGGACCCTGCTCCAGAGTTTACAATCTAAGAGGAGAGGGGACCCTGCTCCAGAGCTTACAATCTAAGAGGAGAGGGGACCCTGCTCCAGAGCTTACAATCTAAGAGGAGAGGGGACCCTGCCCCAGAGCTTACAATCTAAGAGGAGTGGGGACCCTGCCCCAGAGCTTACAATCTAAGAGAGGGGACCCTGCCCCAGAGCTTACAATCTAAGAGGAGAGGGGACCCTGCCCCAGAGTTTACAATCTAAGAGGAGAGGGGACCCTGCCCCAGAGCTTACAATCTAAGAGGAGAGGGGACCCTGCTCCAGAGCTTACAATCTAAGAGGAGAGGGGACCCTGCCCAGAGCTTACAATCTAAGAGGAGAGGGACCCTGCTCCAGAGCTTACAATCTAAGAGGAGAGGGGACCCTGCTCCAGAGCTTACAATCTAAGAGGAGAGGGGACCCTGCTCCAGAGCTTACAATCTAAGAGGAGAGGGGACCCTGCCCCAGAGCTTACAATCTAAGAGGAGTGGGGACCCTGCCCCAGAGCTTACAATCTAAGAGAGGGGACCCTGCCCCAGAGTTTACAATCTAAGAGGAGAGGGGACCCTGCCCCAGAGCTTACAATCTAAGAGGAGAGGACCCTGCTCCAGAGCTTACAATCTAAGAGGAGAGGGGACCCTGCCCCAGAGTTTACAATCTAAGAGGAGAGGGGACCCTGCTCCAGAGCTTACAATCTAAGAGGAGAGGGGACCCTGCTCCAGAGCTTACAATCTAAGAGGAGAGGGGACCCTGCCCAGAGCTTACAATCTAAGAGGAGAGGGGACCCTGCTCCAGAGCTTACAATCTAAGAGGAGAGGGGACCCTGCTCCAGAGCTTACAATCTAAGAGGAGAGGGGACCCTGCTCCAGAGCTTACAATCTAAGAGGAGAGGGGACTCTGCCCCAGAGCTTACAATCTAAGAGGGGAGGGGACCCTGCTCCAGAGCTTACAATCTAAGAGGAGTGGGGACCCTGCCCCAGAGCTTACAATCTAAGAGGAGAGGGGACCCTGCTCCAGAGCTTACAATCTAAGAGGAGAGGAGACCCTGCTCCAGAGTTTACAATCTAGGAGGAGAGGGGACCCTGCCCCAAAGTTTACAATCTAAGAGGAGAGGGGACCCTGCTCCATAGCTTACAATCTCAGAGGAGAGGGGACCCTGCTCCATAGCTTACAATCTAAGAGGAGAGAGGACCCTGCTCCAGAGCTTACAATCTAAGAGGAGAGGAGACCCTGCTCCAGAGTTTACAATCTAGAGGAGAGGGACCCTGCTCCATAGCTTACAATCTAAGAGGAGAGGGGACCCTGCTCCAGAGCTTACAATCTAAGAGGAGAGGGACCCTGCTCCAGAGCTTACAATCTAAGAGGAGAGGGGACCCTGCTCCAGAGCTTACAATCTAAGAGGAGAGGGGACCCTGCTCCAGAGCTTACAATCTAAGAGGAGAGAGGACCCTGCCCAGAGCTTACAATCTAAAAGGAGAGGGGATCCTGCTCCAGAGCTTACAATCTAAGAGGAGAGGGGACCTGCTCCAGAGTTTACAATCTAAGAGAGGGGACCCTGCCCCAGAGTTTACAATCTAAGAGGAGAGGGGACCCTGCTCCAGAGCTTACAATCTAAGAGGAGAGGGGACCCTGCTCCAGAGCTTACAATCTAAGAGGAGAGGGGACCCTGCTCCAGAGCTTACAATCTAAGAGGAGAGGGGACCCTGCCCCAGAGCTTACAATCTAAGAGGAGTGGGGACCCTGCCCCAGAGCTTACAATCTAAGAGAGGGGACCCTGCCCCAGAGTTTACAATCTAAGGGAGAGGGGACCCTGCTCCAGAGCTTACAATCTAAGAGGAGAGGGGACCCTGCTCCAGAGCTTACAATCTAAGAGGAGAGAGGACCCTGCTCCAGAGCTTACAATCTAAGAGGAGAGGAGACCCTGCTCCAGAGTTTACAATCTAAGAGGAGAGGGGACCCTGCTCCATAGCTTACAATCTAAGAGGAGAGGGGACCCTGCTCCAGAGCTTACAATCTAAGAGGAGAGGGGACCCTGCTCCAGAGCTTACAATCTAAGAGGAGAGAGGACCCTGCCCCAGAGCTTACAATCTAAAAAGGGAGGGATCCTGCTCCAGAGCTTACAATCTAAGAGGAGAGGGGACCCTGCTCCAGAGTTTACAATCTAAGAGAGGGGACCCTGCCCCAGAGTTTACAATCTAAGAGGAGAGGGGACCCTGCTCCAGAGCTTACAATCTAAGAGGAGAGGGGTCCCTGCCGGGTATTTTATAATGGAAAAAATTAAAATGGATGCCTGTAGCCATCTTGTTTAATGTAAAGTCTTTCTTTTTCAATTTTCCCTAGTTTTAGAAATGGACAGAGATTTTTTTTAATAGTTCATGACTAGGTGAACCTTAAGAGTTTTTTTTTCTATAAATGCCAGATATGATGTTATAAACAATAAAATGTTTTTATGTGATATAATGCTGAGCTACATATTTAAATTTATTGGTTTGTTTTAACAAGTCTTTGAATGAAAAGAGGAGTAGAGATATTAATTTAATTTTGACAGGAGAGACCCAAAGTCTAGGATTGAATATAGGGTCTTTGTTAAAACAGATTGATCTTTTGACCTGAGATAACATATATAAAAATTTAATTGTGCAATTAATTTGAAGAGCAACACTGCCCTCTTGAGGTATAGTAAATATTATATTAGTATAGAGAAAAATATTTAAATGAAAGGGGTAGATTGTCAGTGACGTCAAATTGACTATAATTGGAGCTGTACTGTTCGTCCCAAGGTATTCAGATTTCCAGGACATAAGGTCATTCAGATCATACCAAGACACGATCATGCATTGATTGAGGCAGATCATACCAAGACACGATAATGCATTCAAGATAAAACATATCACTTAATTAGGACCACACCTCTAACCAGTGGCGTAGCGTGGGTTGTCAGCGCCCGGGGCCAGCCAAGAATTGTGCGCCCCCCCACCTGTGGACACGTTATCGATATTGCCCCAGCTCTCACATGGATATTGCCCCAGCTCATGGATTTGCCCCCAGCTCATGGATTTGCCCCAGCTCATGGATTTGCCCCAGCTCATGGATATGCCCCAGCTCATGGATATGCCCCAGCTCACACATGGATTTGCCACAGCTCACACATGGATATTGCCCCAGCTCATGGATTTGCACAGCTCATGGATATGCCCCAGCTCACTCATGGATTTGCCCCAGCTCATGGATTTGCCCCCAGCTCATGGATTTGCCCAGCTCATGGATTTGCCCCCAGCTCATGGATTTGCCCCCAGCTCATGGATTTGCCCAGGTCATGGATTTGCCCCCAGTCATGGATTTGCCCAGCTCATGGATTTGCCCCCAGGTCATGGATTTGCCCCAGCTCATGGATTTCCCCAGGTCATGGATTTGCCCCCAGGTCATGGATTTGCCCAGCTCATTGATTTGCCCCCAGGTCATGGATTTGCCCCAGCTCATGGATTTGCCCCCAGGTCATGGATTTGCCCCAGTCATGGATTTGCCCCAGCTCACACATGGATTTGCCCCAGCTCATGGATTTGCCCCAGCTCATGGATTTGCCCCAGCTCACACATGGATTTTCCCCCAGCTCACACATGGATTTGCCCCAGCTCATGGATTTGCCCCCAGCTCATGGATTTGCCCCAGGTCATGGATTTGCCCAGCTCATGGATTTGCCCCAGCTCATGGATTTGCCCCCAGGTCATGGATTTGCCCAGCTCATGGATTTGCCCAGCTCATGGATTTGCCCCCAGGTCATGGATTTGCCCAGCTCATGGATTTGCCCCAGCTCACACATGGATTTGCCCAGCTCATGGATTTGCCCCAGCTCACACATGGATTTGCCCCCAGCTCATGGATTTGCCCCCAGCTCACACATGGATTTGCCCAGCTCATGGATTTGCCCCCAGGTCATGGATTTGCCCAGCTCATGGATTTGCCCCAGCTCATGGATTTGCCCCCAGCTCATGGATTTGCCCAGCTCATGGATTTGCCCCAGCTCATGGATTTGCCCCAGCTCATGGATTTGCCCAGCTCATGGATTTGCCCCAGCTCATGGATTTGCCCCCAAGTCATGGATTTGCCCAGCTCATGGATTTGCCCCCAGCTCATGGATTTGCCCCCAGCTCATGGATTTGCCCCAGCACATGGATTTGCCCAGCTCTCACCTGGATATTGCTCCAGCTCCGGCAGGGGTTGAGGGGACCCAGATGCCGGGCAGTGCGGGAGTGCCTGCCCGGTCCTGAAGAGTCCGTCCTGTTGAAGGGGATGCGGCTGCGTGGCGTGCGTGCGCAGGTCACACGGTCCGGCCAGTCAGGTGGTACGGAGACTCAGTACCACCTGATTAGCTGGACCACGTGACCTGCGCCTGCACGCAGCCGCTTCCCTCTAACAGGACGGACTCTTCAGGACCGGGCAGGCACCCCCGCGCTGCCCGGCATCTGGGTCCCCTCAACCCCCGGGCAAATGCGCCCCTAACAAAACTGCGCCCGGGGCCACGGCCCCCCAGCCCCCCCCCACGCTACGCCACTGCCTCTAACTCACATGCTTTGAATATCTACAGTGATAATTTTCACATATTCCAAAACAATCAAAGAATATTGTTGCTGTAACTTGAATCCAGATTGGAGAGGTAATGTATGAGAAAGCAAATTTAAAGTTAATGTAATAATATATATATCTGGAGTATTTCTTGCAATAGATAGACTGAGATATCTCAAATTACTGTTAGATCCAGAGTCTTCAAAATATTTCTATTCTAAATCTGCAGATAGAGATATGAAGAAGAATCAGATATAAGGTTTATCCTAAAGAAACTATTGCAAAATGATATACAGATATATATATATATATATATTGAATTTGGAAATTTTCTGTGATTGAAATTAATAAGCAAGGAATTATATAACTACAATATAAAAAGCAGAAGATTAGAAGTTTAATTTTTGATATTAGGGGAGGATTCACTAAATAAGTTTTTATTACTTATCATTCTAGAAATAGAATAAGTGATAGCTCATCTTTTGTTGATCCAGGTAGCATAGAGAGATACATATATCTCTACAAGATCTAGCTTGTTAAACATTGGTTTGCTGGGAAATACATGTTAATTGTTTTCGTTAAGCAGAAATATTTATTAACCATTTGTGTATAGTTACTAACTGATAAAGTAAATGATATCATATATGCAGTTACTAACAGGAGATATATATATTGGGAGGCTAGTGTCTATGTGCTGATGGATGTTGTGGTTGTTTATAAATCTTTGTTTATGATATGAGATTTGATACTTTTTTGTATACGTAATAAATATATATATTTTTATCCGATTATTGATTAGTGTATTCTTCAAAGCAAAACACAGACAATTAAAAGAATTTAGGAGAATTTCTTGGAAATATAAACGATTGCTATTTGTGTCTCGTATAAGTTTCTTATTGAATAATAATCCTACATATTGGAGGGACGTGCCGAGATAAGTCCAATACATATTGGAGGCACTGAACCGAGATTGTAATTTTTCTGGCTGGGAGTGATGGGGGAGGTGAGGGGGTTGGCTGGGAGTGATGGGGGAGGTGAGGGGGTTGGCTGGGAGTGATGGGGAGGTGAGGGGGTTGGCTGGGAGTGATGGGGAGGTGAGCGGGTGGCTGGGAGTGATGGGGAGGTGAGGGGTTTGGCTGGGAGTGATGGGGGAGGTGAGGGGGTTGGCTGGGAGTGATGGGGAGGTGAGGGTGTAAATCAAATAACTCATGAATCGGAATGTATGATCAAAGAATTGACGGTTTATGAAAAAGTAAAAACTCAACTGCAAAATGAGATTAATCAGTTATCAAATTCAAATAAGGAACTAAGTATACAATTGGCGAGAATGAAACGCGAACATGAGAAATTCGCTGATGAGTTACGTCAGGTTGAAGCTGATGCTCAAAGGGTTAAAACTCCTTCCTTAGAGAAGTTCCCTTTGAAAGCTGTGAGCTATAAATTACAGCCTGGTGACAGGTCGCTGCAGAGTGATTGCGAAAGTGAAACTAACTCTCATGATGAAAAAAGAGCAAAGACTCTTACACAGGAGTATTTCAAATCACATCACTCTAGCCAGCCACAGCCTATTAAGCATGATAGAAAATCTCATAAAGTGAAGAATTTAACTAAAATCGTCCAATTTTTGAAGGACTCAGTTGGGATATGGGATAAAAGGAATTCTCCAGCGATCATAAACCATTTAGAGGTGTTTGAAGAAGCATTATCAGTCCTAGGTATCAATTCAGATGCTCAGAAAATTGAGTTTATCCCATGGGTTTTTGAAGGCAAACATAGGTATTTTTTTCAGTCTTTGAAAGAATCCGGTATACATAACTGGAGTAAAATAGTCTCCGAGGTCAAATCTGAATTTGGGCCTCACCGCACCAGCCTAGCTGCGAAAAGAGCAATTTTAACTCTAAAATGCAGACCTAATCAAAGCCCGTGAATTTCTTTCAGTCCTTAAAAATGCGTACAGCTTGGCTGAAAGAAACCTAAATTTTGAAAACCCTGAATTTATTCAATTATTTTATGACGCATTGCCAAATAAAATAAAGGTTATTTTGGCAAGAGATTATGACCCGAGAAATGGTTTGGATTGGGTACTAAAAGAAAGTATGACCCTATTTACTGTATTTGAATATAGTGAAGAAACTCAGGGGAAAAGAGTGAAAAACTCACCTGAGGAAATAGCGGAAACTCACATTAAAAAGGGTGATATTAAATTTGAGTCCCAGAAAAAGAGTTATGCGGAAATTGTGCGTGACTCCATACCTAAGAGGGAAAAATCCAAGCCAGATCAGGAAAGAGGGTTTGCCAGAGAATATTCAGGAAGTAAATTTCAATCTGGGAAGCAATGGGTACCTAGAAGTCAGTGGGTTAAATCAAGGGAAAATGTGCCTAGACAGGAAGCGACCAGAGGTAAAACTGAATCTGAGTCTGAGAATGCGCAAGCTTCATCCCCAAGGACGAATAGAAAGCGGAGATATAATGTACGCCAGCGTATTTGCCAAATGCAGGAAAATTTCTGTGTGCTGACAGAAAAACTGGATCAGATCACTCAGTTAATGACTGGAAATAACCCTGGTCAGGTTGTAAGTGATGCAACACCTGCAGCCCCACCCAACCAGTGACTAGATGATGATTCTGATGAAGTAACCAGTATCCATGACAATTTACCAGAAAGTGATGATGAAATGGTTAATACAAATGTTTGTATGGTTGATGATTTAACCCCTTCCCTGCCAAGAGAAGGAAAATGTATTTTATCTCTCCAGTCGAAGTGCGAGCAAGCTGAGAAGACTAAATCCGAGATGGACAGCACAGTTGCCAAGAGCATGCCTGAGAGAGGAAATTCTGTCGGTAAAATCTGTACAAAACCTAATTTCATATCTCACTCTAAATTTCTATGTAAATTGCATAGCATTGAAGACCGATATTATGTGAATGTAGAATTACAAGATAATTTACCACATATTATATCTTTGCTAGACACAGGAAGCCAGGTTACATTAGTATCAGCTAATTATTTTGACCAGGTTCAAGAACTGTCCTCCAGGAAGCCTAGATTAGATAAATCTAATGCTAAGCTAGTGAGTGTGAGTGGCACATCTCTGAAAGTTCTGGGCACGGCTAAATTGGATTTTAAATTGGGGAATAAAGTAATTTGGCATCCAATGCTTATTGTGGATCTGCCCCAAAATCGCCTAATGGCCTAAATGGACCTTCTCAAAAGGTTAAATCCAATCATTGATTTTATCAATGAGGTTATTTGGTCCCAAGTAAATGTTCCAATTGGCTACGATAGATCCCAATCCCATCACGCTCAGCATTACTGCCACGTGATTGAAGAAAGGCTGGATTCTATTGAAGTCCACTTCAGAAATAGCCAGAAACCTGATATCTCTTTCTTAAGGCCAAAGCCCCTGACTCCAGGACAGCAGGAGGATAACACCATATGTGTTCCCCTGAGAGAATTCGAGATATATGTCTGGAGAACGACGTGTTAATTATTCACCTCCACAAGAGGGAGACAGAACCAAATGGGCATAGTGACCATTCTCAGTTCTTAACTGAAATAGATAAGATAAATGAAGAGGTATTCTTCCCTATACGTGTAAATAGTTTAGCTAGAGAAAAAATGGCTAAGCTAGATTTGCGCCAGGAAAATAGCTACATTAGCAGGGAGCTGCTGAATAAGATGGATAACCTTAAAGTAGTCAGATACCCTAATCCTCAGGATGAGTGGATAACAGATCTAGATAATGACGGAGACAGTTATAATAATGTTGTTGGAAAATGTATGTTATCTATTTCTATTGGGAATAAAACTGCCACACATTTATTTTTGGTCCTAAATGAACCCGGTTATCAGATTTATGTAGGTAACGATATAATTCATCGTTTTGCTATGCAAGTGGATCTGGTTAATTCCCACATATGGACCAGACTAAAAGAGAACCCCTGTGAATTCCAGGACGAAGATAAAGCTCTTAAATCATGCCAGACACTGCCATACGCAGTAAACTTGCAGGTACCATATGAGGTTTGTATTCCACCAGGCTCTGTAAATTACCCATTACCTTTACAGGTAATGGAAGGTCAGAAGTTGAGAAATTCTGAGGCACTAGTCTGTCTTTCCAATCGGATACATGGGTTAGGAATTTCAGCAAATCCTACACCCATGGTGAAAATACACCAATCTAGAACTCAAATAATTATAAATAATAATTCCTCACAGGATATCCATTTGCCTAAAGACACTACAATAGGTCTAGCACTGGATTCAGATTATTATACATTCGGGTTCCAGAACGCTGTAATCGGGTTAATACCTGAACGTTATCTCACAGAGGATCAAATGATTGAACAATCACTTAATTCGTGGCCCGAAGGATTATTCACGATACATTCTGTTTATTCTTTCAGTTCTGAAGAAGGAATCTGCAAGGTAGAAGAATCATCTTTAACCTTTGATCATCCCCTGACTACACAGGAAGCAGAGGAGTATACTCACTTTGCTGGAGAAGCAAGTAAGTCAAATCATGACCTCTCTGAAAGGCTTGAAGAGGCCTATGAGATTGGTCAACCTGAAATCTTTCCAGGATTTCAGGACTTGGTCCAGCAACAAATATCTTTCGCTGACGGATGTTCTAATGATATGGAGCGCCAGCAGTTAAAAGACGTTCTAATGGAATTTCAAGATATTTTTGCTAAGGATTCATATGATTGTGGAGTCACCGACTTACATATAGCTAGGGTCCAAACTGATCCTAACGCTCCTCCTGTATACGTCAGACAATATCGGCTTCCCTTAGCGTGTTACGACTCGCTGGTGGAGATATTAAGGAATCTAAAAGAAAGGGGAATTATAAGGACAGTGCACAGCTCTTATAATAATCCTATCCTCAAAATCCTTAAACTGAATGGTCACTGGCATTTATGTGCTGATTTGAGACAGCTAAATAAACGTGTGTACAGATCCGGCTGGCCAGTACCATATATTGATCAATGTCTAGTCCAAATGCAAGGTTGTAAGATTTTTACCGCGCTGGATTGTGCCCAAGGATACTGGACAATTCAGGTAAGTCCTGAGGACCAATACAAATTGGCCTTCACCTTCGGTCAACAACAATACAC
The DNA here is from genome assembly GCA_009667805.1 of Leptobrachium leishanense. NCBI lineage: Eukaryota > Metazoa > Chordata > Amphibia > Anura > Megophryidae > Leptobrachium > Leptobrachium leishanense. The sequence goes on along the minus strand of CM019068.1, from coordinate 8,015,064 downwards.
TTGGACCAGAATGCCCTTCGGCTATATATAAACTCAGGTCATGAGTTCGCTGTCTTTTTACATAAAGCCATGCCAGATGCAGCAGAGAGGGGTAATTTGACGTATGTGGATGATATTTTACTGAACAGTATTTCGTTTGAGAAACATATTCAAGAAATTAGACATGTTCTTAACCAGTTGAGAGAGGCAGGGGTTAAAATCTCATTGCAGAAAGCACAATGGTGTCGCGCCAGAGTTAATTTCCTGGGACATGAGGTTACATCCGAAGGCCTAAATCCTCAGCGGAAGAAGGTGGAAGCAGTGATGAAGTCCAGAACTCCCACTAACATCAGTGATCTAAGATCATTCTTGGGTATGATGAATTACTCACGTAAGTTTATCGAAAATTATGCAGAGATTTGTAAACCTCTATTAACATTGCTTAAGAAAGATGTAAAGTGGATATGGGGGGAGAATCAAGAACAAGCCATGACTGAGCTTAAAATAAAACTCACCCAGGCTCCATGCCTAGCCTATCCAGAGGGGGGTAAACCCTTCTATCTGGAGACAGGTTTTACCAATTTGAGCATGAGCGCCGTTTTATGTCAAAAGCAAGATGATCAGAGTAAAATTATCGCATATGCCAGTAAATCCTTATCTCCAGTGGAGATTAAATTTAGTGACTGTGAAAAAGCATTACTAGCCACAGTCTGGGCCCTACAGAATTTTAGGAGTTCTATCCAAGGAGAGAGGATCATACTTGAAACTGCACACCAACCCTTACAATATCTACACAGTAGTCGAATAAGGGACGGGAACCTATCCAATAGCAGAATAACTGCATGGACGTTATCCTTACAAGGATGGCCATTGGAGGTACGGTATAGACAGGATCAAAAGAATCCAGTAGCTCAAGGACTTGCCGAACTCCATGATTGTGCAGATCCCTCCTCTGAAAAAGAATTCCCATCTACACCCTGCACAGTCTTATCAAGGACCATGTCCACAATACAAAACATGGGAAAATATTTGCCTGCTTTGTGGACTTTAAGAAGGCCTTTGACTCCGTGTGACACCCAGGCCTGTTCCTCAAACTACTGGAGAGTGGAATAGGAGGAAAAACATATGACATCATCAAGAGCTCATATAATGAGAACTTCTGCAGCATAAAGGTGAATGGGAAGAGAACAGAGTATTTCCGGCAGGCTCGTGGAGTCAGACAAGGCTGCAGCTTAAGTCCAACCCTCTTTAACATCTACATCAATGGACTGGCTGAAGCTCTAGAATCCTCCTCAGCACCAGGACTAACTCTACATGACACCGAGGTGAAGTTCCTGTGGTATGCAGATGACCTCCTATTACTGTCACCAACAGAAAGAGGTCTACAAGACAGCCTGGAAGTGCTGGAAAAATACAGTGCGGCATGGGCACTACCCATCAACCAAAAGAAAACAAAGGTCATGGTTTTCCAAAGGAAGAACGCAAAAACCAAGAGTTCCTCTTTCACACTTAATGACTGCACTCTTGAGGAAGCCAACAGCTACACATACCTCGGCCTAGAAACAAACCAATCAGGAAATTTCAAACCAGCCATAGAGGCCCTAAGAGACAAGGCGTGTAGAACCTTCTATGCCATAAGGAGAAACCTCTACAAACTAAAACCGCCTGTAAGAGTCTAGCTTAAAATCTGTGATAGCGTCATCGCTCCAATCCTCCTTTATGGCAGTGAAGTTTGGGGCCCCATCACCTACCCTGACCAACCCAAATGGGACACCAGCCCAACAGAAATATTCCAAGTCCATCGGAGCACCTCTAACAATGCTTGCCGGGCCGAGCAGGGCAGACACCCCTTACTTCTTGCAGTACAGAAGAGGGCGCTATCATACTGGGACCACCTAAACATCAGCAGCCTCAACTCATACCACCATAAAGCCCTACTGGCCAACAAGGACCACCCCAAACCATGTGGGCTGCAACAACTCATATCCACCCGGATCATCCAAAGCCCCCATGAATGCAACCTGACAAAATATCAAATAAAGGCCCTAATTAACGATTCCAGGGAAAACTATATCAGAGAATGGAGACATGATATAGCAAACTCCAAGAAACTCCCCATTTACCAATCCTTACAGAGGGAATACAAACTGGCCCCATACCTGGAGGTACTACAAGACCCCAAGGACAGACAGATCCTGAGCCGGTACAGACTGAGCGCCCACAGCCTGGAAATCCAATCAGGGCGGCATAGACAGACCTACAAGCCCAGGGAGAATAGACTGTGCCAGCATTGTGACCAGGAGGCCCTGGAAGATGAGGTCCACTTCCTCCTACAGTGCCCCAAGTACTCAGCACTGAGGGAAACTCACTTCCAGAGACTCTCCGCTCTCATCCCGGACTTCACCTCTATAGAAGAGATGAGGAAACTCCACATCATACTGGGAGAAGAGACTAGGAAACTCCACATCATACTGGGAGAAGAGACGAGGAAACTCCACATCATACTGGGAGAAGAGGAGCCGGCGGTGAAAATATCTGCCCAATACGTCACAGAATGTCACAGACTGAGAGGAACATGAGAGATCCTGGACTTATAAATCCCCAACACGGACTCTCCCCCATCCGACCTCACATTATCCCTTACCCCTGATAATGTCCATGGACTTGCCCATTCCCCCCATATATATGTCCCACTACCCCCCCCCTCCACCCCATATGCTTTGGCAATGCTAAAATGTATTTGGTCCTGCCAATAAAGCTTATTTTGATTTGATTTGATTTGATTCAGTGAGCGGCTCGTTTGTGGCTGCCAGTTGTGTGATTCAGTGAGCGGCTCGCTTGTTTTTGGCCGCGGTTGTGTGATTCAGTGAGCGGCTTGCTTGTTTTTGGCCACCGTTGTGTGATTCAGTGAGCGGCTCGCTTGTTTTTGACCACCGTTGTGTGATTCAGTGAGAGGCTCGCTTGTTTTTGACCACCGTTGTGTGATTCAGTGAGCGGCTCGCTTGTTTTTGACCACCGTTGTTTGATTCAGTGAGCGGCTCGCTTGTTTTTGGCTGCTGGTTGTGTGTGATTCAGTGAGCGGCTCGTTTGTGGCTGCTGGTTGTGTGATTCAGTGAGCGGCTCGCTTGTTTTTGGCTGCTGGTTGTGTGATTCAGTGAGCGGCTCACTTGTTTTTGGCCACTGTTCTGTGATTCAGTGAGCGGCTCGCTTGTTTTTGGCCACTGTTGTGTGATTCAGTGAGTGGCTCGCTTGTTTTTGGCTGCTGGTTGTGTGATTCAGTGAGCGGCTCGCTTGTTTTTGGCTGCTGGTTGTGTGATTCAGTGAGCGGCTCGCTTGTTTTTGGCTGCTGGTTGTGTGATTCAGTGAGCGGCTCGCTTGTTTTTGGCCACTGTTGTTTGGTTGTGTGATTCAGTGAGCGGCTCGCTTGTTTTTGGCCACTGTTGTTTGATTCAGTGAGCGGCTCGCTTGTTTTTGGCCACTGTTGTGTGATTCAGTGAGCGGCTCGTTTGTGGCTGCTGGTTGTGTGATTCAGTGAGCGGCTCACTTGTTTTTGGCCACTGTTGTGTGATTCAGTGAGCGGCTTGCTTGTTTTTGGCCACTGTTGTGTGATTCAGTGAGCGGCTCGCTTGTTTTTGGCCACTGTTGTGTGATTCAGTGAGCGGCTCGCTTGTTTTTGGCTGCTGGTTGTGTGATTCAGTGAGCGGCTCGCTTGTTTTTGGCTGCTGTTGTGTGATTCAGTGAGCGGCTCGCTTGTTTTTGGCTGCTGGTTGTGTGATTCAGTGAGCGGCTCGCTTGTTTTTGGCTGCTGGTTGTGTGATTCAGTGAGCGGCTCGTTTGGGGCTGCCGGTTGTGTGATTCGTGAGCGGCTCGCTTGTTTTTGGCCACCGTTGTGTGATTCAGTGAGCGGCCGCGGAGATAACAATGCGTGCGAGTGCGTCTCTGTTAGCCGCAGATCTCATCACTGCTCAGATAAACATCAGGAAGGAAAGGCGGGTTTAACCCTCGCACGGCGGCGCTGCGGACATTCACAGCGTTACTCGTCATTTTCTGCAGAATTGGAAAGAAATTGTAGATTTAAGATTAAATTGCGTGACTGCTGAGGTCTGTGATCTGTGTATCTGCCCAGTGCCCACCATTAACACCATTAACAACACACAACACCATTAACACCACACAACACCATTAACACCACACAACACCATTAACACCACACAACACCATTAACACCACACAACACCATTAACACCACACAGCACCATTTCTTAGCCACAGCTTTTATTTCAAAGAACATTATCCACATAACTTAAAACTTTTATATACCAATGCTTAACATCTGCCCACCCCCAGCATCGACGGGTGGCAGTTTCTCCTTCACATAAACCATGAGCTCGCTATCTGTGGCGCCATCAGCCAGCCACAGGCGCGTCTCCCCAGTGCCCACCATTCGGCGGCTTACCTTTCCATCATTATCTTACGCTGACCAGGGTTCTTTCCGCCAACGCGAGGGGCTGACATCCCCCTCATGGCCGCCCCTGCGCTCCCCCCGCAGCCAGCGCCCTCTCAATGCCTTCTACAAGACCCACCAGAAAAATATCGAGGCCGATGACCGTCAAATGAACTCCGTCAGGCCGAACCACATCCCTGTTGTCCCCTTCCAGTTCACTGTGACGGACAACCAAACCCCCCAAACCAATTTCGGACCATACCAGCGTCAACCCCCGAAACAAAGCAAAACACCTGGCCAAGTCCTGTTTTATAAAGTGAAGCAGGTCCACGGACCGGAGAAGCCCCAGGTCATTTCCCCCTGTGTGGATAACCAAAACCACTCCTTCTGGGGCCCGCTGAGAAAGCCGTAAACATCCGGTATAAACTTGCCGCCATCGTAGTCCCCAAACACCTAACCAACAGATCTGCGCCACCTCTGCGGAAAAACCAAGGCACCTACCACTGACCTGAGCCTCCGCCCTCCGCGCAGCCCAGTGAATAAACGAGTGTCCTACAATCCAAACGAGGCGTGGAGGAGCACCTGGAAAAGGAATCACAAATGAGGACGGATGTACGATAGATACCTAATAGAACGCCACCTGCCGATCCTACCCAACATCTCCCCGGACGCCCCAGGCCTGCCGCCTCCATGGCTGCCCCAATCCGGAACGAATGTGTAGAAAAGGACCCCGCGTCCAATCTCAACACCCCCACACTGCTCTTAAGGATGGCCGAAAATTGATACCGAGTCAGCGGCTGCCCTGACAGGCACCACCTATCCGGTCCAACGTCACTCTGGCACCCCTGCCCCTCTCATCTGTCTTGGAACGCGCCACCCACAGCTGCACATCCCGTATCCCAACCATAACCTGGTCCCAAAACAAACCCGAGGACATTGACGCACCCCGCGACACCAGTTTCCCAATGCGAAGGGCGCCATAAAAACTAAATGAAAATGCAGTACTGAATAAGCTGACCTCATACGCATCCGCGCAAATGCCCGGTAGGACCCCAGCACTGATTCCAACACTGAGGAAGACACCGGACGCCTAGAATCAGGAGCGGAACCGTTCCTCCAACCCGTCACGAGCGACCCGATTCAACAACCCCTCCTTAGACACATCTTCCCACTCCAATAAATGGCACAACATTGACAGAGCCGACAAGGCTTTTTCAACAGATGCTGCCGATTGCCCTCGAGAATTGAGATCCTCCATAAACACCCATGTAGCCCAACGGCGACCGGTCACGTCCCCCCAACCCCGCTCCGCAGTGGCAACCGCTCCCCATGACCTCCAAATCTTAACATACGACCTCCACGTGGATTCAGCAACTGAAGAGAACATCAGCTCCCTCAGGCCGGCGAAGCGAGGTTCCATAACTCAACAAGAAAAGCCATCCCGGTCCGTTCCGCAGCCGACCTGACAGAAACGGCTCCACTGGAACAGGGAGAGAGAGTCAGCGATCACACTATTGATTACCAGAACGTGCCGTGCACGAAACCAGATATTACATTCCAGGCAACGCAACACGAACCAACGCAGTAAACGCAGCACCGGTAACAAACTGGATGACATTCGATTAACCACCTGCACCACACTCATGTTATCCGTCCAGAAGACAACTGTGATTCGCTAGACTCTCTCCCCACAGCTCCAGTGACACCACCATCGCAAACAATTCCAAAAAGGTCAGGTTCCGTAATAGCTCAGAACCCTCCCAATCCGGCGGCCACGCTTGCGCACACCAACGCCCGCGGAAATAAGCACCAAAACCATGCGCCCTCGCCGCATCAGTGAACAACTCCAAGGCCAAGTTATTTGCCTCAGCTTCCTGCCAATAGGAACAACCGTTATACCTGGCCAGGAAGGACTGCCAGACGGCCAGATCCGCCCTGATGGTCTGTGTTATCCGGACAAAATGAAAAGGCTCCCGAATACTAGCGGTAGCCAGCGACAACCATCGGCAAAAAGCTTGGCCCATTGGCATTACCCGGCAGGCAAAAACCAAATGGCCCAACAACGACTGGACTTCTTGCAACCGCAATTTTTTAACCCCCACTGCCCTAGCCACCATCCACTCCAAGACCTCCAGCTTTTCGGCCGGTAACCGAAAAACCCGGTGGTCGGTATCAATTTCGATACCCAAAAAGGACGAGGTTCAACAAGGCCCTTCCGTTTTCTGCGCCGCCAATGGGACCCCGAACTCAAAAGCCACGTCCCGAAAAACCCGAAGCAGCTCCGCACACACAAGGGAATCCCCCGGGCCAATGAATAAGATATCGTTGAGATAATGTACGACAGAATCCCTACCCGCGCGCTCACAAACCACCCAATGCAAAAAACCGGCAAAGAGCACAAAAAGAGAACAGGATATTGAACATCCCATCGGCAGACACCTGTCGAAATAGTATTCGCCTTTGAAGCTGCAACCCAATAGGTGATGACATTCCAGGTGTACCGGAAGCAGCCACAAAGCTGCCTCCACATCCACCTTGGCCAACAAGCACCCTTCATCATCTGTCCTAACCAGCCAGAGTGCCTCGTCAAAAGACGCATACCGAACCCTGCATTCTTCTTTAGAAATCCCGTCATTGACAGACGCCCCTGCCGGGTAGGACAGATGGTGAATTATCCTAAACTTACTCCCTTCCCTCTTCGGCACCAAACCCAAAGGCGAAACCCTCAAATTGGTAAATGGCAGGCACCGGAAAGGCCCCGCCATCCGACCCAACCACACCTCTGCCGCCAGTTTTCCCGCTAAAACACCCTCCCGCTGCTTTGTGGAAGGCAAATTATCGGAAAACATCGGGAATTCTGAATGCGCAAACGGGATCCGAAAACCATACAAAGCCCGGAAGATAAAACAGCGGCTGTCCTCCTATTGGGGTACCGCCCGAGCCAAGGGAGCATCACGTGAATGTTCACCGGAGTGACCCCCACCCTGAGGTACGTCCCGAGCCCGTGCTTAAAAAATGCGGCACCTCTACCTCTTTGAAAACATCGGAAGGCAGGATGTCCTCCCCTGCACTGAGCGCATTCTTGCCGAAATCGACATGCCGAAGCCCAGCGACACGAGGACTCGTTGTAGAGCCAACAACTACCCCGTCGCGCCACCGCTGACACTGTGGGAGAGGCGGCGCCAGTGGTCCCATGAAAGGGCGTTAACCAACGGGCACGCTGGTGTCATGATCAGCAGCCACAAATTAGCGTCCTCAATGTCAAAACACATACTTGGGCGAACCGCCAGCTTCTGCCTGAACTGCTGATCGTATTTGAACCACCACTGCCCCCCCATACGTTTTATACGCCCCCAAATATAAGGTTCAAATACGTAAAAAGCGAGACACATTTTTCCGGCTGCTTCTCGCACAATATGGCGCAGTACGCCAAGAACCCTTGCAGCCAGTTACCGAAAGTACGCGGCAATCCTCTTTTCTTATCCTCGTCCTCCACCTTGTCATCTAACTTCTTAAGGCTATCTATAGTCTCCCTGTCTTCTGCCACTAACATCAACACGTCCACATAGTCCCCTTTCCATATTTTTTCCCGCACTTCATGAGAAACTTGCATGCCCAGCAGCGAAAGGTTGCATGCTGACAATTGTCTATAGTCGCCCACAGACACCCCCCCCCCCGTCGATGCATTTTCCTGTCCCGGGTCAGCTCCTGCCACCTCCACCGCCACTAACGCATCCAGCACACCGTACGGCAGCGCAGTATCACCCGCAGCCCCCTGCCGGCTCACCACTCAGTCTCAGGAGCGCCGCCAAGTCAGACTTACATGCCGAGAGGAGCTGGGAGGAAGCTGGAACCGCCGTCGACGATCTGGTCCCCATGTCACCGCCGCACTGAAGCGCGTCTGCTGCTGGTCCAAGCGCCTGGAGCCGCCACATCTAAACGTCTAGAGCCAACTCCGGCCGATTCACTCTGAAATTCCTGCTGTAGGGGCACTTCTGGTCCGAGGGGGCACCTCCACATGACCCCCCGACGTTCCTTGCCAACTTCGGAGCCATCGCCGGCACAATTTGAATTTCAAGGGCAATTTCCTGACCCCGACCATGGGCTCTGCCATCTTGGTGGGGTGTTCTTCTATTGGCCGCCTGCTCCCGGCGCACAGGATGACGCGCATTCAGGCGTTGCCTGGGGGCGGAGCCAGCCTGCTGCCTCACCGCTGGACGCTCAGCCGCAGCAGGGACAGTGGGAGAGCGTGGACTCCTCGATCGCCTCCTCTGGCCACCATCTTGGCACACCGCAGCCCCGCCATTTATCTTGGCTCACCTGCCTGTTGACATCCTGGAGCCCCCACTGCCCGCCGACATCCTGTAGCCTCTGCTGCCCGCCAACATCCTGGAGCCTCTGCTGCCCACCGGCCCGTGTGATCCTGGATCCAACCCGCGACGTATCCGGAACCACGAACCCTCCAGAGGACACCGACCTCGATCCTGCAGCCTCTCCCGCCAGGCCACCCGCCTTCGAAACGATCGCCGTCGATGTTCGCCGCCGGGGTGGGCTAGGGCTCAGCCAGATCGGGGGCCTTGAAGAACGCTCACTCCTCCATTGCCCTTGCCCAGTATGCCCTCGTACCATAGACGGGACCGGGGGATCAACCGGTGGTGACTCCTCCAGTAACTGGGCGAAAGACAGCCCCTGCGCCGCAGCATGAGCCCACAATTGACCCAGCAGGTCCGCAACGTTAATGCCAGCCATACTAACACTGTCTTTCCGTTTGCAGGCACGAGGAGCAGAAAATTTGCTAGGGAGAACATTTTTGATGTGTCCCCCACGCTGGAAGGATCAGAAAGGTAAGACCCCTCCCCTCTCCCTCTTATATAACCCCAACATTATTTACCAACCTAATTACAGGTCAAGGAAGTGAGGGAGCAGGGCTGGTCTGACCATTAGGGCAATAGGGCACTGCCCGAGGCACAGGAAGGGGCCCGGCCTAGCTTTTCACTGGGGCCCCATGACACTGTAGATCAAATCATGGCTTAGTATCAGAAGCCGCTTTCATGCTGTGGCCGCTGTGTAACAGGGACGAGGGATGCAGAGAGGTGATGCACCACCCCCTGTGCCTGCGATACTTATGAATGCATAGGGAATGACATGTAAGCTGCAGATACAAAACATCTGGGGCCATATTACAAAGTTGGTGCTAACTTACCCAGAGCTGTTGTAAACGTCCCAGAGCCATTATAGCCTATGGAGGTTTTAAGTTTACAACAGCTCTGGTTAAGTTAGCACCAGCTTTGTAATACTCAGTGTCGTAGCATGGGGGGGCCTCGGGGCGGTCGCCCCAGGCGCAATTTTGTTAGGGGCGCAAAATTTCAAAAGACATTTGAACCACTAATATTTTCCAGCAGGGATCAGCAAGGTGTCTGTTCACAGACACTGGTGTCCATGAGAGGCCCTTGCATGAGCAGCCACCAGTTTTGCGGCGCCGGTGGTGACTTGGCACTCAGCATCCGGAAGGGAGGACCAGGACAGAAAATTCTGGTCCTGTCATGACTCCTTAACGCCAACATGAGTCACGTGAAGCAAGGCAGCATTATCCGACGGAACACCCTGTACCGTGCTTGTCAGCACCCCTTGAAGCCCTGTGCCACCCCCCCCCCGCCACTGGCAGCCCTGCAGCTGCTGAACAAGAAGGAGGGAGGGAGGCGCCTGCTCTGCTTCCCATTTAAAATTCAGTCTCCACTAAGCCCCCTGGACAGCTCCCCCCCGGCCACCAGCAACTCCACGCGGGTAGGTGACACTGTGTGACATCAGAGCAGCATAACCAACACACAGTGAGGGGGTACTGGGGGTACAGGGAGAGGGTGACTGGGGGTACTTGGAGAAAGAGTGACTGGGGGTACTGGGAGAGCGAGTGACTGGGGGTACTTGGAGAGAGAGAGTGACTGGAGGGTACTGGGAGAAAGTGGGGGTACTGGGAGAAAGTGGGGGTAAATGGAGAAAGAGTGACTGGGGGTACTGGGAGAGAGTGACTGGGGTACTGGGAAAGAGTGACTGGGATACTGGGAGAGAGTGACTGGGTATAGTGTGAGAGTGGAAGTAACTATGCTAGGGTATACTGGGACAGGGTGACTGGTAGCGTGGGGGGATATGTGTTTCTTTTTTTATTATATCGGTATTTTGTTAACCCCTTAGTGACCGGGCGGTTTTACACAAATCCGTCCTTTAGTGACCGCTACTGTTTTTACGTTTCTGTGCTGTTTGTGTTTACGTCAAATTTTCCTCTTACTCGTTTATGCAACCCACACATATTTTACACTGTTTTTCTCGTCATTAAATGGACTTTATAAAGATACCATTTTTTTCATCATTTCATATAATTTACTATAAAAAACATTGTGAAATATGACAAACTTTGACCCCCAAAATTTCTTACGTATCAACAACCGTCAAAAAAAATTAATTCCTTAGTAGTTTCTAAATTTAGTTCTGAGTTTAGCAATACCTATTGTTTACATATTCCTCGCTTTGCTCCTTATTTTATGCAACAATAAGTGAAAGTAGCACTTTGCCATTTACAAAGGGTTTGTTCGAGAGAGATACTAATTAGGATTTAGCAAGGTTTAAGAATTATCCCTGTATTACACAAGAGTGAAAGGGAGTGAGTTCCCTTCGTTCTATGGGATCCGGCATGGGGGCTTTTTTGCTTAATGAGCTGAAGCATGGCCGATTTGTGATTGGATGCAATAGGGAGAGGAACAATGGGAGGGAGGGGGAAGGGGGTATAAAAGACAAGGCGTGGGGGCAGTTTGGTGTATTGCAGTTAATTTTCTTTTACTAAGAACTTCAGAGACAGGGCGGCGGCGAGCTCCATTTTGCATCACCATCATCGTATGAAAACCAATGACTGGATAAGTATTACTTGCAGTATCTATCTGTTATGCATACTCTATTATCATAAGTCTGCTATATATATATATATTCCTAGTTCCATTATTTATTGGAAGGATAGGTGTGGGTTTCCCATTGTACGGATCTGTAGGTTTATTTAGTGGATGCTTATTTATATTTGTTTCAATTTGCAATACTGTATTCCTTGTTCATTTGGTGTCCAGCTGCGTGATAGTAATTTCTAATGGGTTAATGGTCTGGGATAACTCTGCCAGAATTCAGTGATTTGTTGTTTTGTATGTTATTAGGGGCATTAGGATTTCCAGTAATTTTGCTTTGGCTGTTTGTGGACTGCTGTGCCTTATTAGTTTATGTGCTCAGTATAGCACATGACTGACCGTCCAATTTTAGTATCATCCATGGCTGCAGCCAAAAACATAATAAGCAACCCATATAAACACCGTAAACAAACAAAGGGCCTCCCTATACACGCATGTGCCCGCACCATACACACAGTAGGAACTCACTATACATAGTGAAATCACACGTAGGACCTCGGTATAACACACAAAGTCACGCTAATGATGTAGCTATCATACACCCTGAAATCACGAAATTCCTCTCTATAACACACTGAAATCACTAATGTAGTATAACACTAAGAGAAATAAAAAAAAAATATATATATATATTATAATAAACATAAAAGTAAAATAAAAACTTGCTATAACACGCCGTAATCACACAATAGAAACACACAGAAACCTAGCCATAGCACACGGAGACCCCACAAGGACCTAGCCATAGCACACGGAGACAACACAAAGGGAATGTAATCACACATAGGAACTTGATATAACAGACTGAATCACTGGACATTAGTCACTATAACTCTATAGTGTGCCGAATGAGAAAAGCACCATACGTGCATTGCTGAGTAACACCTTTAGTAGATTCTCAAGCAGCTTCACATGCTGGCCTTTTATGTGGGTTATGATTTACAGGGTTATTCAAAGTGCTGTGTGTTTTAAATAATGTTGGAGTAACCCCAAGGGCTAAGCAATAAGTTGGTGAACAAATTAATTTGTATAATGTATTTAAGTTCACTATTCTAATTGTTGCAATTTTTAAAGTGACACAGCAGTAATGTACAATCTTTTGTTTTGAGCAATTGCTACAGTTGAGTAAATAATTATTTAGAACGGTAACTTTGTCTTTATTGAGGGAGAGGAGAGACTTATTTCAGGAATAGAGGAAACATGTGCAGTAACTCACTCTTATTTCACACTTGTACCATCATCGTAATAAAGCCTGGGAGGGGATAAGTATTAAGTGTATTAATTCGGTGAATTTGTCGCTATGTTGATAATATACTATATGCGTGTGTGTGTGTTATCTATTGGGTTAAATACGCGCTAATTTATCCGTTCTAGTGATTTGCATTGTTAGCTAGAATATGCTCGTTGATATTTGCTTCACTTTGTAATACTTGATCAAACCTTATTATTTGTATAGTCTGTATGATCTTATAAACATAGGTAGTCAGTGACCGCATGGCTGGCAGCCATCTTAAACCTCAAAAAGTCACATGTGCTTCTGCCAATGAGGAAGGGCTGCAGCAGTAACTGTACAATCTGTTTAATTTACATTTGCGCAACTAAATTAATCCAGATTGTTTCTGCCAGATTTATGAATATATAACAATTACTAACCAAATACACATCTAAATGTGTCTGTTATAATTTCTGAAGAGGCTTATCAACTAAACAGTGATTCTGTATGTTAGCAAATGCTGTGTCATTAGGTTAGTTCGGTTGATTTAACTTCAGGTCTATAGATTCATATACTAAGTGTGATGGACTGGCCCAACACTCTCAGCCAGAGATGGGGGTTCAGGACATTGACCTACCATAAAACTGTGTGTTTGTGCCGTTGCACCAACTATCCTGCGCGTTCTGGAGGGGAGAAAGGAGTACCTGTAAATAAAAATGTTGTGTTGTAATGTGTACAGTATGCCGGACTAGGTCTGCCGCGGTTGCCGCCATTTTCCATCGCCTCGTGTTCCGATCGGGTGGATCATGAGGGGAAGATGGCCGATTCGGACCTTCCGGCCGGATCGCAAGATGGCCGATTCGGAACTTCCGGTTTCGAATCGGCAACTCCCCGAATCATATGAGCCAATAGTACCCATGGGGCGGACAGGGGGTTTTCCCAAATGTGGAGCGCATGGGGAAAGTTATAAATGCATGAGTTTTGTGTTAAATAAACGAGTTTTTGAGTTCATGCAGCTGTGCCTCATGTCTCTCATTCCTGAGTGCTTCTGCAATCCAGCGCGATTGTCAGATTGAACTGAAAGATTACTGGGCGCCGGTACCGCGGAGCGAGTTGAGGTACAGCGCGGGCGCCTCGACTGCCGCGCGATTCGAATATTCGGACCGGTTGCGCATCACCGTATCCAGCTACTGGGGGACTCGGAGATCCAGTCTAGTGCGGGAGTGCATCGACCGCTACGCGTTCCGAATACCCTGATTAATCGTCACTGTAACGATCTGCCGGGAGATCCGAATAATTAGTGCCACGGAGTGTGTGCCCGCATCGGTCACCGGACGATCCGAATATTCCGGGCCGGTCGATCATCTTCCTGATTCACCGCTGAAAGATCCGAACAGCAGGGGAGAAGAATCCGATCAGATTCCCGACCGGAACGAACCCCAAGACAGGTCAGTGACCAGCTGCTCGGGACGCTGAGGGCCGTCCCTCAGTGGTCGGGCTGGACTCACTCCGAGGTTCCCTTCTATACTCGCCCTCCCTGTCACCAAGTCCCAACCGGCCACTCGAGACGCCGAGGGTTACGATACTCGGTAGTCGGGCCGTCAGCATAATCAAACGGGGGTTAACGCAGATTGTAGCACACCCACAGGCGGACAGTACCATCGCGTTCCGTCACACTGGTGGCAGCGGTGGGATCGCTCTCTGCAATCAATAACATCGATTCCCCGAAGGACCCATCATGTCAGTATATGCTGATTACAAACGGGACACTTTGCGGAACATGCTGGAGAACCGTGGTGGTACTCCGGGTTCCAAGAGTCGGGACATTCTAATAGAGGAGCTACAATGGTTGGATCAAGGTACGGCGAGCGCAGCGCTACCCGCCGACAACCCACCTGTAATCGTCGCGGCCGGAGCCGACGAAAGCGAGCTACAGAGGAAAGTACGGGAATGGGCTGCCTTATACGGAGCAGCCCCGACAGAGGCAGTGATGCAGCACCTGGTTCGGGAGATCTGCCAGGAGGAAGAGCGGAGAAAGGAACGCGAGCACGAGCTCCGGTTGGCCGAAGTGCGGAGCCAGCGAGACCGCAGCCCCCGGGTAGAGCGATCCCCGGGGAGAAAGGTACCTTTTCAAGCGTTTAAAGACTTCCGCGAAACCGACGAGGAGATAGAGAGCTATCTCCAAGATTTTGAACGGGTGTGTCAAGTACATGAGGTCCACCCCACCGACTGGGTAAGAATCCTGGCGTGCAAATTGACCGGGCGGGCCGCGGAGGCCTACCGCACCGTGCCAGACGAGGAAGCCACCAACTATGGGCACGTGAAACAGGCGCTGCTGAGCCGGTTCGCCGTGACCCCAGAAGCCAGTCGAGCCAAGTTCAGAAACTCTCGCCGACCTAGTGGCGCTACCCATGTGGAGTGGGCTCACCGACTGCAGCGGGATTTACGCACGTGGTTTTCGGGGAGCAAAGCCGAGACTGTACCCGAGATCACACAATTACTACTGCTGGAGCAGTTCTTCGAACATACCCCCGCCGCCATCCGGGAGTGGGTGCGGGACAAGAAACCCCGAACTGTACAGCAAGCAGCTATTTGGGCCGATGAATATGCTGACACGCGGAAAGTCGCGGGGGGGAACGGCCGTTACCCCTCCGACCGGTGATCCCTGCCGTGCTCACTCCAGCACCGACGGTCCGGCCCCTGGCTGCCCGACCCCCCAGTCGACCCAACCACATGGCCAACATACGCTGCTATGGATGTAACCAAGACGGACATTATAAGCAGAACTGCCCCAACCGACCAGACTTAGCACGACCTTCTCCTAGACCATCCCAGTCTACCCATTGTTACGACGCTGATCTTCCCTGGCCGGAAGCTCCGGAAGAATGGGAGCGACTGCACGAGGCGGACCCGGTACAAGCTGCCGCGGCTGATAATCGCCATCACCATCGCCAGGCGGTGTGGGTCAATGGGAGGGCGGCTGAAGGACTTCGAGACTCTGGGGCTACGATCACTTTGGTTCGGCCTCACTTAGTGCAGCAGAACGACCGGTTACGAAATACGGTTGCAGTGCGAGTGGCGGGTGGTAAAGTTATCCGGCTGGAGACGGCCCGGGTTCACCTGGACTGGGGATCCGGGGAGAAAGTAGTGAGAGTGGGGTTATTGAACCAACTACCGGCCGAGGTGCTCCTCGGTAATGATCTGGGACGACTGATCTCTGCGTACTCCATGGAAGCGGCCACGCCAGTCACCACTAGACTACAGAGCCAACGACACAGCAATAGCACTCCGAGAGGGACCCAGACGCGTCCATGTTCGGACTGGGAGCTGTCCTGAGCCAAGTGGGGGACGACGGGGGAGATCATCCAGTGGCCTTCATTAGCCGAAAACTGCTACCGCGGGAGGTGGGGTATGCTGCGGTGGAGAAGGAGTGTCTGGCTCTGGTCTGGGCCCTACGGAAGTTTCAGCCATATGTGTATGGGCGGTCTTTCACTGTACTAACGGACCATAATCCTCTGGTGTGGCTCAACCGGGTGGCGGGAGAGAATGGCCGACTGCTGCGGTGGAGCTTGGCACTGCAGCCTTTCAACTTCACCATTCAGTACCGACCGGGAGCACAGAATGGTAATGCCGACGGATTGTCACGGCGGTCGGCTCTGAACCTGGTGGAGAGTGGAGTACCGACTACCCCGGCACGACCCGTGGGAGTCCTACCGGGTGCGTCGGACTTTGGGGCGGGGGAGGAATGTGATGGACTGGCCCAACACTCTCAGCCAGAGATGGGGGTTCAGGACATTGACCTACCATAAAACTGTGTGTTTGTGCCGTTGCACCAACTATCCTGCGCGTTCTGGAGGGGAGAAAGGAGTACCTGTAAATAAAAATGTCGTGTTGTAATGTGTACAGTATGCCGGACTAGGTCTGCCGCGGTTGCCGCCATTTTCCATCGCCTCGTGTTCCGATCGGGTGGATCATGAGGGGAAGATGGCCGATTCGGACCTTCCGGCCGGATCGCAAGATGGCCGATTCGGAACTTCCGGTTTCGAATCGGCAACTCCCCGAATCATATGAGCCAATAGTACCCGTGGGGCGGACAGGGGGTTTTCCCAAATGTGGAGCGCATGGGGAAAGTTATAAATGCATGAGTTTTGTGTTAAATAAAAGAGTTTTTGAGTTCATGCAGCTGTGCCTCATGTCTCTCATTCCTGAGTGCTTCTGCAATCCAGCGCGATTGTCAGATTGAACTGAAAGATTACTGGGCGCCGGTACCGCGGAGCGAGTTGAGGTACAGCGCGGGCGCCTCGACTGCCGCGCGATTCGAATATTCGGACCGGTTGCGCATCACCGTATCCAGCTACTGGGGGACTCGGAGATCCAGTCTAGTGCGGGAGTGCATCGACCGCTACGCGTTCCGAATACCCTGATTAATCGTCACGGTAACGATCTGCCGGGAGATCCGAATAATTAGTGCCACGGAGTGTGTGCCCGCATCGGTCACCGGACGATCCGAATATTCCGGGCCGGTCGATCATCTTCCTGATTCACCGCTGAAAGATCCGAACAGCAGGGGAGAAGAATCCGATCAGATTCCCGACCGGAACGAACCCCAAGACAGGTCAGTGACCAGCTGCTCGGGACGCTGAGGGCCGTCCCTCAGTGGTCGGGCTGGACTCACTCCGAGGTTCCCTTCTATACTCGCCCTCCCTGTCACCAAGTCCCAACCGGCCGCTCGAGACGCCGAGGGTTACGATACTCGGTAGTCGGGCCGTCAGCATAATCAAACGGGGGTTAACGCAGATTGTAGCACACCCACAGGCGGACAGTACCATCGCGTTCCGTCACACTAAGCAAGAATCAGTTTCATTGTGGACGGAGGTTACAGACTTTCACATGTGCAGCTTGGTTCTATTGATAAGGGATTCCAGGGCTGAGGACTCATAAAATGGAGGACAATGTAGCCACTAATGTACAGAACATCTTTGCTCTTTCTCAACTCAAAGTGGAGACGGCGTTATTTACATTTCGCAAGGGGACACACACATACAGAGGGGGAAGGTGCACAAACAATGGAGTCACTCTCCGATGCAAACAATGGATCAGATAACAGTGAGCTGGTGACCTTAGTTGCTGGTGGGTGGGGAGGGGCTGATGGAAGCATGTGAAAACAAAAGGGATTCATTACTTACAGGGGGTGTACACTATACAAAGACTGGATCGTAATACAGAGGTTACGCTATACAGAGGGAATACAATACTCTACATGATACACAGAGCAAGGGAATGTAAGGAAACTACATACAAATAAACATTGGGACGGACGTTTCTTTGCAGAGGCAATAAGTAGGGAAGATGTTTCTGTTAGCTACCATTCATTCAATAAGGTGGTGATTTTGGTAAGGTTAGCTGGCGAGGGGACAGAGTTACCTATGCTTGATCTAGAGGCAGCCTTCAGGCCGTACCGCTGTGTCCAGGGGGTTTTCTTTTAATGGGGTGGAAATTTGATTGGTAATTTTACATCGATATCTGTTTACCCATTGGGGTGGGCAATATCCCGTGCTCCCTTTTTAAAGGCTTCCTACTTTTTTGCATTGCTTAGTGGAGAAGAGAGTGGGGAGGAGACGTATAGTACATTACTTGGACGATTTCATGGTAGCGGGTTCCAAAGGGACTGGAGAATGAGGTAGGATCGGGGGGGTTACAATATAAGTTTAGTTGATCGGGGAGAATTGTAGGTGGTTTGGGGGAAATGGCCAGACATTAAGATCAAATGGTCTAGTGTAATTTCAAATGGGGAGCAGGCAAATGGCCCAGGAGTGGATTCAATGGATGGGTGCAAAGCTTGGTGTTTCTGGAATTTTTTATTTTCCAATCGTCGGGGCAATACCACTGTGGGGGATAGAATTAAAAAAGAAATAATAAAAAAAAAAAAAATAAATAAAAAAAAAAAAAAACATCCCTCCCCCCCTTTTTTTGGGTCTGATAGTCAAGGTGTGGTGCAAGTGCTGAATAACATGTCTGCATCATCACCGCAGGTTGTAGCCTATGTCAGGTATTTGGTGTTGATATGTTTGAAAAGCAATATTAATTTCACGGCAAATCACATACCGGGGGTAAGGAAGTGGTGGCGGATACATTGTCCAGTTTCAGGTGGGATGTGTTCCGACATTTGGCACCGGGAGGGGGGAGGAGGAAAAAAAAATTATAATAATAAAAATAAATAAATAAAAATAAAAATAAGAATTAATAATAATAAAAAAAAAAAAAAATTATAATTAATAATAAAAAAAAAATAAAAAAAAATTCCAGGGTGAACACTGCCCTCCATTTCTTTGCCAGATGGGGAGCAGTTAGAGGGCATCAATGATTTGGTGAGGAGATTGTTGTTGCAGTAGACATGGGCACCGTAGAGCAAGCAGTGAAAGGGTTGGATCAAGTTTTAAAGGGACAGAGGAGGTAGGGCAGAATGTGGTTTTCAAATAGCTACTGAAGTTCGGCGGTAAGTCGATAAGGGACAGCTTGGAACTATTTAGTGGTATTTCATACTTTGCTCGGTTATAGGAAGAGGAGGACTGGGCTAAACAATTCGTGGTGAGGAAGATCTTGACAGCAGAGTACAAGTAGGAGATAAGATGGAGCTGATAACAATCTTTGTAGGGCAGCATTTGTTTTAGTTTTACAGCTGCCCTAAGGATTGAGGAAACAATTGCTCTAGGTGCCCATGGTGGGGAAGTATGCTCAGTGGTATGTATGAGGGGATACTTGGAGGCGACTCCTTCAAACGGTCGCATGTTCTGGGGCACAAGGGTGGTACTAACTTGTCCGGGTATCAATTCAAAATGTTCCGCAGCAGGCCACGGAGGGGCTTGGTTGAAAGGGGAGTTACATTTGCCCCCATTCTTTCAGGATAGGAGCTGCTGGTACTGAGGCAGAATTGGGTTACCCAAAGGATCGAATTAAAAAGATGGGGAGATGGAAATGGGAAGTGTATAGGAGATATGTGAGGTCATTAAAGAAATGAAGGGAAAACTTATGGGGAACAATTGTTATGTTTTAATAATAATAATTTGTTTCCTTTTTACTTTTGGTTTCTTTTCAGTTCTGGTACACTGTGTGTGTGTGCATTACAGTTAATAGTTTACATTTTGGTTATTTGCAGGACACGCAATGAAAGTGCGGATCCTGGGACACTCCTATGTGCACTGGATGGAGAGTCATGCTGCTGGCACCAAGAGAGGAGTAACCCCAGGGTGCAGCGTAATTGAAGTAGGGATTAGATGGATAGGGAAGCAAGGTAGGGGGTGGGGCAGTTATTGGGAATAGCAAAGACATCCAGGAGAAAGAGGGGTAAGCCAGATATTATGGTACTACATTTAGGGGACAGCTAGAGAAGAGATAGGTATTGTGAGTGGTGAAATAGCGGCCTGGCACGTGGGATGCAATGGTAGGGGGAGGGTCTGCAGGGTACGGGTGTGAGTGTGGTTTCGTACGGCCAAGCTCAGGTGCCTTCCTGGTTTGCAGATCCTCTCGGCCTGCTATTTGCGATATAAAGAGACCCCTGAGTAGACGCGTGGTCACGCTACTTAGCCACGTGGGGCCGCTATTTCTGGGCAATATGTGTGGTGCATTGCATTTGCCGATGCTATCTGGCAATGGTTTTGGAGCACCCCGAAATAGGAGCAAGAAGTGAGGAGTTCATTGAAGGAGTGATAAGGCTGGGAACACACTCTTCATTGAAGGCACGATAAGGAGCCTTTTGTGGGGTAAGAGGAAAGGTCACGGCTTTTTATTGGTGCCAGTAAAAAGAGGGTCCTCGCTTTTGGTGGCGGTGAAATAGGCGGCCTGGCATGTGGAGGGCGATAGTGGGGGGAGGGTCTGCAGGGTACGGGGTGAGTTGTGGTTTCATACGGCCAGGCTCAGGTGCCTTCCTGGTTTGCAGATCCTCTCGGCCTGCTATCTGCCATAAAAATACACTGAGCAGACGTGTGGTCATCCTGCTTAGCCACATGGGGCGCTATTTCTGGGCAATGCTTGTGGTGCATTGCAGTTGCCAGTGTTATCTGGCTGCCAGTGTTATCTGGTGTAGCGTATTTGGCATACGAGGATCGATAATAATAATTCTGCCTTAGAGGCAAAGAATTTGGCCTTAAGTAATAAAAGACGTGACCTTTTCAAAATGCCAATACTTTGTTGTGTTTTCATTTACGGGAAAAGGGAGGGGGAGGGGGGGTTAGTTGGTATTAAGAAGGCAACTTACATGGGAGAAGTTGTAAGAAGAGAATAGGGGTATAATTCTTAGTTCGAGAGAGAGACTAATTAGGATTGAGCAAGGTTTAAGAATTATCCCTGTATTACACAAGAGTGAAAGGGAGTGAGTTCCCTTCGTTCTATGGGATCAGGCATGGGGGCTTTTTTGCTTAATGAGCTGAAGCATGGCCGATTTGTGATTGGATGCAATAGGGAGAGGAACAATGGAGGGATGGGGAAGGGGGGTATAAAAGACAAGGCGTGGGGGCAGTTTGTGTATTGCAGTTAATTTCTTTTACTCCCACCCACCCACCCTGTTTGTTACTCTTTCATAGATGCTGGTTCTCTACAACAACGGAAAGGTCACGCATCAGAAGCGCCACGGATAGGGGCAATGCAGTTGTGATTTCACCACTCATTCAAGACCGCCCGTGGTTTCCCATATGGAAATATACCATGTTGCATGAACCCGGTTCATGGTTTATACGGCCATGTCTGGGGGATTGTCTAAATATGGACATGGTTAGTCTACCTATTCCATCAAGTTATACACCATGTTACATGAAGCCAGCCCGTGGTTTTTGAACGGCCAGGGTTGGGGGATTGTTCTTTGATTAAAAACATGTTTTAGAGCAATTATTATCGATCAGATAGTATCCCAAGTAGCTTGAAGCCAGTTTGTGTTTTTTTTACAGCCACAACTGGGTGGATTGCGCTTAAATTGGGTACTTTACCATGTGGCAGGAAGCCAGCTGGTGGTTTGAACGGCCACAGCTGGGGGATTGCGCTTTAAGATGGACATGGTTTAGGTTAGGGAGGAGCGGTGAAATAGGCGGCCTGGCACGTGGAGGGCATTGGGCAATAGTGGGGAGAGGGTCTGCAGGGTACGGGGTGAGTTGTGGTTTCATACGGCAAGGCTCAGGTGCCTTCTTGGTTTGCAGATCCTCTCGGCCTGCTATCTGCCATAAAAATACACTGAGCAGACGTGTGGTCATCCTGCTTAGCCACGTGGGGCGCTATTTCTGGGCAATGCTTGTGGTGCATTGCAGTTGCCAGTGTTATCTGGCTGCCAGTGTTATCTGGTGTAGCGTATTTGGCATACGAGGATCGATAATAATAATTCTGCCTTAGAGGCAAAGAATTTGGCCTTAAGTAATAAAAGACGTGACCTTTTCAAAATGCCAATACTTTGTTGTGTTTTCATTTACGGGAAAAGTGAGGGGGAGGGGGGGTTAGTTGGTATTAAGAAGGTAACTTACATGGGAGAAGTTGTAAGAAGAGAATAGGGGTATAATTCTTAACTTTTAAAAGTAGTCATAGTGACATTGTAACACTGATATCTGTCACTAATTCCTGAATAACCCTCCACATATACATATTTTTTTAAAGTACACAAATCAAGGTATTAAACTTGGGGTATTTTGACTCTTTCCAATGCAAACATTTTACAACAAATCTATGCCAAAGTTTGAGAAAAAAAAAGTTTTGGTGATTTTTTTTTTGAATGCAATTTAGAATACATGTACTGTGAACTTTAAGGTTTACTGCCAAAAAGCACCCCAAAATATGTTCAGCAACATCTTCTGAGTAAATTGATACCACCCATGTATAGGTATGTTGGGTTATTTTGGGGCTAATAGGCCTTATTTGGGGGGTGCGCATTTCAGTTTTCCAACTTGGAATTTTCACATTTCGTCATCATGCACCCATGTCCTATTTGGGACATTTTTGAAGCCGGCCAAAGTAATTTACCCCCATCAAACCATATATTTTTAGAGAGGGCACACCCTAGGGTACTTCAAAGAGTTGTATTTTAACACTTTCCATGCACTAGCTCTTTGTCAAACTTTCAGGTAGTCACTTTTTGGTGTTATTTTTTTCACACACATTGTACTTTAGGCATGAATTGTCAAATCCAGTTATTTTACTGCCAAAAAACACCCCTAAATATGTTCAGCAACAATCTTCTGAGTAAAGTGATACCACCCATATATAGATTTGTTCTGTTGTTTTTGGGGTGCTACGCCAATCTTTTGACATGTGCTTGTCAATTTTCTAATTTGACATACAGTATCTTCTTTGCTTATCTTCTTTTTAGGGGCCTTTTTACATACCCCAATTTTATGAACGTGCATATATTTGGTAAGCTAACACCCCAAAGTATTGTAAATGGAGTGTTTTTATGCCATGGATACAACCGTTTGCTCCAAACAAATTGGATACTGTTTGGTGGTCATTTTTCATATTCACACCCAGATCAGTTTTGGACTGTGATTTAGGAGACACCGTTGTCGGTTACTGCATGAAAACTCTCCAGGTTGTTTTCTGCAAGGTCTCCTGAGTACACCCATGCCCCCCATGCATAGGTTTGCCAGAATTTTGGGAAGGTTCAAATACAATTTTTATGACTTTGTCATTGGAGTTGAAATTGAGATTATTTCTTCAGCTAGGCCTATCTTTGGTTTTGGGTCTACCGCATACCCCAGTTTGAATTATTGCCAGAAAATTGTTTATATTTGACATGTTGACACCCCAAGGTATTGCATATGGAGTGCTTTGATGCCATGGATGCAACGGTTTTAGCCCAAAACATTTGAGAAGGTGTGTGGCGGTAATTTTTCAATTTTTTTATTTTTACGCCCACATTAGATTTGGACTGTGATTTAGGAGACACTGTTGTTTGTTACTGCATGAAAACTCTCCAGGTTGTTTTCTGCAAGGTCTCCTGAGTACACCCATGCCCCCCATGCATAGGTGTGCAAAGATTTTGGCAAAATACAGCACCAATTGTAGAACATAAAAATGTAGGAATAAAATGTAAAAGTCTGGTGCAGTAAAAGAAAAAAAAAAACTAAACTGAACTAACTAACTAGACTGTAAGAAAAAAAAAATCACAGATCACGCACAGTGTGATACACCTTGAAACATTCTCCAAGACACAGACCGGGTTGTCCAGGGCATTCTGGGCAGTAAAAGATTGTGTCTCTCCTCTGCCCCCTCTTGAAACACACCCTGCATCTTTTTTGGGGTTTCTGTTTGCCCTCAGTAGGGGGGATTTTAAAAATAAAATGTGTAGCCCCAACTCTGTCCTCCATCACCGCCCGGGGAGCAGGTGCATCCTGGTACAAAAACCCCGAAATGACCTGGAGCTGAAACTGTAAAAAGGACAGCGTCACTCTGGGGTTGCCTTTTTGCAGAGCAAAAAGCATTGTGGGTTGCAATTTGCATCAGGTAAATTGCAACCTTTTTGTACCAGGCCCTTGACTTCCGCATAATCTGGTAGGGCTGGAGCAGCTGATCTGCCAGATCAACCCCACCCATATGCCGGTTATAGGCTTTGATGCACACTGGCTTCCTGATGCGCTCAGCTCTGCCACGTACAGAGACCTCCACAGACCTCTCAGAGTGGATGGTGGATAGAAGGTATACATCCTTCTTGTCTCTGTACTTGACCGCCAACAGCTCCTCTTGGCGCAGAGCTGAGGTCTCTCCCCATTTTAACCGGGTGCGGACAAGCTGTGCTGGGAAACCTACGCGGTTCTTGCGAACAGTACCGCATGCTGCTGTATCAAAACAATACAGCAGCTTGAACAAAGGGACACTCGTATAAAAATTATCAACATACAAGTGGTACCCTTTGTTCATCAGGGGAAAAAGTAGGTCCCACACAATCTTGCCACTGGTTCCCATGTGTTCTGGGCAACCTGGAGGGTCAAGGCTACTATCCTTTCCCTCGTACACCCGGAAGGCCTGAGTATACCCACTCTCGCTGTCACAGAGCTTATACACCTTCACTCCATACCTGGAGCGTTTGGAAGGATATATACTGCTTGAATCCCAGCCTTCCTTTATTTCATTAGGGATTCATCCACGCAGATATTCCTTCCAGGTGTATAAGCCTCTGCAAACCTGGCGGCGAAGTGGGTAATCAGGGGGCGGATTTTATACAGCCTGTCAAACTGGGGGTGCTCTCTAGGAGGGCACAGGCTGTTGTCACTGAAGTGCATGAAACGCAAAATGTTTTCATACCTTCTACGGGACATTGATTGGGGTAAATGGGGGTAGAGCAGATGGGGCTACTGCTCCAGTAGGAGCGAATTGAGGGCTTCTTTATGATGCCCATCAGCATAGTAAGTGCCCAGAATTTCAGAAATTCTGGCACATCTAGCGGGGTCCATTGCTGCCTTGCCAAGTAGGAGTCTGGCTTCGCAGCACAATGCTGATGGGCATACAGATTTGATTGGGCAACAATGTGGCCCAAAAAATCATCCCCCATAAACACCTGCAAAAACTGTGTGGCGGTAAATCCTGCAACATCAATATTGATGCCAGGATTTGCCATGAAAGGAGGGATATCTGGCCTCTGGCGATGAGGCACTACCCACTCCTCAGCTGGAGCTGTGCGTCTCCTGCTGGCAGGTGGTGGCCCAGGATCTGCATCAGAAACATCACTAGGAGATACATCAGCCAGCGTAGATGATGTATCTAGCGATGTCTCTGAGCAGTTGGCGGGGTCAAAATCTGGGTCGGAGTCCGACGCAGATGCCTCAGATTCTGACGCCAGGATGGCATATGCCTCCTCGGGACTGTACACCCTCTCAGACATTATATATAATAGATTATAAAATTTTATAATTATTAGATATATATATAAGCGGATTATTGGTTCTCAAAAGAACCATTGGGTTTCACAAGAAAATACAAATAAACACCTAAATCTCTCTAAATCCCTCTAAACCTGCCTCAATTGTTCTAAATCTCCCTAAAATCTCTCTAAATCTGCCTCAATTTTTCTAATCTCACTAAATCTACCTAAAATCTCTAACCTGTCAAATCTGATCTCTCTCTCTCGCTCACCAAAACACAAGTGAGGAGAGGGAGGGAGAATCACAGAGGTCACGGCCAATATTTACAAAATATTGATCTGACCTGACAAATTAGAAATTTTATTTTGATTTTTTATAACTTTTGATTGGATGTTGCTAGCCTGCCTCTCTGATGAGGCAGGCTAGGAACATCCCACTCAGCCCCAAGATGACCCTGCCCTTAGAAGGGCAGCACCATCTTGGCTGTCACTTTTATTTTATTCATTTTTATTTATTTCTTTTTCTTTTTTTTACACCTTTTTTTACACTTTTTTTAGTCTGCTGGGTGCCTTGATCCGTCGAGGCACCCAGCAGAGCACCTGATCACTCATGTGATCTTTTTTGTACTGAGTACCTCGTGGCACTCAGTACTTCCTGCCGCTACCGGAAGTGATCGCTCGGGGGGAGCGATCACAGACGGACCGGCAGCAGGTAACCATATTGCAAGGATGCCTCGATGTCGAGGCATCCCTGCAATATACTCAGAGCAGCTGGAAGCGATACCGATCGCTTCCAGCGCTCTGTTGAAGTGCGGGGCACCTTTCCGGTCAAACCGGATGTTGATCGCTCCCGGGGAGCGATCACAAGGGGCCCCGGCACTTCTGTCCGCCATTGCATGGATGCCTGGACTCCCAGGCAGCGTGCAATGGCCCTGGAGGTGCTGGAAGCGATCCGATCGCTTCCAGCGCTCTCTAGAAGTGCGGGGCACCTTTCCGGTCAAACCGGATGTTGATCGCTCCTGGGGAGCGATCACAAGGGGCCCCGGCACTTCTAACCGCCATTGCACGGATGCCTGGACTCCCAGGCATCCTGCAATGGCGTTTGAGCTGCTGGAAGCGATCCGATCACTTCCAGCGCTCAAAAGACCGCAGGACGTACCATGTACGTCAGCGGGTCTAAAAGAGACCCGCGGCCGTGACGTACATGGTACGTCCGCGGTCACTAAGGGGTTAATATACAATACATGTGCTTGTGGGATAACAGGGGGGGAGGGTCAATACTCTACTGGTGGAAGGGAATCAGGGTGTGTTACCGTGTCCACAGATTGGTGGGGGCGCACAAATCTTGCCTTGCCCCGGGCGCTGACAACCCATGCTACGCCGCTGGTAATACTGCCCCTGGGGTGCCAAGGTTCGCCATTACTGCCCTAGGGACAGTCAGGGTGGGGGACAGTACATTCATTACAACCAATCAAATGAATGCATCATGGTGCCTTTAACGCTTTTCTTACAGACCAGACGCCATAATCGTGACCGGAAAGTGAACCTGGTGAATGTGATGCTTTGCGCTGCTGATGTTACTCTGTATCCCTCTGTGTTGGCGGCGACATAGAATCAATGAGATAGAGACAAGCCATGATAGACCGAGGAGGGGTGAATCCTAACCTCTAGGTGACACCTAATCCGAGTCCTGACCCTCCTGAGACAATTATCTGGCAAGTTATAGAATAACTCCATAAAATACGGCTTAATTATGGGAAACCTTGTTTTGACACATTGTATCATGGCATGGCTGGCACAGAGGGTGTACTGGTCCTGCTGGGAGTGAAAACACACACAGTTTTTGTGGTTTGTGTCTCTCCCCCCCCCCCCCCGCGGACAGACATTTGTTCTGTTTGTGTTTTTATTGCGGAGATTTTCTGTTTCATTAAAACGTGTTGATTTTTTTTTTTTTTTACTGAATGCTACTGATCCCCTGAATCCTCCTCAAACTCCGGCCCCCCAGATGCTGATGGCCTACAATTCCCAGAATTCTTTGAAAGCAATAGATGGCCAGAGGATCATGGGAGTTGTAGTTAAGAAATATGGGAGGGCAGAGTTTTAGAACCCTGTCCTGGTGTCTCTCACTCCTCGGAATGGTGAGCCTGGCTCCTCCCAAAGTCCACATAGATTTGGAAAGCGTTGAACGGTACCGGGAGAGAGCAATGCACCTCTGCAGCTTTGTCTTATCAAGCCGTCCTGCTCCACATTCACTTTATGGCAGTGTACAGGGGACATCTGAGGAGGTCTGGATGGAGCTGGCGGTGGTGATGCATATGGGGCATCTGAGGAGGTCTGAATGCAGCTGGTGGTGAAGGTGCATCTGAGGAGGTCTGGATGGAGTGGGCAGTGGTGATGGACAGGGGGCATCTGAGGCAGTGGTGTATTTTGGCCTAGGCCGACTAGGCCCAGGCCTAGGGCGGCACTTTCCACTGGGCGGCGGCCCGCACTGGGTGGCCCCACCCCTAAAAAAATAAAAAAATAAAAATTTTTACTTTTGCAAAGTATTTTACCAGGAAGGATACATTGAGATTTCACAAATTTTCAAGTATGTCCTGGGTAGGCAAGGCCTAGGCTTTCACTTTCCAGGGGGCAGCAAAAAAACTCACCACTAAATGGGTTACTCATACTCACAGAGCACCGATATGACGCTAACATGTTGGTGTTCTGTAGTTCCCTCCACTTCGGGGAATAAAATTTCCCCACCCTGCAGTGAATTCACCATTCACCGCAGGGTCCCCAAAGTGCATGGAGTCGGCCGCTGAATGCTGCCACTGCAAACCCGTGACCTGCTTTTTTCAAAAGAACTACTGAACGAAAATGTCTGGAATTTACATATAAGATCCTATGATTGATAATAAAAAAGTTCTGTTACAGAAAAAAGAAAAACTGCTATTAAAAAAAGGGTGGGAGAATTTTGCGAAAAAAAATCTGAAAAATGACTAAAAGGTACTATAAAAAAATCAATAAATAAAGACTTTTTACTGTAGATTAAAATAATAAATGATTTATTAGATATTGCATAAAAACGGGAATAGTTTTAACATTGAAACCTATGAGGTTCGCCTGAATAAACCTGCTGCTTGAAATCACCGAACATCAGGGCATTTCACTGCCATTTCTCTGAGTCTCAGTACCACATGAATGGCTGAACCACGTGAAACGCACGCGCGCAGCTGCCCGCCCTTTCGTTAACACAGACTCTATTCTGGACTGAACACCCACCGGGAAGGGAATCAAAGCTACAGTGCACCCTCTGGCAGTGGCACCCCACTGCTGACAAGATGGATCCACAGCATAATTGCTGTGCTCATATACACTCGGTTTGCTGGGAGTTATATTGCTGTGGATTCTGATACGCTGACACACATTGCATTGCTGGGAGTTTTATTGCTGTGGATTCTGATACGCTGACACACACCAAACATTGCAATGCTGTGAGTTTTATTGCTGTGGATTCAGTGATACACACTGCATATTACTGTGAGTTTTATTGCCCTGGAGCTCTGGGATACGCTCATACACACTGCACATTACTGTGAGTTTTATTGCTGTGCAGTTCTGTGATATGCTCATACACAGTGCCCATTTCTGTGGGTTT
Organism: Leptobrachium leishanense; assembly: GCA_009667805.1. NCBI lineage: Eukaryota > Metazoa > Chordata > Amphibia > Anura > Megophryidae > Leptobrachium > Leptobrachium leishanense. Next base: position 7,986,015 of record CM019068.1, on the reverse strand, counting down.
TATTGCTGTGCAGCTCTGTGATATGCTCATACACACTGCACATTTCTGTGGGTTTTATTGCTGTGCAGCTCTGATATGCTCATACACAGTGCCCATTTCTGTGGGTTTTATTGCTGTGCAGCTCTGTGATACTCTCATATGCAGTGCAAGTTTCTGTGGATTTTATTGTTCAACCAATTAGAGCGGCTGTGATCCAGTATACTTGACATGCGTGGTTGTTCTTTGTAAAAATGCTTGAATTTAAACATTTCATAATTTTATTTATCTCAATAGATACATTTGAAATGGTATACAAAATATACAAGTAGGCACTTGGTATCCACTTTTAATATAAAGAGAGGAAAAGGTGGAGCTCTAAGAGGAAAAGGTGGAGCTTAAACAGGAAGGGTGGGGATTAACCAGGAAGAGGTGTGCCCTTGACAGGAAGGGGTGCCTCAAATTTAAATTGGGGGGGTGCACGAGTTTAGTCAGGCCTAGGGCAGCACAAAACCTAAATACACCACTGATCTGAGGAGGTCTGGATGCAGCTGGCAGTGGTGATGGACAGGGGGCATCTGAGGAGGTCTGGAAGGAGATGGTGGTGGTGATGGACAGGGGGCATCTTAGGAGGTCTGGATGGAACTGGTGGTGGTGATCTACAGGGGGCATCTGAGGAGGTCTGGATGAAGCTGGCGGTGGTGATTGACAGGGGGTGTCTGAGGAGGTCTGGATGGAGCTGGTGGTGGTGATGGACAGGGGGCATCTGAGGAGGTCTGGATGGAGTGGGTGGTGGTGATGGACAGGGGCATCTGAGGAGGTCTGGATGGAGTGGGTGGTGGTGAAGGACAGGGGGCATCTGAGGAGGTCTGGATGGAGCTGGTGGTGGTGATGGACAGGGGGCATCTGAGGAGGTCTGGACTGGATGGAGCTGGCGGTGGTGATGGACAGGGGCATCTGAGGAGGTCTGGACTGGATGGAGCTGGCGGTGGTGATGGACAGGGGCATCTGAGGAGGTCTGGATGGAGTGGGTGGTGGTGATGGACAGAAGGCATCTGAGGAGGTCTGGATGGAGTGGGTGGTTGTGATGGACAGGGGGCATCTGAAGAGGTGTGGATGGAGCGGGTGGTGGTGATGGACAGAGGGCATCTGAGGAGGTCTGGATGGAGTGGGTGGTTGTGATGGACAGGGGGCATCTGAAGAGGTGTGGATGGAGCGGGTGGTAGTGATGGACAGGGGGTATCTGAGGAGGTCTGGATGGAGCTGGTGGTGGTGATGGACAGGGGGCATCTGAGGAGGTCTGGATGAAGCTGGCGATGGTGATTGACAGGGGGTGTCTGAGGAGGTCTGGATGGAGCTGGTGGTGGTGATGGACAGGGGGCATCTGAGGAGGTCTGGATGGAGTGGGTGGTGGTGATGGACAGGGGCATCTGAGGAGGTCTGGATGGAGTGGGTGGTGGTGAAGGACAGGGGGCATCTGAGGAGGTCTGGATGGAGCTGGTGGTAGTGATGGACAGGGGGCATCTGAGGAGGTCTGGACTGGATGGAGCTGGCGGTGGTGATGGACAGGGGCATCTGAGGAGGTCTGGATGGAGTGGGTGGTGGTGATGGACAGAGGGCATCTGAGGAGGTCTGGATGGAGTGGGTGGTTGTGATGGACAGGGGGCATCTGAAGAGGTGTGGATGGAGCGGGTGGTGGTGATGGACAGAGGGCATCTGAGGAGGTCTGGATGGAGTGGGTGGTTGTGATGGACAGGGGGCATCTGAAGAGGTGTGGATGGAGCGGGTGGTAGTGATGGACAGGGGGTATCTGAGGAGGTCTGGATGGAACTGGTGGTGGTGATGGACAGGGGGCATCTGAGGAGGTCTGGATGGAGCTGGTGGAAAAGGGGCATCTGAGGAGGTCTGGATGGAGCGAGTGGAAAAGGGCCATCTGAGAAGGTGTGGATGGAGCGGGTGAAAAAGGGGCATCTGAGGAGGTCTGGATGGAGCAGCTGGTCGTGGTGATGGACAGGGGTCATCTGAGGAGGTCTGGATGGAGTGGGTGGTGGTGATGGACAGAAGGCATCTGAGGAGGTCTGGATGGAGCGGGTCGTGATGATGGACAGGGGGAATCTGAGGAGGTCTGGATGGAGCTGGTGGTGTAGTTGGTGGTGTAGCTGGTGGTGTAGCTGGTGGTTTAGTTGGTGGTTTAGTTGATGGTGTAGCTGGTGGTGTAGCTGGTGGTGTAGCTGGTGGTTTAGTTGGTGTAGCTGGTGGTGTAGTTGGTGGTTTAGTTGGTGTTGTAGCTGGTGGTGTAGCTGGTGGTGTAGTTGGTGGTGTACCTGGTGGGGTAGTTGGTGATGTAGCTGGTGGTTTAGTTGGTGGTGTAGCTGGTGGTGTAGTTGGTGGTGTAGCTGGTGGTGTAGCTGGTGGTGTAGTTGGTGGTGTAGCTGGTGGTGTAGCTGGCGGTGTAGCTGGCGGTGTAGTTGGCGGTGTAGCTGGTGGTGTAGTTGGTGGTGTAGCTGGTGGTGTAGCTGGTGGTGTAGCTGGTGGTGTAGCTGGCGGTGTAGCTGGTGGTGTAGTTGGTGGTGTAGCTGGTGGTGTAGTTGGTGGTGTAGCTGGTGGTGTAGTTGGTGGTGTAGCTGGTGGTGTAGCTGGTGGTGTAGTTGGTGGTGTAGCTGGTGGTGTAGTTGGTGGTGTAGCTGGTGGTGTAGTTGGTGGTGCAGCTGGTGGTGTAGCTGGTGGTGTAGCTGGTGGTGCAGCTGGTGGTGTAGCTGGTGGTGTAGCTGGTGGTGTAGCTGGCGGTGTAGTTGGCGGTGTAGCTGGTGGTGCAGCTGGTGGTGCAGCTGGTGTTTTAGTTGGCGGTGGAGTTGGCGGTGTAGTTGGTGGTGCAGCTGGTGGTGCAGCTGGTGGTGTAGTTGGCAGTGTAGTTGGTGGTGTAGTTGGTGGTGCAGCTGGTGGTGTAGCTGGTGGTGTAGTTGGTGGTGTAGCTGGTGGTGTAGCTGGTGGTGCAGCTGGTGGTGTAGCTGGTGGTGTAGCTGGTGGTGCAGCTGGTGGTGTAGCTGGTGGTGTAGCTGGTGGTGTAGTTGGTGGTGCAGCTGGTGGTGCAGCTGGTGGTGTAGCTGGTGGTGTAGCTGGCGGTGCAGCTGGTGGTGCAGCTGGTGGTGTAGTTGGCAGTGTAGTTGGTGGTGTAGTTGGTGGTGCAGCTGGTGGTGTAGTTGGCAGTGTAGTTGGTGGTGTAGTTGGTGGTGCAGCTGGTGGTGTAGTTGGTGGTGTAGCTGGTGGTGTAGTTGGTGGTGTAGCTGGTGGTGTAGCTGGTGGTGTAGTTGGTGGTGTAGCTGGTGGTGTAGTTGGTGGTGCAGCTGGTGGTGTAGTTGGTGGTGTAGCTGGTGGTGCAGCTGGTGGTGTAGCTGGTGGTGCAGCTGGTGGTGTAGCTGGTGGTGCAGCTGGTGGTGTAGCTGGTGGTGTAGCTGGTGGTGCAGCTGGTGGTGTAGCTGGTGGTGTAGCTGGTGGTGTGGCTGGTGGTGTAGTTGGTGGTGTAGTTGGCGGTGTAGTTGGTGGTGCAGCTGGTGGTGCAGCTGGTGGTGCAGCTGGTGGTGTAGTTGGCGGTGTAGTTGGCGGTGCAGCTGGTGGTGCAGCTGGTGGTGTAGTTGGCGGTGTAGTTGGTGGTGTAGTTGGTGGTGCAGCTGGTGGTGTAGTTGGCGGTGTAGTTGGTGGTGTAGTTGGTGGTGCAGCTGGTGGTGTAGTTGGTGGTGTAGCTGGTGGTGTAGTTGGTGGTGTAGCTGGTGGTGTAGCTGGTGGTGTAGTTGGTGGTGTAGCTGGTGGTGTAGTTGGTGGTGCAGCTGGTGGTGTAGTTGGTGGTGTAGCTGGTGGTGCAGCTGGTGGTGCAGCTGGTGGTGTAGTTGGCGGTGTAGCTGGTGGTGCAGCTGGTGGTGCAGCTGGTGGTGCAGCTGGTGGTGTAGCTGGTGGTGTAGCTGGTGGTGCAGCTGGTGGTGTAGTTGGTGGTGTAGTTGGTGGTGCAGCTGGTGGTGTAGCTGGTGGTGCAGCTGGTGGTGTAGCTGGTGGTGTAGCTGGTGGTGCAGCTGGTGGTGCAGCTGGTGGTGGGGCGCTGTCACATTCGTTCATTCACTGAACACATGGTTTTGAGCAGGGAGTTGCATATTGAAGATTAAAACTGCTGAGCTCACGAATTAACTGCTTTTTGGGGATTTTTTGCTATTTTTCGGTCTCCCGTTTTAAGCTTCACATTTGCAATCATCGCTTTCACTTCTCCTTTATCTCTGCTCCTCTAAAAATAAATAAATAAAGCGTTAAGCTGCTGCATGAATAGATAAAACCATTCAGTAAATCCATTAAATCGTCTACACACACATTGCTGTTACTGGAACACGTGGTTTTGTGCGGTGTGAGCAGCAAGTCCTGGACGGCCACCATTGTGTATTCTTGGGGTTCAGTTTGGATGGACAGCTGTGTGTGTGTGTGAGTGTGCGTGTGTGTGTGCGTGTGTGAGTGTGTGTGTGTGTGTCTGTCTTTTGGATGTATAGCACCGGACGATGACCATATACCTACACGTTGTCTATTGATTTGAAGATGAATGGGGAGGTGACCGTTAGAGATGTGCACCGCTAAAAATTTCGTTTTGTTTTTTCCAAGTGTTTTTTTTTCGTTTTGGGTCGTTTTGCACTGTTTTCGTTTCGATTCGATTCAAATTTTCGGATCGATTCGAATTGATAAAATTTTTTAGTTTTAAATGCTCAAAAGATCCTAAAAAAATCTAAAAATAAAGAGATTCTTTACTGCAGAATATTATAAGCAACGGTTTGCATCCCGTCCCTTCTCCCCTTCATTCCTGAGGTGTCTCTGCATCCCGTCCCTTCTCCCCTTCATTCCTGAGGTGTCTCTGCATCCCGTCCCTTCTCCCCTTCATTCCTGAGGTGTCTCTGCATCCCGTCCCTTCTCCCCTTCATTCCTGAGGTGTCTCTGCATCCTGTCCCTTCTCCCCTTCATTCCTGAGGTGTCTCTGCATCCTGTCCCTTCTGCCCTTCATTCCTGAGGTGTCTCTGCATCCCGTCCCTTCTCCCCTTCATTCCTGAGGTGTCTCTGCATCCCGTCCCTTCTCCCCTTCATTCCTGAGGTGTCTCTGCATCCCGTCCCTTCTCCCCTTCATTCCTGAGGTGTCTCTGCATCCTGTCCCTTCTCCCCTTCATTCCTGAGGTGTCTCTGCATCCCGTCCCTTCTGCCCTTCATTCCTGAGGTGTCTCTGCATCCCGTCCCTTCTCCCCCTCATTCCTGAGGTGTCTCTGCATCCCTTCCCTTCTCCCTTCATTCCTGAGGTGTCTCTGCATCCTGTCCCTTCTCCCCTTCATTCCTGAGGTGTCTCTGCATCCTGTCCTTCTCCCCCTTCATTCCTGAGGTGTCTCTGCATCCTGTCCCTTCTCCCCTTCATTCCTGAGGTGTCTCTGCATCCCGTCCTTCTGCCCTTCATTCCTGAGGTGTCTCTGCATCCCTTCCCTTCTCCCCTTCATTCCTGAGGTGTCTCTGCATCCCGTCCCTTCTCCCCTTCATTCCTGAGGTGTCTCTGCATCCGTCCCTTCTCCCCTTCATTCCTGAGGTGTCTCTGCATCCCGTCCTTCTCCCCTTCATTCCTGAGGTGTCTCTGCATCCCTTCCCTTCTCCCCTTCATTCCTGAGGTGTCTCTGCATCCTGTCCCTTCTCCCCTTCATTCCTGAGGTGTCTCTGCATCCCGTCCCTTCTCCCCTTCATTCCTGAGGTGTCTCTGCATCCCTTCCCTTCTCCCCTTCATTCCTGAGGTGTCTCTGCATCCTGTCCCTTCTCCCCTTCATTCCTGAGGTGTCTCTGCATCCCGTCCCTTCTCCCCTTCATTCCTGAGGTGTCTCTGCATCCCTTCCCTTCTCCCCTTCATTCCTGAGGTGTCTCTGCATCCCGTCCCTTCTCCCCTTCATTCCTGAGGTGTCTCTGCATCCCGTCCCTTCTCTCCTTCATTCCTGAGGTGTCTCTGCATCCCGTCCCTTCTCCCCTTCATTCCTGAGGTGTCTCTGCATCCCGTCCCTTCTCCCCTTCATTCCTGAGGTGTCTCTGCATCCCGTCCCTTCTCCCTTCATTCCTGAGGTGTCTCTGCATCCCGTCCCTTCTCCCCTTCATTCCTGAGGTGTCTCTGCATCCCGTCCCTTCTCCCCTTCATTCCTGAGGTGTCTCTGCATCCCGTCCCTTCTCCCCTTCATTCCTGAGGTGTCTCTGCATCCCGTCCCTTCTCCCCTTCATTTCTGAGGTGTCTCTGCATCCCGTCCCTTCTCCCCCTCATTCCTGAGGTGTCTCTGCATCCCGTCCCTTCTCCCCTTCATTTCTGAGGTGTCTCTGCATCCCGTCCCTTCTCCCTTCATTCCTGAGGTGTTTCTGCATCCCGTCCCTTCTCCCCCTCATTCCTGAGGTGTCTCTGCATCCCGTCCCTTCTCTCCTCATTCCTGAGAGGTGTCTCTGCATCCCGTCCCTTCTGCCCTTCATTCCTGAGGTGTCTCTGCATCCCGTCCCTTCTGCCCTTCATTCCTGAGGTGTCTCTGCATCCCGTCCCTTCTCCCCTTCATTCCTGAGGTGTCTCTGCATCCCGTCCCTTCTGCCCTTCATTCCTGAGGTGTCTCTGCATCCCGTCCCTTCTCCCCCTCATTCCTGAGGTGTCTCTGCATCCCGTCCCTTCTGCCCTTCATTCCTGAGGTGTCTCTGCATCCCGTCCCTTCTCCCCTTCATTCCTGAGGTGTCTCTGCATCCCGTCCCTTCTGCCCTTCATTCCTGAGGTGTCTCTGCATCCCGTCCCTTCTCCCCCTCATTCCTGAGGTGTCTCTGCATCCCGTCCCTGTTGGAGATACAACAGCATATATTATACTATGGACTGCAGGTGGCGCTGTTAGTACAGGTTAAATGTGTTCTAAACTCGTTGGTATATGTTCACAGGAAATAAGTCTCTATTGTCTCTGCTTTACTTCCTTCTTCCTTTCTAGCTGTGTGATGATGAAGCATCCTGATATATATCCAGTGACTAATCTGTTATAAGTTGTTTTATTGCTATACTAGGTGTAAAGCCTGCCCAGAGGGCAGTCTATTGATAAGTGTGGTGCATTGTGCTTGGTTCTGTGCTCTGTGCCGTTTATTCTGTTGTGCTCGGCTCTGTGCCGTCTATGGTACTGTGCTCGGCTCTGTGGCGTTTTTATTGTGCTCGGCTCTGTGGCGTTTTTATTGTGCTCGGCTCTGTGGCGTTTATTCTGTTTTGCGTTTATACTGCCCCTGCTCATGGATATATGCCCCAACACGTGGATACTGCCCCAGCTCGTGGATACTGCCCCAGCACGTGGATACTGCCCAGCACGTGGATATTGCCCCAGCACGTGGATTGATGCTGCCCCAGCACGTGGATACTGCCCCAGCACGTGGATACTGCCCCAGCACGTGGATATTGCCCCAGCTCGTGGATATTGCCAGCACGTGGATATTGCCCCAGCACGTGGATACTGCCCAGCACGTGGATACTGCCCCAGCACGTGGATATTGCCCAGCTCGTGGATATTGCCCCAGCACGTGGATATTGCCCCAGCTCGTGGATACTGCCCCAGCACGTGGATACTGCCGCAGCTCGTGGATACTGCCCCAGCACGTGGATACTGCCCAGCACGTGGATACTGCCCCAGCTCGTGGATACTGCCCCAGCACGTGGATACTGCCCCGCACGTGGATATTGCCCCAGCACGTGGATTGATACTGCCCCAGCACGTGGATACTGCCCCAGCACGTGGATACTGCCCCAGCACGTGGATATTGCCCAGCTCGTGGATATTGCCCCAGCACGTGGATATTGCCCCAGCTCGTGGATACTGCCCCAGCACGTGGATACTGCCGCAGCTCGTGGATATTGCCACAGCACGTGGATACTGCCCCAGCACGTGGATATTGCCCCAGCACGTGGATGGATACTGCCCCAGCGGTGGATACTGCCCCAGCACGTGGATACTGCCCCAGCTCGTGGATACTGCCAGCATGTGGATATTGCCCCAGCACGTGGATACTGCCCCAGCACGTGGATACTGCCCCAGCTTGTGGATATTGCCCCAGCACGTGGATACTGCCCCAGCTCGTGGATACTGCCCCAGCACGTGGATATTGCCCCAGCTCGTGGATACTGCCCCAGCACGTGGATATTGCCCAGCACGTGGATACTGCCCCAGCACGTGGATACTGCCCCAGCACGTGGATATTGCCCCAGCTCGTGGATACTGCCCCAGCACGTGGATATTGCCCCAGCACGTGGATACTGCCCAGCACGTGGATACTGCCCCAGCTTGTGGATATTGCCCCAGCAGTGGATACTGCCCCAGCTCGTGGATACTGCCCCAGCACGTGGATATTGCCCCAGCTCGTGGATACTGCCCCAGCACGTGGATATTGCCCCAGCACGTGGATACTGCCCAGCACGTGGATACTGCCCCAGCACGTGGATATTGCCCAGCTCATGGATACTGCCCCAGCATGTGGATATTGCCCCAGCACGTGGATACTGCCCCAGCTTGTGGATATTGCCCCAGCACGTGGATACTGCCCCAGCACGTGGATACTGCCCCAGCACGTGGATATTGCCCCAGCAGTGGATATTGCCCAGCTCGTGGATACTGCCCCAGCACGTGGATACTGCCGCAGCTCGTGGATATTGTTGCCGCAGCACGTGGATACTGCCCCAGCACGTGGATGGATACTGCCCAGCACGTGGATACTGCCCCAGCACGTGGATATTGCCCCAGCACGTGGATACTGCCCCAGCACGTGGATACTGCCCCAGCACGTGGATACTGCCCAGCACGTGGATACGGCCCCAGCTTGTGGATATTGCCCCAGCACGTGGATACTGCCCCAGCACGTGGATATTGCCCCAGCTCGTGGATACTGCCCCAGCACGTGGATACTGCCCCAGCACGTGGATACTGCCCCAGCACGTGGATACTGCCCCAGCTTGTGGATATTGCCCCAGCACGTGGATACTGCCCAGCACGTGGATACTGCCCCAGCACGTGGATATTGCCCCAGCACGTGGATATTGCCCAGCACGTGGATACTGCCCCAGCACGTGGATATTGCCCCAGCACGTGGATACTGCCCCAGCACGTGGATGGATACTGCCCCAGCACGTGGATATACTCACCTACATCGGCCCTCCAGCGATGGCGGTCCCGCTTCCAGCGTTCTCTCTCTCTCTCTCCGTTGGTCGCCGGGATGACGTCACGAAAGCCTTTGACCCCCGGGGTCAAAGGCTTTCGTGACGTCATACCGGCGACCAACGGAGAGAGAGAGAAGACGCTGGAAGCGGGACCGCCATCGCTGGAGGAGCTAAGGGCCGATGTAGGTGAGTATGTGTAGGCAACATCCCCCTACATTGGCCCGGAGCCTCAGCGGTGGCTGTCGCAGGCTGCTCGGCCGGCCTCCAGGCTTAGGCGAGCCCCCGGCTCGGCTGGGCCCGTAGGCCCAAGCCAAGCCGGGGGCTCGCCTGAGCCTGGAGGCCGGCCGAGCAGCCTGCGACAGCCGGAGGACAGTCACCGCTGGAGCTCAGGGCTAATGTAGGTGAGTATGTGCTCTCCACACCCACCCTGCTTACTCGGCGGTATCCAAGCTTAGGCGAGCCCCCGGCTTGGCGTGGGCCTAGAGGCCCAGCCGAGCCGGGGGCTCGCCTAAGCTTGGATACCGGCCGAGCAAGCAGGGTGTGTGTGTGTAGAGCACATACTCACCTACATCGGCCTCGAGTCCTCCACCGGTTCCACACATACTCACCTACATCGGCCCTTAGCTCCTCCAGCGATGGCGGTCCCGCTTCCAGCGTCCTCTCTCTCTCCGTTGCTCGCCAGGATGACGTCACGAAAGCCTTTGACCCCCGGGGTCAAAGGCTTTCGTGACGTCATTCCGGCGAACAACGGAGAGAGAGAGGATGCTGCAAGCGGGACCGCCATCGCTGGAGGAGCTAAGGGCCGATGTCGGTGAGTATGTGTTAGGCAACATCGGCCCTGAGCTCCAGCGGTGACCTCCTCCGGCCGAGCAGGCTGCTCGGCCGGCCTCTACGCTTAGGCGAGTCCCCGCTCGGCTGGGCCTGTAGGCCAAGCCAAGCCGGGGGCTCGCCTGACCTGGAGGCCCGCCTAGCAGCCTGCTCGGCCGGAGGAGGTCACCGCTGGAGCTCAGGGCCAATTTGGTGGAGTATGTTTTGGGAACTTTGGCCCCGATCCTCCAGCGGTGACCTCCTCCGGCTGTCGCTGGCTGCTCGGCGGGCCTCTAGGCTTAGGCGAGTCCCCGGCTCGGCTGGGCCTGTAGGCCCAAACCAAGCGGGGGCTCGCCTGAGCCTGGAGGCCCGCCTAGCAGCCTGCTCGGCCGGAGGAGGTCACCGCTGGAGCTCAGGGCCGATTTGGTGGAGTATGTTTTGGGAATTTAGGCCTGAGCTCCAGCGGTGACCTCCTCCGGCTGTCGCTGGCTGCTCGGCGTGCCTCTAGGCTTAGGCGAGTCCCCGGCTCGGCTGGGCCTGTAGGCCCAAACCAAGCGGGGGCTCGCCTGAGCCTGGAGGCCCGCCTAGCAGCCTGCTCGGCCGGAGGAGGTCACCGCTGGAGCTCAGGGCCGATTTGGTGGAGTATGTTTTGGGAATTTAGCCCTGAGCTCCAGCGGTGACCTCCTCCGGCTGTCGCTGGCTGCTCGGCGGGCCTCTAGGCTTAGGCGAGTCCCCGGCTCGGCTGGGCCTGTAGGCCCAAACCAAGCCGGGGGCTCGCCTGAGCCTGGAGGGCCCGCTAGCAAAAAGGAGGTCACCGCTGGAGCTCAGGGCCGATTATGGGGACTATGTTTTGGTTTTTCCTCCAGCGGTGACCGTCCTCCGGCTGTCGCTGGCTGCTCGGCGGGCCTCTAGGCTTTAGTCCCCGGCTCGGCTGGGCCTGTAGGCCCAAACCAAGCCGGGGGCTCGCCTGAGCCTGGAGGCCCGCCTAGCAGCCTGCTCGCGGAGGAGGTCACCGCTGGAGCTCAGCCGATATTTTTTTGGGAACTTTATCCTCCAGCGGTGACCGTCCTCCGGCTGTGCTGGCTGCTCGGGCCTCTAGGCTTAGGCGAGTCCCCGGCTCGGCTGGGCCTGTAGGCCCAAACCAAGCCGGGGGCTCGCCTGACTTGGAGCCCGCCTAGCAGCCTGCTCGGCCGGAGGAGGTCACCGCTGGAGCTCAGGGCCGATTATGGGGACTATGTTTTGGGAACTTTGGCCCCGATCCTCAGCGTGACCGTCCTCCGGCTGTCGCTGGCTGCTCGGCGGGCCTCTAGGCTTAGGCGAGTCCCCGGCCGACTGGGCCTGTAGGCCCAAACCAAGCCGGGGGCTCGCCTGAGCCTGGAGGCCCGCCGAGCAGCCAGCGGCAGCCGGAGGACGGTCACCGCGGAGGATCGGGGCATCTGGCCGTGTAAACACACGGGTAGCTGCGCGCGGCTCGTGCCGTTTTTTTTTTTTTTTTCACGCGGCCGGCACGCGCAGCTACCTTGTGTGTTCTAACTCGCTTTCAAATGTCCGTCGCGCATGCGCAGTAGGGTTTTGGCGACGGACATTTTTGCTTATTGTTTTAGCTATATGCACAAAGTAAAGTTCTCTACTGCAGATTCACAAGACTCCAGTGCCTCTTTCATACATAACCAACAGGTTATGGGCCCAGACACTGAAAACGAAACTACAAATCAGTAAGTGCTGCAGCTATCATCCAAATACCTGCTGTGTGTGAGGAAAGGAGCTGCATCCAATATACTGAAAGATGGCAAGTGGCTCAGATGTGAAATATGCAATAGCAAAGCTAAACAATACCAATTATCAGCTGTGGAAGTTTAAGCTGGAAATGCTGTTATCCAAAGATGATCTGTGGCAGGTGCTGGATACAATCAGACCCACTGACAACCAGAAGAATGGGACAAAAGAAACAGGCAAGCAAAAGCAGTTATAAGCCTGTTAGTGGAGGATGATCAACTAATCCATATAAGAAAAGAAAACACAGCTAAAGGTATGTGGACTGCGCTACAGAAACTGCACGAGCGTTCAAACTTAAACAGTAAACTATATCTGCTACGTAAACTGTATAAGATGAGGCTGGAAAAAGGCCAGGAAATGTGTGAACATGTGAACGCTATGCTGGAAATTGTGGAGCAATTACGTGCAATTGGAGAAGAAATAAAAGACAATCATGTAGTGGCATTACTATTATGCAGCCTTCCAGAATCATATAGTGCCCTGATAAACGCTCTAGAAACCAGACCAGAGGAAGAACTAACACTGGAATATGCTAAAGGGAAATTAATTGATGAATACAACAGAAAGAAGGAAAATATACGTGGTGAAGAGAATGACAAAACAGAAGTAGCTCTAAAGGTGAATGAAAACACAAAACAAAACAAAGAGACCAGAGTGTGTTTTCGCTGCAAAAGGACAGGTCATTTGAAATATAATTGTTCAATCTGGAAAGCAGAACAGCGAAGGAGAGAGACATTCACAAAAGAAAGAGCTAAAGCAGCCACACAGGAAAGCAAAGACACAGCGTGGAGTGCAAGTTTTAAAGTAACTCAGAATACTACCCCGCATGGATGGTACATTGACTCAGGAGCAACAAGTCACATGACCAGTGATGAGACCTTCTTCACAGAAATTAATTTTAATACAAAAGACAAAGTCTTCCTAGCAAATGGGAAAAGTATTACATCAGAAGGTAAAGGTCAAGGATTTCTGAACTGCATCACACCATCAGGAGGTAACCGAAGCATCCTTGTAAAGAACGTTCTGTATGTTCCAAGTCTAGAAGGAAGCCTCCTATCAGTAAAAAACCTTGCTAACAATGGACTTACAGTACAATTCCGAGGTAATGAATGCACAATTCGAAACAGAAAAGAAATCGTTGCAAAAGGAAGGTTGAATGAACACCTATACAAAATCGTCACTGAACGTGTTCAAGTCAAAACAGTCACTCATAATCCACATGACAAGTGCATCCATCTATGGCACAGACGATTGGGGCATCGAAACTCAGAAGCTATAAAGGAACTTTCTAAGAGAGAATTATCAGAAGACATGATAATGATACCTTGTCCAAAGTTGATGAAGTGCACGTGTTGCATCAAAGCAAAGGCCACACGTACACCACTTCCACAAGCCAGTCAAAGAAAAACCACTAAACCCATGGAACTTATACACAGTGACGTGTGTGGACCAATGAAAACCCCGACACCCAGCGGCAACAAATATTTAATAACCTTCATTGATGACTATTCCAGGTACACAACGACATATCTGATGAAACACAAAAGTGAGACAACTGATAAACTTCAAGAATTTGTAGCGATGACTAGCAACAAATTTCAAAGGAAACCCGGAATAATACGCACGGACAATGGAGGGGAATATATGGGTAAAGAAGTGGAATCATATCTAAAGAAACATGGTATCATACACCAGACAACCGTACCGTACACTCCAGAACAAAACGGTGTAGCTGAAAGAAAAAATCGCACTCTTGTAGAAATGGCCAGATGCATGCTTTCAGATGCCAACCTACACAACAAGTACTGGGGAGAAGCAATAATGACTGCAACATATCTACAGAACAGACTACCATCTAAAGCTATTGAAAGTACCCCTTATGAAATGTGGAACAGATCAAAACCTAGTATAGGTCATATTAGAGTGTTTGGTTGCAAAGCATACGTTTACATTCCAAGTGAAAAACGCTCCAAGTGGGAGAACAGAGCCATAGAAGGCATTCTAATAGGCTACAGTGAACAAAGTAAGGGATACAGAATCCTTAATCCAAAGACCAACAAGGTCACAGTAAGCCGCAGTGTTTATTTTGATGAAAGCCAAACATCAGAAATAATGACTCCCGAAAAACACGAAGAAAAGGTGCCGATTGAAATAGCAAGAGATGCTGACCAAAAGGAAACTGTGCAGGAGTCAGACCAAGAAGTGGAACTCACAATTGATGACTTAACTGTTCACAATCCAGTAGAACCGACAGAACAACCAGAAATCAGAAGATCTACTCGGACAACAAAAGGGATCCCACCGCGCAAGCTGTCATACACTGTTAAGACACATGAGACATTTGAACCAACATCTTGGGAAGACATAGATAAACTACCAAAAGGGGAAGCCAATCAGTGGAGAAAGGCGGCTGAAGAAGAACTAAAATCACTTCAGAAAAATGAAACCTGGACTCTCACAGAGCTCCCTCCCGGTCACAAAACTATAGGAAGTAAATGGATTTTTAAAGTGAAGTACGACGCAGAAGGAAACATTCACAGATACAAGGCAAGAGTAGTCGCCAAGGATATTCCCAGAAATATGGAGAAGATTATGATGAAACATTTGCTCCAGTGGTAAAGCACACAACCATTAGAACATTCCTCAGCATTGCAGCTGAAAAACAAATGCAAGTGAAGCACCTGGATGTCAAAACAGCTTTTCTATATGGAGATATCAAAGAGGAACTCTACATGGAGCAGCCACCAGGGTTTAATACAGGACAGAACCTTGTGTGTAAACTGCAAAAGAGCATCTATGGTCTCAAACAAGCAGCAAGAATGTGGAATGAAAAAGTGAACGAAGTACTCACAACAGAAGGATTTTCAAGAAGTAACGCTGATCCATGCCTGTATTCAAAGAATCAAGACAACAAATGGATCTACCTACTAATTTATGTTGATGACATCATAATTTGTTTTGAACAAGAAGGGGATTATGATCAAATAACTAGCACATTGAAACAAAACTTTGAGATTAAAGAGCTTGGGAACATTGCTCACTATTTAGGAATCCAAATCGAGAAAGAAGAAGACGGAAGTTATCTTCTTCACCAAAGTCAGAAAATTACAGATATTCTAGCAGAGTTTCACATGCAAGATGCAAAAGAGGTGAAAACGCCTATGGAACCAGCTTATCAGAAAGACAATGGAATGGAAAACTTGTTACCTAACAATGAGAAGTACCGCAAAGCAATTGGAAAATTGTTATACATTGCAACTGTGACAAGACCAGACATTGCCGCAGCATTGAGTATACTCTGTAGAAAAGTTTCAACACCCTGTCAACGTGATTGGAATGCCGTAAAAAGGGTGATACAGTATCTAAAAGGAACAATTCATATGAAACTGCGACTGCCAGCAACACCCAATGCAAACTTAATTGGATATGTAGATGCTGACTGGGCCGGAGATATCACAGACCGCAAATCTACTACTGGTTACATCTTCCAGTACGGAGAAGGAACCATCAGCTGGTCTAGTCGAAAACAAGCGACTGTTGCACTCTCTTCAACTGAAGCAGAATACATAGCAGCAGCACATGCATGTCAAGAAGCAATTTGGATTCGTCAACTTCTATTAGACATGGGACTGGATATGTCTAAACCGATACCCATCTTTGAAGACAACCAGGGATGTATAAAGTTGACACAATCAGAAAGGATCAACCCTAGAACCAAGCACATAGACGTAAAATATCATCTGCTCAGGGACACACAAGAGCAAGGACTTATCGATATTCAGTATTGCCCATCAGAAGAGATGACTGCAGATGCACTCACCAAACCGTTGCCAAAGGAACGTTATTGTTTTCTTCAAAAGAAGCTGAATGTTGTATGATTATGCACATGCTGTTGAGAAGGGGTGTTGGAGATACAACAGCATATATTATACTATGGACTGCAGGTGGCGCTGTTAGTACAGGTTAAATGTGTTCTAAACTCGTTGGTAAATGTTCACAGGAAATAAGTCTCTATTGTCTCTGCTTTACTTCCTTCTTCCTTTCTAGCTGTGTGATGATGAAGCATCCTGATATATATCCAGTGACTAATCTGTTATAAGTTGTTTTATTGCTATATGCACAAAGTAAAGTTCTCTACTGCAGATTCACAAGACTCCAGTGCCTCTTTCATACATAACCAACAGTCCCTTCTGCCCTTCATTCCTGAGGTGTCTCTGCATCCCGTCCCTTCTCCCCTTCATTCCTGAGGTGTCTCTGCATCCCTTCCCTTCTCCCCTTCATTCCTGAGGTGTCACTGCATCCGGTCCTTCTCCCCTTCATCCTGAGGTGTCTCTGCATCCCGTCCCTTCTGCCCTTCATTCTTGAGGTGTCTCTGCATCCCGTCCCTCTCCCCCCCCTTCATTCCTGAGGTGTCTCTGCATCCTGTCCCTTCTCCCCTTCATTCCTGAGGTGTCTCTGCATCCCGTCCCTTCTCCCCCTCATTCCTGAGGTGTCTCTGCATCCCGTCCTTCTCCCCCTCATTCCTGAGGTGTCTCTGCATCCCTTCCCTTCTCCCCTTCATTCCTGAGGTGTCTCTGCATCCCGTCCTTCTCCCCTTCATTCCTGAGGTGTCTCTGCATCCGTCCTTCACCCTTCATTCTGAGGTGTCTCTGCATCCCATCCTTCTCCCCCTCATTCCTGAGGTGTCTCTGCATCCCGTCCCTTCTCCCCTTCATTCCTGAGGTGTCTCTGCATCCCTTCCCTTCTCCCTTCATTCCTGAGGTGTCTCTGCATCCCGTCCGTTCTCCCCTTCATTCCTGAGGTGTCTCTGCATCCTTCCCATCTCCCCTTCATTCCTGAGGTGTCTCGCTGCATCCTGTCCTTCTCCCCTCATTCCTGAGGTGTCTCTCTGCATCCCGTCCCTTCTGCCCTTCATTCCTGAGGTGTCTCTGCATCCCGTCCCTTCTCCCCCTCATTCCTGAGGTGTCTCTGCATCCCGTCCCTTCTCCCTTCATTCCTGAGGTGTCTCTGCATCCCGTCCTTCTCCCTTCATTCCTGAGGTGTCTCTGCATCCCGTCCCTTCTCCCCTTCATTCCTGAGGTGTCTCTGCAGCCCGTCCCTTCTCCCCTTCATTCCTGAGGTGTCTCTGCATCCGTCCCTTCTCTCCTTCATTCCTGAGGTGTCTCTGCATCCCGTCCCTTCTCCCTTCATTCCTGAGGTGTTCTGCATCCCGTCCTTCTCCCCTTCATTCCTGAGGTGTCTCTGCATCCCGTCCCTTCTCCCCTTCATTCCTGAGGTGTCTCTGCATCCCGTCCCTTCTCCCCTTCATTCCTGAGGTGTCTCTGCATCCCGTCCCTTCTCCCCTTCATTCCTGAGGTGTCTCTGCATCCCTTCCTTTCCCCTTCATTCCTGAGGTGTCTCTGCATCCTGTCCCTTCTCCCCTTCATTCCTGAGGTGTCTCTGCATCCCGTCCCTTCTCCCCTTCATTCCTGAGGTGTCTCTGCATCCCGTCCCTTCTCCCCTTCATTCCTGAGGTGTCTCTGCATCCCGTCCCTTCTCCCCTTCATTCCTGAGGTGTCTCTGCATCCCGTCCCTTCTCCCCTTCATTCCTGAGGTGTCTCTGCATCCCGTCCCTTCTGCCTTCATTCCTGAGGTGTCTCTGCATCCCGCCCCTTCTCCCCCTCATTCCTGAGGTGTCTCTGCATCCTGTCCTTCTCCCTTCATTCCTGAGGTGTCTCTGCATCCCGTCCCTTCTCCCCTCATTCCTGAGGTGTCTCTGCATCCCGTCCCTTCTCCCCTCATTCCTGAGGTGTCTCTGCATCCCGTCCCTTCTACCCTTCATTCCTGAGGTGTCTCTGCATCCTGTCCCTTCTCCCCTTCATTCCTGAGGTGTCTCTGCATCCCGTCCTTCTACCCTTCATTCCTGAGGTGTCTCTGCATCCCATCCCTTCTCCCCCTCATTCCTGAGGTGTCTCTGCATCCCGTTTCTCCCCTTCATTCCTGAGGTGTCTCTGCATCCCTTCCCTTCTCCCTTCATTCCTGAGGTGTCTCTGCATCCCGTCCGTTCTCCCCTTCATTCCTGAGGTGTCTCTGCATCCCTTCCTTCTCCCCTTCATTCCTGAGGTGTCTCTGCATCCTGTCCCTTCTCCCCCTCATTCCTGAGGTGTCTCTGCATCCCGTCCCTTCTGCCTTCATTCCTGAGGTGTCTCTGCATCCCGTCCCTTCTCCCCTCATTCCTGAGGTGTCTCTGCATCCCGTCCCTTCTCCCCTTCATTCCTGAGGTGTCTCTGCATCCCGTCCCTTCTCCCCTTCATTCCTGAGGTGTCTCTGCATCCCGTCCCTTCTCCCTTCATTCCTGAGGTGTCTCTGCAGCCCGTCCCTTCTCCCCTTCATTCCTGAGGTGTCTCTGCATCCCGTCCCTTCTCTCCTCATTCCTGAGGTGTCTCTGCATCCCGTCCCTTCTCCCCTTCATTCCTGAGGTGTCTCTGCATCCCGTCCCTTCTCCCCTTCATTCCTGAGGGTCTCTGCATCCCGTCCTTCTCCCCTTCATTCCTGAGGTGTCTCTGCATCCCGTCCCTTCTCCCCTTCATTCCTGAGGTGTCTCTGCATCCCGTCCCTTCTCCCCTTCATTCCTGAGGTGTCTCTGCATCCCTTCCCTTCTCCCCTTCATTCCTGAGGTGTCTCTGCATCCTGTCCCTTCTCCCCTTCATTCCTGAGGTGTCTCTGCATCCCGTCCCTTCTCCCCTTCATTCCTGAGGTGTCTCTGCATCCCGTCCCTTCTCCCCTTCATTCCTGAGGTGTCTCTGCATCCCGTCCCTTCTCCCCTTCATTCCTGAGGTGTCTCTGCATCCCGTCCCTTCTCCCCTTCATTCCTGAGGTGTCTCTGCATCCCTTCCTTCTCTCCTTCATTCCTGAGGTGTCTCTGCATCCCGTCCCTTCTCTCCTTCATTCCTGAGGTGTCTCTGCATCCCTTCCCTTCTCCCCTTCATTCCTGAGGTGTCTCTGCATCCCGTCCCTTCTCCCCTTCATTCCTGAGGTGTCTCTGCATCCCGTCCCTTCTCCCTTCATTCCTGAGGTGTCTCTGCATCCCGTCCCTTCTCCCCTTCATTCCTGAGGTGTCTCTGCATCCCGTCCCTTCTGCCCTTCATTCCTGAGGTGTCTCTGCATCCTGTCCCTTCTCCCCTTCATTCCTGAGGTGTCTCTGCATCCCGTCCCTTCTCCCCTTCATTCCTGAGGTGTCTCTGCATCCCGTCCCTTCTCCCCTTCATTCCTGAGGTGTCTCTGCATCCCGTCCCTTCTCCCTTCATTCCTGAGGTGTCTCTGCATCCCGTCCCTTCTCCCTTCATTCCTGAGGTGTCTCTGCATCCCGTCCCTTCTCCCCTTCATTCCTGAGGTGTCTCTGCATCCCGTCCCTTCTCCCTTCATTCCTGAGGTGTCTCTGCATCCGCGTCCCTTCTCCTTCATTCCTGAGGTGTCTCTGCATCCCTTCCCTTCTCCCCTTCATTCCTGAGGTGTCTCTGCATCCCTTCCCTTCTCCCCTTCATTCCTGAGGTGTCTCTGCATCCCGTCCCTTCTCTCCTTCATTCCTGAGGTGTCTCTGCATCCCTTCCCTTCTCCCCTTCATTCCTGAGGTGTCTCTGCATCCCGTCCCTTCTGCCCTTCATTCCTGAGGTGTCTCTGCATCCTGTCCCTTCTCCCCTTCATTCCTGAGGTGTCTCTGCATCCCGTCCCTTCTCCCCTTCATTCCTGAGGTGTCTCTGCATCCCGTCCCTTCTCCCCTTCATTCCTGAGGTGTCTCTGCATCCCGTCCCTTCTCCCCTTCATTCCTGAGGTGTCTCTGCATCCCGTCCCTTCTCCCCTCATTCCTGAGGTGTCTCTGCATCCCGTCCCTTCTCCCCTTCATTCCTGAGGTGTCTCTGCATCCCGTCCCTTCTCCCCTTCATTCCTGAGGTGTCTCTGCATCCCGTCCCTCTCATCTTCATTCCTGAGGTGTCTCTGCATCCCGTCCTTTCCCCTTCATTCCTGAGGTGTCTCTGCATCCCGTCCCTTCTCCCTTCATTCCGAGGTGTCTCTGCATCCCGTCCCTTCTCCCCTTCATTCCTGAGGTATCTCTGCATCCCGTCCCTTCTCCCCTTCATTCCTGAGGTGTCTCTGCATCCCGTCCCTTCTCCCCTTCATTCCTGAGGTGTCTCTGCATCCGTCCCTTCTCCCCTTCATTCCTGAGGTGTCTCTGCATCCCGTCCCTCTTCTCCTTCATCCTGAGGTGTCTCTGCATCCCTTCCTTCTCCCCTTCATTCCTGAGGTGTCTCTGCATCCCGTCCTTCTGCCTTCATTCCTGAGGTGTCTCTGCATCCTGTCCCTTCTCCCCTTCATTCCTGAGGTGTCTCTGCATCCCGTCCCTTCTCCCCTTCATTCCTGAGGTGTCTCTGCATCCCGTCCTTCTCCCCTTCATTCCTGAGGTGTCTCTGCATCCCGTCCCTTCTCCCCTTCATTCCTGAGGTGTCTCTGCATCCCGTCCCTTCTCCCCTCATTCCTGAGGTGTCTCTGCATCCCGTACCTTCTCCCCTTCATTCCTGAGGTGTCTCTGCATCCCGTCCCTTCCCCCTTCATTCCTGAGGTGTCTCTGCATCCCCTCCTTCTCCCCTTCATTCCTGAGGTGTCTCTGCATCCCGTCCCTTCTCCCTTCATTCCTGAGGTGTCTCTGCATCCCGTCCTTCTCATCTTCATTCCTGAGGTGTCTCTGCATCCCGTCCCTTCTCCCCTTCATTCCTGAGGTGTCTCTGCATCCCGTCCCTTCTCCCCTCATTCCTAAGGTGTCTCGGCATCCCTTCCCTTCTCCCCTTCATTTCTGAGGTGTCTCTGCATCCCGTCCTTCTCCCCTTCATTCCTGAGGTGTCTCTGCATCCCGTCCCTTCTCCCCTTCATTCCTGAGGTGTCTCTGCATCCCGTCCCTTCTCCCCTTCATTCCTGAGGTGTCTCTGCATCCCGTCCCTTCTCCCCTTCATTTCTGAGGTGTCTCTGCATCCCGTCCCTTCTCCCTTCCTTCCTGAGATGTCTCTGCATCCCGTCCCTTTTGCCCCTGGATCCTATGTGCAGTTGCCCAAAGCCCCCATGTTCCTCTCATCTCTTTCTTGCACCCCTTCATTCAGCACTGATCCTCGTGTGGTTGTAATTTCTGCTGTCACTAATTGTTTATTTGCCTTTGTGTTAGGAAATGCCATGTTCTTGCAAATCTTGGAGCTCCAGCACGTGATGTAGCTCTTCCAGTAAGACATTCGGGCATCTCATGGCAGAGATGTCCAGGCCATGGTTACTTGGAGGCAGAGTGGTGGCTTCTGTAAAACGCGTTGCTCAGGGAGGACAGCTACAGAGTAACATTTTCCAGAGGAATGTCCTTCTTCAGTCGGGTTGTAGATCCTTTTAGATTTCACCAGTAACTGGTTAAATGTTGTGTGGAGCTTACCATCCATTTTCTACAACTGGTCAAATGTCTCCGATCCTCCAGTCCCAGCCGCCATAACCTGTATCAGTTCCAAGTTGTGCTGGATTTCTTCAGTAACCTGTATCCTGCTCATCATCTTCTTCTTCCCACTTATGGTGAGAGCTGCTCTGTGCTGATAAATAATATCCTCAAACCGAAAAAGAGGAAAATTCCAGGACGGACTTTATGGGACGGGGCAAAATGACGAAAAACATTGTAAAAAAGGGTTTCTCAATAAAATGTCACTGCCACGAAAATGGCTACAACCTTCCAACCCGCCGGCCCGGACAGTCTCTTTTAAAACAGGGGAAGCTGGAATCCTAAATGTGATCACGGCTGCCTCCCTCAGCCGTACTAACCCCCGTATCTCAACATAATGGTCTCCAAGGCCAAAGAAGATCTAGTACCAGTACCATGAGGCTCATTTGATGGGCTCATAGACCTCCTTTTATTTTCTTCTCTTCCTGCCGGTTCTTTTGTTTGTTGCGAAACTGACGGAGACTCTGCTGCTTACGAAGCGACTTATTTCACGTCCGATGCAACTTCCTCGAAATAAAGTTACAAAATCCCACCAGTGTATACACTATTTTATCTCTTAGCGGAGAAGCCGCAGGAGGAGGTGGAGTTGCTGGTAAAGCAAATTTTGGTTTCATTAGGTTAGGACCCATCATGAAAGAGGTTGCTGTGACCTGGCAGGTGGTCTTAACCCTTTGACGCTGTGGGACGTGCTATGCCATCCGCTGGGCAGGAGGGCTTTGAAGCCACAGGGCATACATTTACTCCCCGCTGACTTCAATGGGCTGCCTTGGCCCCTCCCCGCAGCCTGCGCGCACCACGCGCCACTGGCTGCAGAGAGACGGCTTGAACTCAGGCCGTCCCTCTGCAGCCAATGACGCTCGTGCTGCGGGACGGGCCACAGTCAGCGACTCGCGTTGGCACCTGTTGGCAAGGTGTACCTGTACGCCTCACCGGTGTTAACCCCTGCCCGATGAGCAACATCCGCCCATTCTTAAGGGGTTAATGGGCATTCAAGTAAACCAAAAACCACAATTTTTGTTTAACATGGAGCTACAGGAATAAGCGCAAAAGACAACCTTTTATCATTTTTTTATTGTTTTTGAGAAAGTATTTTAGCAGGACGGATACATTGAGATTTCTCTGGGTTTCAGTATGTCCTGGGTGGTGAGTCTGTACCGTTGGGTGTCTTACCCAAGAGGACACTTACGGGAGAGGTGCTCTGGCCGGATATCATGTTATGTTTTATACATCAAGTGGGCTGGATAATTCGCTTACGCAGCCGCCCAGGTAGGGATTGGGAAAACTGCGTGAAACAGTTTTTTGTGCTTATGGCTCAAATTTTTGTTTCAGCAAATTTAAGAATCCAAAGTTTCCAGATTTCAAAATTTTCTGAATTTAATCTGAAATTTGGGTCAAATCTGCAAATTTTTAAAAATCTCTGGAATTTTGCAGAAGTGCATATATTTAGCCCCTATGCCACCTCTATACCCCTACCCCTTTCAAACTCCCCCTTTATCTAAGCCGTAGCAGCCGGTACGAAAATACAATACAGCCAGTACCACAATAAAAATACCAGTCATACAGAATAAAATACAGCCGGTACTACAATGAAAATAGCAGCCAGTTACAGTCAGGTCCATAAATATTGGGACATGGACACAATTGTAACATCTTTGGCTCTATACACCACCACAATGGAGTTGGAATGAAACAAACACAATGTGCTTTAACTGCAGACTGTCAGCTTTAATTTGAGGGTATGTACATCCAACTCAGGTGAACGGTGTAGGACTTACAGCAGTTTGCAGATGTGCCTCCACTTGTTAAGGGACCAAAAGTAATGGGACAGAATAATAATCATAAATCAAACTTTCCCTTCTTAATACTTGGTTGCAAATCCTTTGCAGTCAATCACAGCCTGAAGTCTGGAACGCATAGACATCACCAGACGCTGGGTTTCATCCCTGGTGATGCTCTGCCAGGCCTCTACTGCAACTGTCTTCAGTTCCTGCTTGTTCTTGGGGCATTTTCCTTTCAGTTTTGTCTTCAGCAAGTGAAATGCAGCTCAATGGGATTCAGGTCAGGTGATTGACTTGGCCATTGCATAACATTCCACTTCTGTCCCTTCAAAACCTCTTTGCTTGCTTTTGCAGTATGCTTTGGGTCATTGTCCATCTGCACTGTGAAGCGCCGTCCAATGAGTTCTGCAGCATTTGGCTGAATGTGAGCAGATAATATTGCCCGAAACACTTCAGAATTCATCCTGCTGCTTTTGTCAGCGTCACATTATCAATAAATACAAGAGAACCAGTTCCATTGGCCGCCATACATGCCCACGCCATGACACTACCACCACCAGGCTTCACTGATGAGGTGGTATGCTTAAGATCGTGAGCAGTTCCTTTCCTTCTCCATACTCTTCTCTTCCCATCACTCTGGTACAAGTTGATCTTGGTCTCATCTGTCCATAGGATCTTGTTCCAGAACTGTGAAGGCTTTGTTAGGTGTTGTTTGGCAAACTCTAATCTGACCTTCCTGTTTTTGAGGCTCACCAATGGTTTACATCTTGTGGTGAACCCTCTGTATTCACTCTGGTGAAGTCTTCTCTTGATTGTTGTCACATGGCGTGTGCGGTTCTGGTATGAGCCCAGCAGGCGGCGACACAAAGGGGAGGCCAGACAGGAATCACGCAATGAAGATTCTTTAATGAAACATAAATGGTCCTTAACTGTAGGCACTTGAAAGAACAAAGGAAATATATAAAGTCCAGGGAGAGTTCTTGACTGGAGAGTCTGAGGTTTGTGGGCAATGAAGTCCCAGACTGCAGACAGGGCCCACCAAGGAGAAGTCTGGACAGCTGACAGTGGTACCTTGGTCAGAGACAGAGATTAACTGTAATCCACAGGTAGAGATCGCTGAGAGTCCCTTGCACAGACAGATGTATCCAGGAACAACAGGGCAGATGGATGGACACTGGATACACAGGATAAGCTGGAGCAGGTTAGCACACATCCAGATGACCTCAGTCAGGGAGAACAATGCAGACCCACTGCTGTCTGGGTCTCTCTGCCTTTTAAGGAGGCTTAAACACGGATAGGCCTCAGCTGGAAGTCCAGGGCTAGAAAAGGAAGACCCAGGCTGGATCTCCAGGAGCCTGGTCAAGGTGCTGAGCCTGGGCAAAACCTGGACTGGAATCCAAGAAAGAGATCCAGGGCAAAGTTCTTAGATCCAGGTGTGCAAGACAGGTACACGGGGTGGACCGTGACAATTGTTGAGTTTGACACACATACACCTACCTCCTGGAGAGTGTTCTTGATCTGGCCAACTGTTGTGAAGGGTGTTTTCTTCACCAGGGAAAGAATTCTTCGGTCATCCACCAGTTGTTTTCCGTGGTCTCCCTGGTCTTTTGGTGTTGCTGAGCTCACCGGTGCATTCCTTCTTTTTGAGAATGTTCCAAACAGTTGTTTTGGCCACACCTAATGTTCTTGCTATCTCTCTGATGGGTTTGTTTTATTTCTTCAGTCTAATGATGGCTTGCTTCACTGATAGTGACAGCTCTTATTTCAGAGGATCTAAGGGTAAGTAGTCAATGTAATAGAGCAGCAGGAAATGCTGGCAGAATGCTTGGAAATGCTGGCAGAATGCTTGGTTGTGTAGGGAGAGGTATTAGCAGTAGGAAAAGGGAAGTGCTCATGCCACTGTACAGAGCACTGGTGAGACCTCACTTGGAGTACTGTGTGCAGTACTGGAGACCGTATCTCCAGAAGGATATAGACATCTTAGAGAGAGTTCAGAGAAGGGCTACTAAAATGGTGTACGGCTTGAAGGAGAAAAGTTACCAGGAAAGGCTTAATGATCTTAACATGTACAGCTTGGAAAAAAGACGAGACAGAGGAGATATGATAGAAACATTTAAATACGTAAAGGGAATCCACAAGGTAGAGGAAGGGAGTATATTTAAAAGGAAACAAAGTAGCAAAACAAGAGGACATAGTCTTAGATTAGAGGGGCAAAGGTTTAAAAGTAACATCAGGAAGCATTATTTTACTGAGAGGGTGGTGGATACATGGAACAGTCTTCCAGTAGAAGTGGTAGAGGCCAAAACAGTAATTGAATTTAAGCAGGCATGGGATAGGCATAAGGCTATCCTAAACAAAAGATAAATCCAGGTCAAGTATCCATGTAATTGGGCGACTAGATGGGCCGAAAGGTTCTTATCTGCCGACATTTTTCTATGTTTCTATGTTTCTCTTTGGATCTCATCTTGAGAGTTGACAGCAACAGATTCCAAATGCAAACAGCACACTTGAAATGAACTCTGGGCCTTTTATCTGCACATTGTAATTGGGGTAATGAGGGAATATCACACACCTGGCCATGGAACAGCTGAGAAGCCAATTGTCCCATTACTTTTGGTCCCTTAACAAGTGGGAGGCACATCTGCAAACTGCTGTAAGTCCTACACCGTTCACCTGAGTTGGATGTACATACCCTCAAATTAAAGCTGACAGTCTGCAGTTAAAGCACATTGTGTTTGTTTCATTCCAACTCCATTGTGGTGGTGTATAGAGCCAAAGATGTTAGAATTAGGGTTGCACCGATACCCATATTAGTATCGATATCGGTGCCGATACCGGGTACTGCAGGAGTACTTGGTACTCGTGCAGTGCCCCTGATATTTCCCCTGATACCGGAAGCTGGCATTGAGCCGGCTTGCCGGCATCCGAGGGGCTGGGGCGGCTGTTCGAATGCTCTATGGGCAATATCCATGAGCTGGAGGCAATATCTATGAGCTGGGGCAGTATCCATGTGCTGGGGCAATATCCATGAGCTGGGGCAATATCCATGAGCTGGGGCAGTATCCATGTGCTGGGGCAATATCCATGTGCTGGGGCAATATCCATGAGCTGGGGCAATATCCATGAGCTGGGGCAATATCCATTTGCTGGGGCAATATCCATGAGCTGGGGCAGTATTCATGTGCTGGGGCAATATCTATAAGCTGTGGCAATATCCATGAGAGCTTGGGGGCAATATCCATGAGCTGGGGGCAATATCCATGAGAGCTGGGGGCATAATCCGTGGGAGCTGGGGGCATTCTGTGTATATATATATATATATATATATATATATCGGGGGGATATATACATGTGAGCTGGGAGCATTTTTGTATGAGGTCTGTTCTTATTGGAAAGTGGTCACATGACATAGAATAAAAGTATCGGTACTCGGTATCGGTGAGTACTTGAAAAAAAGTATCGGTACTCTGTCTTAAAAAAGTGGTATCGGTGCATCCCTAGTTAGAATTGTGTCGATGTCCCAATATTTCTGGACCTGACTGTATAAAATACCAGCTGTACAAAATAAACCCATAGGTTTCAAAGTAAAAAATATTCCCAATTTTTATTAAATATTTATTCAATGGTTTATTCTTTTCACTTGCAGCAAAAAAGTCTCTATTTTTTTAGGATTTTTTGGTGAAATTTTTGGATTCTTAATTTATTTTAAAACTACGAGCCTTTTTTGTCTGCTGAATGCAGCATTTTGTTTTCCTTCAGTCTGGCTGCATTCGACAGGGGCTGTCTATCGTGCCGAAACCTTCAGCACTAAGCACAGCAGCCCCTTGGGAGCCCTGCAGAGCTTCTATCCATGGCGCAGAATAGGTTTTAGCACCATAGACAGCCCCCGCCGAATGCAGCCAGACTGAAGGAAAGAAAAAATATTTGCTGCATAAGGCAAAGAAAAAAACCCTTGCTGTTTTCAAATAAATTAGGAATCCAAAAATTTCACCAACAAAATGGCTAAAAATCCTTAAAAATAAGAGACTTTTTTGCTGCAAGTGAAAAGAATAAACGGATGAATATTTAATATAATCGGGGATTTTTTTTTACATTGAAACCTATGGGATTCGCCTGTTTAAACCTGCCGAACGAACCAGGAGGATCTTTTACTCCAGAGCCCCGCTGAGTTGCTGTCCTTGGTGTTGAATAGGTTTCATCACCATGGACAGGGGGATTACGTATCTTTATTTTTTTAAACTTAATATAAGTAATTAATTCATTAGTTTCGCATTCCAAAATAACTAATAAAGACAGAAAAATTAATCAGTCCGAAATATGAATTACCGATTGTCCGAAATAACGAAGTGATCTGAAATACCAATCACGGTAACATAACGAACACACAGAAATGAATTGAAAAACATAACACATCGAACTGGAACAAAACAAATTTTTTGGTTGTGCACAGTTACTGTTTATGATTGTATTAGGGTTAGGGTCACTGTTAAGGTTACAGTTATGGTGTATGTTTGTATTAGGGTTAGGGTCACTCTTAGGGCTACAGTTACTGTGTATGTTTGTATTAGGGTTAGGGTTAATGATAGCCTTACAGGTTCTGGTTGTGTTAGGGTTACAGTTACTATTTATGTTTGTATTAGGGTTAGGGTCACTGTTAGGGTTACATTTACTGTTTATTTATGTTTGTATTAGGGTTAGGGTTAATGATAGCCTTACAGGTTCTGGTTGTGTTAGGGTTACAGTTACTATTTATGTTTGTATTAGGGTTAGGGTCACTGTTAGGGTTACAGTTACTGTTTATTTATGTTTGTATTAGGGTTAGGGTTAATGATAGCCTTACAGGTTCTGGTTGTGTTAGGGTTACAGTTACTATTTATGTTTGTATTAGGGTTAGGGTCACTGTTAGGGTTACAGTTACTGTTTATTTATGTTTGTATTAGGGTTAGGGTTAATGATAGCCTTATAGGTTCTAGTTGTGTTAGGGTTACCGTTACTTATTATGATTGTATTAGGGTTAGGGTCACTGTTAGGGTTACATTTACTGTTTATTTATGTTTGTATTAGGGTTAGGGTTAATGATAGCCTTACAGGTTCTGGTTGTATTAGGGTTACCGTTACTTATTATGATTGTATTAGGGTTAGGGTCGCTGTTAGGGTTACATTTACTGTTTATTTATGTTTGTATTAGGGTTAGGGTCGCTGTTAGGGTTACATTTACTGTTTATTTATGTTTGTATTAGGGTTAGGGTTAATGATAGCCTTACAGGTTCTGGTTGTGTTAGGGTTACAGTTACTATTTATGTTTGTATTAGGGTTAGGGTTAATGATAGCCTTATAGGTTCTAGTTGTGTTAGGGTTACCGTTACTTATTATGATTGTATTAGGGTTAGGGTCACTGTTAGGGTTACATTTACTGTTTATTTATGTTTGTATTAGGGTTAGGGTTAATGATAGCCTTACAGGTTCTGGTTGTGTTAGGTTACAGTTACTATTTATGTTTGTATTAGGGTTAGGGTCACTGTTAGGGTTACAGTTACTGTTTATTTATGTTTGTATTAGGGTTAGGGTTAATGATAGCCTTATAGGTTCTAGTTGTGTTAGGGTTACCGTACTTATTATGATTGTATTAGGGTTAGGGTCACTGTTAGGGTTACATTTACTGTTTATTTATGTTTGTATTAGGGTTAGGGTTAATGATAGCCTTACAGGTTCTGGTTGTATTAGGGTTACCGTTACTTATTATGATTGTATTAGGGTTAGGGTCGCTGTTAGGGTTACATTTACTGTTTATTTATGTTTGTATTAGGGTTAGGGTCGCTGTTAGGGTTACATTTACTGTTTATTTATGTTTGTATTAGGGTTAGGGTTAATGATAGCCTTACAGGTTCTGGTTGTGTCAGGGTTACAGTTACTTATTATGATTGTATTAGGGTTACCGTTACTTATTATGATTGTATTAGGGTTAGGGTCACTGTTAGGGTTACATTTACTGTTTTTTGTTTGTATTAGGGTTAGGGTTAATGATAGCCTTACAGGTTCTGGTTGTGTCAGGGTTACAGTTACTTATTATGATTGTATTAGGGTTACCGTTACTTATTATGATTGTATTAGGGTTAGGGTCACTGTTAGGGTTACATTTACTGTTTATTTATGTTTGTATTAGGGTTAGGGTTAATGATAGCCTTACAGGTTCTGGTTGTGTCAGGGTTACAGTTACTTATTATGATTGTATTAGGGTTACCGTTACTTATTATGATTGTATTAGGGTTAGGGTCACTGTTAGGGTTACATTTACTGTTTATTTATGTTTGTATTAGGGTTAGGGTTAATGATAGCCTTACAGGTTCTGGTTGTGTCAGGATTACAGTTACTTATCATGATTGTAGGGTTAGGGTTAGGGCTAGAGCTACTAATGCACAAAGACTGCAATTATTTTAACCCTTTTGCTGCGTAGGACGCGCTGAGCGCGTCCATGAAATCCCCGCTGCTGTGCGGAGGACGCGCTCAGCGCGTCCTGTCTTCCCGGTGGCGAAGCGGCAATGTGGCTCCGATCCCGGGCGGCAAACAGTGTGGGCCGACATCCCGGATGTCGGCCCTCACTGTGGGATCATGGGATTCGCGGTGATGTCATCACGCCAGCGCGTGATGACGTCACATTAAGTGGCCGCATGGAAAGCCCTTAGGAGGAGAGGGGGGGGGTCGTTATGACCTCTCTATCTCCTCATCGGTAAGGGCTGCAGGAACAAATGAGGCACCGCTGGAAAGCTCTGTGTCTGAGCTTTCCAACGATGTGATTCATTACCCTGTAAATGTTAAAGTGTAGTAAAAAAAAACACAAAATCACACAAACACCACACACAGGGTCTCTAAGGGCAGTAAAAAAAATCATAACTGCCCAGAGACCCCCAAACCCCACATTTAATAAAAAAACAATTCCATCTTTTTTATATTTTATTTCATTTTTATTGTTACAGCTATGTGATCACTGTAGTAACAATGATCACATAGCTGTCACAATTGTCACTGCCACCTCCAACATGGCCGCTGTGGATACAAATATAACCCTAAAATGACCCCGTAACCTAGCGATTGACCCTCCAGCCAATCACGGGGGATGAATTTTTCAAATCTTGATAATTTTATATTTGTATCCTCAGTCTGCATGTGGATTGCGAGGTGTTGCAGTGTCGCAGAGGTTGTCTCCATAAAATAGGTGATAAATTGCGAATACACACACACATATATATATATATCATACACACACACACACATATATACGCGCACACACACACACGCGCACACGCTTATATATATATATATATATAGAATATATATTATATACACGCACACGTGCATATATATATACGCACATATATATATATAGATACTATCAAACGGCGTAATTTTCTTTTGAAAATACATTTTCAGAAAGCAAATTATGGCTAAAAGATTTCTAAGCGCTGAGGAAGCAGCTGACGTCCTCATGATGTCAGACTCTGATCCCAGCGCTGATGAATCTTTTGAAGATTCAGGCAGTGACTTTGTCCCTGGAGCATCATCAGATAGTGACGGTTCCAGTGACGAAGAACAACGGGATGAGCCACGGCGTGGCCGCACAGAGTTACCAGGGTGCTCCCATGGTATTGCAGGGACCGCACGGTCTGCAGTTGCACTGCCTGATCCTGCACCAGCCCAGCTGCCCATTGCAGGGGTATCTGCAACGCAGACTGTAGCGATGCCTGAACCAGGATATGACTGGATCTCCCCTAATATGGTCCAGCCAGTATTGCCACAATTTTCTGGCAATCCTGGCATCCTGGTGGACACCACTAATTTTGAACCCATCAACTTTTTTCAGCTATTTATAGATGATGGGTTCTTGGAATTTATTGTTCAGCAGAGCAATCTGTATGCTGAACAATATTTTCAAGGTCTAGGGACAGAATTGAGGCCACGTGCCAGGGCTCGCCAATGGACCCCAACCAGTTTGCCAGAGATGAGGAAGTTCTGGGGCCTCACTCTGCAGATGGGGATTGTGCAAAAACCCAGCATAGCCTCATACTGGTCAAAAACGAGTACCCAAACCACCCTTATCTTCCCAGCTACTATGAGCAGGGACAGATATTTATTGCTCCTGCGGTATTTGCATTATAATGATAATGCAAATGCTTTGCCCCGTGACCACCCAGATCACGACCGACTGTACAAGTTGCGGCCACTTCTTGACCATCTGATGGCAAGATTTGAAGAGTTATACACTCCAGGCCAAAACTTGTCAGTCGACGAGTCCTTGATGCTTTACAAGGGACGTCTTGTTTTCAAGCAGTATATCCCTTCGAAGCGAGCTCGCTATGGGATAAAACTTTATAAGCTGTGCGACAGCTCCAGTGGATACATGTATCGATTTCGTGTATACACTGGCAAGGACTCGAAGCTGGTCCCCCCTGACTGCCCCCCCGCCCTCTCCACCACTGAAAAAATAGTGTGGGACCTCTCTTATCCACTATTCGGTAAAGGTTACTGTATTTATACAGATAACTTTTACACGGGTGTGCCGCTGTACAAATTTTTGTACAGCAATGGTACTGGAGCCTGTGGCACGATCCGTTCGAATAGGAAAGGCTTTCCAACAAAACAGTTTGGAAAGCAAAAGAGAGGAGAAACATCAGCCTTGCGCTGCGGTGAACTGCTGGCTGTGAAATACACAGACAAAAAGGATGTGCATTTACTTACAACGATACATAACGAATGCACATCTGCAGTTCACGTCAGATGGAGAGATTCCCCTATCATGAAACCCCTATGTGTACAGGATTATAATCGGTACATGGGGGGAGTGGACAAGTCTGACCAGATGCTTGTACCATATCTCGCTTCTCGCAAGGCATATGTATGGTACAAAAAGCTGGCAGTCCATCTGATACAGATGTCAATGCTTAACGCATTCATCTTGTATCAGGCCACTCATGCCCGACAGATAACATTCCTAAAATTTCAGGAATCTGTTATCGAGTCCCTTCTCTGTCCAGAAGAGAATGCTCCCATTGTTGGAGAGGTGGAGGATGTAATTAGGTTGCGTGACCGCCACTTTCCTGGCTACATTCCTCCAACTGAAAAAAGAGTGACCCCATGTAAAAGGTGTCGGGTTTGCGCGCGCCAAGGGCGGCGTAAGGAAAGCCGCCTTCACTGCCCTGACTGCCCCTCCAAACCAGGTCTTTGTGTGCCTGATTGCTTCAAGATTTATCATACAGTGACACATTACTAGTGGCATACCGGGACCGAATTGTTTCTCGGCTGAGAATAAATAGATTTCAGGTTGAGGTATGCCACTGATTTTGTGCTTCTTGATAAATCTGGCTATAGCACCGTTAAGATCTTTACAGATCTTGATGACATTCTGATGGACACAGTGCAGTGTAATCTGGACAGAGCTTGCCCGGATCATGCTGGCATTTATTCCTGGATAGTGCTATTCCTCTAAATTTTCCCAAATAAAAAAACAAACCAAAACCAGCCCCATTATTTTATAGCAGTGTTAATTCAAGCGTTAATAAAAAAACTACCCACCACGTTTCACTACCCACCTACAGTTCACTACCCCCCCAGTTATAATGTAATTCACCCCACATACAATAAAATAGGTTGCCCCATCCCCAACAATCTGATGTCCTCCGTACGTCAGATGTAGAAAGAAGCCTCTGAAGACAGATTTAACTGCGGTGTTAATGGTGTGTCTTCAACTTCTTTGTCTCTGCCCTTTTCTTTGCCCCTTCCCTTCACCCACTTCCCTTACCTATCTTCTTTCATGAATGGTGTGTGATTCAGTGAGTGAAACAGATGTGAATGGGGGGGTGTTTCTATTCCACCCCCTCTAATCCTCATTATCTTTCTCTTCTTGCCTTCTGTGTTTCTGCACTTATCCCTTCTTTGCCCCCTTAACGTCACCCACTCAACTTTTACTGGCTTCTTGCATGAAAGGTGTGTGATTCAGTGAGTGAAACAGATGTGAAAGATGTGTGAATGGTCAGTAACCTGGTTGGGGCCTTGACGTGGCGTTATTGCTCACATGGATGCCCCATGTGCCAATCCAACTGATTGAGTGAATGTAAAATGTGTGGCGGCTTGTTGTGTGTTTGTGCAGCATTTTGAGTCACTATACAATTGTTGATAGACTACATAATTGTTGAGCAAAATTCATGGGGAAAATTTTGTGAATGTATTTTTTTTTTTAAGAAGGCATACCTGCAATTAAATGGCTCTAGCTCAACAGAAAATTAAAACAGACCACATAAAGTATATATTAGGAGAAACTAGACACCCAGACGAATCAAATGAGGGGTTAAATAAAATTCTATCATAAAAATAGAGGGCGCAACAGCATGTGGAATTTACATTTTTTATTTTTTTTAGCACAAATCCAAATTCCACAGGTTGTTGCGGGCTCAATATTTATGATAGAATAATAAGTAACCCCACGTTTGATTCATCTGGAAGTCTACTTTGTTCGGATATATACTTTATTCGGCATATTTTCGATCCCTGTTGAGCTAGAGCCATTTAATTGCAGGTATGCCTCCTTTCAAAAACCGGCATAAAAAGCTTCTCTAAATTTATTTTGCGCATGGCGCAAATTAGCGCCTCGTGCTCCATCTAGGGGGACCCGGACCACTAAACCTGGGTCTCATTTTTATCACAAGGGTTGGGGCTTTGCGTTGAGCTAGAGAAAGGCCTAGTTTTCAAAGATTTTATCATGTCTGAAGTGATTGAAATAATTTTTTTT
The DNA here is from genome assembly GCA_009667805.1 of Leptobrachium leishanense. Taxonomy (NCBI): domain Eukaryota; kingdom Metazoa; phylum Chordata; class Amphibia; order Anura; family Megophryidae; genus Leptobrachium; species Leptobrachium leishanense. Next base: position 7,952,203 of record CM019068.1, on the reverse strand, counting down.
TTTTTTTTGCGCACAAATCCAAATTCCACAAGTTGTTGCGGGCTCAATATTTATGATAGAATAATAAGTAACCCCACGTTTGATTCATCTGGAAGTCTACTTTGTTCGGATATATACTTTATTTGCCATATTTTAGATCCCTGTTGAGCTAGAGCCATTTAATTGCAGGTATGCCTCCTTTCAAAAACCGGCATAAAAAGCTTCTCTAAATTTATTTTTTTAGCACCTCCAACGCTGCCTAAACTTGATCTGTGCAATCAAATTGGATCTATTATTTTATAGGAGGGATATATTTATATAGTTAAGCAAAACAAAAATATTTTACCCCAAAAATTAATATGAAATTATGCAATATAAATCTTGACCTATTAGGATTTTTTTTTTTACATTAAATATGATGTTTTTTGAATAAAGTTATGAATAACAAAATAAATTTAAAACTGTGTCATAAAGGTCTCTTTTTTTGCGGAATTTTGTCTTGTTTCAGAAAATATGTAGCTTTTCCATTTCAATTGGTTTAGATATACTAATTTTATGTATTACATACAATGAGTCATGACATAAGAAAAAAGCTGATTTTTTTGATTTTTAGAAAACTGCAGATTTTTGTACAAAAAAAACATGAAATATTCTCCATTACACCATTTTTAAAAAGGCACCTAATGTATCAATATATAACCACAATAGTTCTGGTCATAAAGTGTAGATAGAAAAAAATATGCAATGTTGTTCTTCAGAATTTTAACAAAAATTTACTTTTTTCCCCCTTTTTTTTTTTTTCTTTTTTTTTTTTAAATCTTTACTTATACACATAATAATGATATATTTTGAATCTGTGGAGTCTGCTGAAAAAAAGGATATATAATTTGTCTGGGTCATATAATAAAACTTGACTTCAAATCGCATTTAAACATGATGAGCACAAAACGGTAAAAATGAGCTCAGCACACGGGCAGGAAATGCCTCAGCAGCGAAAGGGTTAAGACAGCAAAATAACTTGAAATTGATGTGAAATCTTTCAATCGATTTAATAACATTTTATCACTTTTAGTCATTTCAGCATTATTAGCAGTTTGGAATTTCGGGTGCTCCTGATTCTCCGAAATGCTGATACTCTGTTTGAATATCAATGCGAACATAAAGAATGCGCACGTGGATTATATGCAAATATTCCACAATCCCAAATGCACATCACTTGTGGTCCTGAGGGTTTATATGAGAAGGGTTTCTGAGCTTGTGTTGATTTTGGATAATGAAGTCACAGTTTCAGAGCAATTCTCTTACATTTCTCCATACAAGGTAGACTTCTTTATGATGCCGAATGTTGAACCGACGCGGTGGTATTTATTGTTTATTTCATTCCTTGCTGTATATTTACTTCTATATAAAATGAAGAATAGAAAGAGCCGGAGTCATTAATCATTGCTGCGCTGCGTGGAGAGTCCAGGGGTCCTGCAGGTAACAGGATGGGGCTCCTCCATGTTTAACGCATTCATACATTGAAGACATGCAGCGTTCATCTTATTCACCGATGAAGCTTCTCCTGTTTGAATTCCCCATTTTGGAAACGCCGATGTTCCTCGTCCCCGCAGTAACGGTAAAGTGCGGCGCTTAGTGAATAGCCCCCGTTCATTCGTGTCATATGCACGAATTCTGGGAAATTTTTTTCTGAGCCAGCTGAAATTTTATTTGCTTATCTTATATCACGAACCGAAAAAAATAAAAAAGAGGAAGTGAAGAAACGCTTTGTTTTCCCTTAATACATCATTATTTGAAAGTCGAATCGACACAAATCATGCGCTCCCTCTGACGGCGCTCACGTTTCAGAGCTGGACCCCTGCAGCAGACTGAGGCACTAGGTGAGTGATGTGATTCACATTGGGGGATGTGCGCGACGGGATGCGCGTGCAGAGACCTGGGGCGTCCCTAAAGCGAGTCAGTGGGACTCAAATAAAACAAAACAGGGTTATTCAGAGAAAGGTGAAACTCTGGAGTACATTTGGAGAAGTGAAAAAAATTCTAGGTCAAAATAGCTGATTTGGAAAGTGAGATAAATGAGAGAATTTTTCTGGTTTGGCTATTTTGACCTAGAATTTTCACTTCTCCAAAAGTTCTCAAGTTTTACCTTTCTCTGAATAACCCTGAAAGTCTTTTTACGATCGGTGTCCCCAAACGTGACCTACTCCATCAGCTTGGTGACAGGCGAGTCTGGCACAGTATGGAGACTCACAGGAACAAGTTCCCAAGCGATCCTTGTACAGCAGGATGTCAGGGATGCGCCGTGCAGTCGCTCAGAGTCTCAGCCGGAGTCACGCCAGCAGCTACATGTATCAGCCAGATCCATATGAGAGTGAGCCCAAGGGACCAGACCCACATGTCTGTCTCTGTTTCCGCATGAGTGTCTGTGTCAGTCTCTGTTCCAGTGGTTCCCATTTCTAGTCTTCACTCAGGTCCCCCTAACAGGCAGATTTTAAGGATTCCCTTTGGGAAGCTCACAGGGTTATTCAGAGAGAGGTGAAAAGCAGGATAATGACTGGAGAATGGAAAATTCAAGGTCAAAACAGCCGATTTGGAAAGTGAGATGAAAGGGAGAATTTTTCTGGTTTGGCTATTTTGACCTAGAATTTTCAATTCTCCAGTCATTCTCCTGCTTTTCACCTCTCTCTGAATAACCCTGTCAGACTGAATCCTGCAATCACTGAGCAGCAAATCGTATCCCCTGTGCTGTGCTTCACATATGCTGCAAACCTGGCCTGATAGGGGCACTTGAGGGTTGGGAGCCGCTGCTCTGTCTGCCTGTGTGCGCGCGCGTGGAAAACTGATCAGTAACACAAGGAGGTAGGATTTATTTATTTCCTCACTAATAAGGAAACATGGGAGAAAATGCTGAAGAAAATAAAACGCAAACTTTATGTTGCAAAAAAAACCTTTAGAATTTTTCCAATTTTAATCCCAGATTTACGATTTGTCTGTTAATTATTATCATTTCAATTCCATCGCGGAAGCCTCTTTTATTTGTAAACATTTCATTTATTATAAATCAGCGCTTTAAAGGAAACGTGGCGCGGTTTACACGTCCCTGCACTGCACCACAGTATGTGTTACACGATATGGCTGAAACGGTTCAGATCTGATCTGATTAACCCATCGCACGTATCTAAACATGGGTATAAGAAAGTAGACTTTTCTTATTAATGACCCCTTAGTGACAAGGTCTCATTCTGAGAAGCCGAGCGATTTTTCTGTGTGTGCAGCCGCAGCCTTTCGCATTGCACTGCACACACGCACATTATGTGTAAAGAGAAAATAGTGCGTAAACTAACCTAAAGCCTGACGGACTGGCAGCTGCAAATCTGTGATCTGTGTTTATTTATCTTTCATTCTGTGCATTTTTCACTTCTTTATTTAGAGAGTTAATATTCCTTGGTGTTCCGTTAATAAAAGCAGCGTATTAAAATATAGAGGCCACATTAAATAACGTTAGTGTCACCCGCGTGAGCGTTAAGTAGTTTCCGCATATTACAATCCAAACGCTAACGGGTTAAGTAACGCGTTTGGTACCTTGTGCTTTTCAGCGCGAGGTCATTGTATTTTGCGCTCCCTATACTTAACATGGGGAGCGCAAAGTGTTAATCGGCGCTGGATTACAATCTATTAACTCTGATTAACGTCCGGCCGCGTTTAACAAAATGTTAACCAGAGCCAAGACTTACAGGGTTATTCAAAGGAATCCGAATGGCTGGAGAAAGGTAACGGAACAGTGAAAATCAGCGTTCGGTTACCTTTCCTGGCCATTCAGCTATCCAGAGAGCAGGCAATTCGCCAAATCCTGGCGAATTGCCTGCACATACGGTGCCTGTTCGGTGCCTGTTCGAGGGCAGTGAAATCCCCATAAAAAAGCACTGCTTCGGCTATTCAGAGAACACAAACCAGCAGTGAAAGGTTGCCGAATTGCCCTGCTGTTGAGTGGTTTCATTCGACAGGTTTATTCAGGCAAATCCCATAGACTTCAATGTTAATCCAATATCTAATAAACCATTTATTATTTTATTCTGCAGTAAAAAGTCTCTTTATTTATATATTTTTTAGGATCTCTTCGACATTTTGGGATTTTTTTGGGGATTTTTTTTTCTGTTTGACCTTCTTTCAGTAACAGCCCTCTTTATTCTCATTCATTGGATTTTATATGTAAATTTCAGACATTTTCGTTCAGTAGTTTCTTTGCAAACAGCGTTTCACTTTTCAAACATTCAAGCGTACGGTTTTTTGTTTTTCTCTCCATTCGTCTGCGGTGTCGGGTTTTTCCGGCGGCTGCTCTGCGCTGTGATCGGCGGCTGCTCGGGTTTCTCCAGCGTGTTCGGCGGGGTTAATCCAGATGTTTTTGCAGGTTTTGGTGTGTGTTCGCTGGGTTTTGCGGTGAGTGTTCGGCGGGTTTTCCCTGCACTACGACGGCTCTGTGGTGCTTGCTGAATGCACCGCGGGGGTCGCCAAATCGCACCGAATTGAAGAGAACGAAAAGTCACCGAACATGCAGTGACTTTTCAATTCTCTTTGAATAACCCTGATTGATTGGGGAGGAACCTATTGCACGTTACCCCGAGATTTCACCAGGTTGGGGTAGCTGGGGGGGGCACTCCTTACATCCTGACCAGTTTATGAGTAGAGCGTCCGTTAACTTTTGAGATTTTTCAGGCACAATTTTCCCCAGAAATCTCCCCAAAACCCACCTCATGCATTTATCCTGATGGAGGTGTCAGGACAGACGATGTTTTCAGAGCTGTGACATTAAATGTGGGGTCTGGAGTCGCACGGCTGCCGCTTACAGAGTTAAAAGATGCTTTTTATTTCTATACAGGAAATATTAATGTATTTACAGAATATGCTTTTAATATGATTCTAAGTGTGAGATTTCACAGATCAGCAAAGGATGAGGATGCTGCACAGCAGCGTTAAAAGAGAACTGAACAGAATGCAGGAAAAGAAAACCACAAAAACACAAACAACAACAAACTATTTTTGAGCCTGTTCTCCGCCTAAAATATTATTAATAAATAATAACATAATGACACGAAACGTTGTTTTTGTTACGGAAAGTAAATTATAGAAGCTGTTTACAAATAAAAGATTAAATGGCAGAGAAACGAAACGACATGTTGAAGTTACAGTTATTAAGCCGCTACTGGATGTTCTATGGATTCTTTCAACATGGGAAACTTTCTTTTAGTTTCCTGTGGCGATTTAACCCTTTCATGTGCTGACAGTCCATAGTACAGTAAGGGCTCGTCCCACATGACGTTTATCCCATTTATAAATGCTATAACATAGATCATATAATAATTGCCCGTGATCCAGAATTTTAGGGGTTAGTCACTAAGCAGTGATGTTGCAACTACGGTGATTATTGGCAAAAAACAGCAGGAAAATCCAACACCGGCAGGTGAAGCTTCTGCAAACAAAGGCAATCAGTGCTGAGTAATGGAGCCAGCGTTATTGATCTGTATAATCTGCAGCCATTCTCCATTCAACACGCGCTGGCCTTGTCCAAGGAACCGGGGGAAATACGGGGGGGGGGGGGAGAGATCTCCGCTGGTGATCCTCATTGAACCCCAACAGAATAGTAATAACACACACTCAGCTCTCACACAGATACAACCCCCCCCCACACACACACAGCTCTCCACACACACAGTCAACCCCGTCACACACAGCTCTCACCACCCATATACATCTCACCCACATACAACCCCCTCAACCACATACAACCCCTCACCCACATACAACCCCTCACACCCAGCTACAACCCCTCACACCCAGCTCTTCTCACACACAGAGCTCTCATCACTCACATAGATCTCATCACACACACAGCGTGAACCCTTCACATACAGTCAGCAAATGCTAGTACTTTAAGGCTGGAGTCAGACGAACGCAGTGTGAACGCGCGTTTAGGCTAGGGTCAGACGAGCGTGATTTCTACGGACTGTACGTCCTTGCACACGGACGTACGTCAGTACGGAAGACGCAGTAGTGGTCACACAGTCTGTTTATTCACTGATGTATATTTTGACGGATGTAGGAGGGAAAATAAATTAAAAAGCAAAACCATTTTGTCCGTCAAAAATGCTGGACGTATAAATGCTGGAGGTATAAATGCCGTCCGTCTGACCACGTTCCATCACTCACACACAAAGCTATGCAGACGTTGCGGACGCAGCGCACTTTGTGCGGCCGTTCTAGGGGTTGTACGTTCTTGCCTGCCTTGCGTCCGTTTGCCGCGGCCGTTGTGCGTCCGCAGTTCAGTGCGGACGTACTTCATGTGTCAGGCTCCAATGGACTTTCTGTCATGCTATCACGGACGTACTTTTAGGCGCAATCACGGACGTGAACACTACGCTCGTCTGACAGCAGCCTTAGCCGCACTTTATTACGGCCGTGGTAGCAGCAAATGACGTCTAATGCAGGCGCACACACGAAGTACGGTCGCACGTAAGTTCAGCCGCACAACGCAAGCGGCAAACAAACGCATTTTCACAAGAACATCGAACCGCTAGTACGGACGTACAGAGTGCGCTGCGTCCACTAGCGGCGTGTGTGCGTGATTTGGAGACGTCAGACCCTGCTCATGTCCGGCCAACATAACGTCCAGACGCAAAAAGTTTCCTGGTTTGGATCCGTAAAAAATCACGCACAAAAATGCGCATCGTATGACCGTTTTCGCGCAATCCGTGCAAATGTACGTCCATGCGTTCAGACGCACTTTTTTACGGACGATGCGAAAAATGCGTTAGTCTGACCCTAACCTTAAATCTAGGGTTGCACCGATACCGTTACTAGTATCGGTATCGGGGCCGATACTGGGTACTGCAGGAGTACTTGGTACTCGTGCAGTACCCCCCGATATTTTTTCCGATACCAGAAGCCGGCATTGAGCCGGCTTGCCGGCATCCGAGGGGTTGCGGCGGCTGTCCGAATGCTCTATCGGCATTCAGACAGCCGCCCCTGGAGCTGCTCTCTGCGATACTTACCTTCCTGAGCGCCGCCGGGAATGTCTCCGCGCGTGCGCTCGTTGGAAGGACCCCAGCCGCGACCACGTGGGACCATGTGATCACGGCTGGGGTCCTTCCAACGAGCGCTCGGGGAAGCTTTCCCGGCGTCGCCCAGGAAGGTAAGTATAAACACACTGAGCAGCTGCAGGGCCTGTCTGAATGCAGATAGAGCATTCGGACAGGCCCTGCAGCTGCTCTCCACGATGATACTTACCTTCCTGAGCGATGCCGGGAAAGTTTCCCCGCGCGCACTCGTTGGAAGGACCCCAGCCGTGATCACATGGTCCCACGTGGTCGCGGCTGGGGTCCTTCCAACGATCGCGCGCGGAGACATTCCCGGCGTCGCTCAGGAAGGTAAGTATCGTTGGGGGGGTGGTGGTCCATGAGCTGGGGGGCATAACCATGTGTGAGCTGGGAGGCATATCCATGAGCTGGGGGACATACCCATGAGCTGGGGGGCATATCCATAAGCTGGGGGGGCATATCCATGAGCTGGGGGGCATACCCATGTGTGAGCTGGGGGGCATATCCATGAGCTGGGGGGGCATATCCATGTGTGAGCTGGGGGGCATAACCATGTGTGAGCTGGGGGGCATATCCATGAGCTGGGGGGGCATAACCATGTGTGAGCTGGGGGGGCATATCCATGAGCTGGGGGGGCATAACCATGTGTGAGCTGGGGGGGCATATCCATGTGTGAGCTGGGGCAAATCCATGTGTGAGCTGGGGGGGCAAATCCATAAGCTGGGGGGGCATATCCAGGTGTGAGCTGGGGCATATCCATGAGCTGGGGCAGTATGAATATATATATATATATATATATCGGGGGGATATACATGTGAGCTGGGGGCATTTTTATATGGTCTGTTCTTATTGGAAAGCGTCACATGACATTAAAGAAAAGTATCGGTACTCGGTATCGGTGAGTACTTTTAAAAAGTATCGGTACTCGTACTCGGTCTTAAAAAAGTGGTATCGGTGCATCCCTACAGTTAAATCCCATGTAATGCTGCTATAAACCTTTGTTATTTCTTCGACACGGAGGTGTGGGGAGGGAGAAGAATCGCCTTTCTTTCTTTAAATTGACATATTTTGCCTGAAAGTGTCACAATGTGTATTTGTGATTGCGCAGCTTGTGACATATGACAATCCCATATACACAGCATAGCAGGTGGAAGGGGTTAATGATGGCTGGGTGGATTTACACGAAAGGTCTAGCAACATAATCACTAATCAGCAAATGTTATTTTTGGCCACAAACCTCCAACAAAAGCCACACGTGTCCCCCGATCCGTGAGATTCACCCTCCAAGCTCCTCACTGACGGTCTGTGCCAAAACACCCGCAACCCGCAGCCACCGACGGCGAATCGGAGATTCAATTCTCCTAACAATAAAAAGCAGCGGACTTTCACCGAGGAGCTGAACCCGTTTCCATGGCATTCGCCTCCGTGTGACCTCCGGATGCAGGAGAGCAATAACGAGGAATAGAGACCTGAGTTTACCCGTACGGTGACATTTCGGGGCCATTCGGCTGTTCAAATACTGGCAGTTCACCAAAATATTTTGATTTGTTTGCGTCAGTTTTCTGACTCGATTCGGCGGTTTTGAGTCGGTTTGAAGATTCGTTCAGCAGGTCAATTCGCCACACTTCACGAACCCGGCGGCAAACTGGAGAGCACCGAAATGTGTGTCATATCACTGCTCTCTGAATAACCAGATCTTCCTGCGTCCCTGTGACCCAATATATAAAAACATTAATAAATAATAACCAGATCTTCCTGCGTCCCTGTGACCCAATATATAAAAACATTAATAAATAATAACCAGATCTTCCTGCATCCCTGTGACCCAATATATAAAAACATTAATAAATAATAACCAGATCTTCCTGCGTCCCTGTGACCCAATATATAAAAACATTAATAAATAATAACCAGATCTTCCTGCGTCCCTGTGACCCAATATATAGGAACATTAATAAATAATAACCAGATCTTCCTGCGTCCCTGTGACCCAATATATAAAAACATTAATAAATAATAACCAGATCTTCCTGCGTCCCTGTGACCCAATATATAAAAACATTAATAAATAATAACCAGATCTTCCTGCGTCCCTGTGACCCAATATATAGGAACATTAATAAATAATAACCAGATCTTCCTGCGTCCCTGTGACCCAATATATAAAAACATTAATAAATAATAACCAGATCTTCCTGCGTCCCTGTGACCCAATATATAAAAACATTAATAAATAATAACCAGATCTTCCTGCGTCCCTGTGACCCAATATATAAAAACATTAATAAATAATAACCAGATCTTCCTGCGTCCCTGTGACCCAATATATAAAAACATTAATAATAATAACCAGATCTTCCTGCGTCCCTGTGACCCAATATATAAAAACATTAATAAATAATAACCAGATCTTCCTGCGTCCCTGTGACCCAATATATAGGAACATTAATAAATAATAACCAGATCTTCCTGCGTCCCTGTGACCTAATATATAAAAACATTAATAAATAATAACCAGATCTTCCTGCGTCCCTGTGACCTAATATAAAAAACATTAATAAATAATAACCAGATCTTCCTGCGTCCCTGTGACCCAATATATAAAAACATTAATAAATAATAACCAGATCTTCCTGCGTCCCTGTGACCAATATATAAAAACATTCATAAATAATAACCAGATCTTCCTGCGTCCCTGTGACCTAATATATAAAAACATTAATAAATAATAACCAGATCTTCCTGCGTCCCTGTGACCCAATATATAAAAACATTAATAAATAATAACCAGATCTTCCTGCGTCCCTGTGACCCAATATATAAAAACATTAATAAATAATAACCAGATCTTCCTGCGTCCCTGTGACCCAATATATAAAAACATTAATAAATAATAACCAGATCTTCCTGCGTCCCTGTGACCCAATATATAAAACATTAATAAATAATAACCAGATCTTCCTGCGTCCCTGTGACCCAATATATAAAAACATTCATAAATAATAACCAGATCTTCCTGCGTCCCTGTGACCCAATATATAGGAACATTAATAAATAATAACCAGATCTTCCTGCGTCCCTGTGACCCAATATATAAAAACATTAATAAATAATAACCAGATCTTCCTGCGTCCCTGTGACCTAATATATAAAAACATTAATAAATAATAACCAGATCTTCCTGCGTCCCTGTGACCCAATATATATAAAAACATTAATAAATAATAATAATAACAGATCTTCCTGCGTCCCTGTGACCCAATATATAAAAACATTAATAAATAATAATAATAACCAGATCTTCCTGCGACCCTGTGACCCAATATATAGGAACATTAATAATAATAATAACCAGATCTTCCTGCGTCCCTGTGACCCAATATATAAAAACATTAATAAATAATAACCAGATCTTCCTGCGTCCCTGTGACCCAATATATAAAAACATTAATAAATAATAACCAGATCTTCCTGCGTCCCTGTGACCCAATATATAAAAACATTAATAAATAATAACCAGATCTTCCTGCGTCCCTGTGACCCAATATATAAAAAATTAATAAATAATAACCAGATCTTCCTGCGTCCCTGTGACCCAATATATAAAAACATTAATAAATAATAATAATAACCAGATCTTCCTGCGTCCCTGTGACCCAATATATAGAACATTAATAAATAATAACCAGATCTTCCTGCGTCCCTGTGACCTAATATATAGGAACATTAATAATAATAACCAGATCTTCCTGCGTCCCTGTGACCCAATATATAAAAACATTCATAAATAATAACCAGATCTTCCTGCGTCCCTGTGACCCAATATATAGGAACATTAATAAATAATAACCAGATCTTCCTGCGTCCTGTGACCCAATATATAAAAACATTAATAAATAATAACCAGATCTTCCTGCGTCCCTGTGACCTAATATATAAAAACATTAATAAATAATAACCAGATCTTCCTGCGTCCCTGTGACCCAATATATAAAAACATTAATAAATAATAATAATAACCAGATCTTCCTGCGTCCCTGTGACCCAATATATAAAAACATTAATAAATAATAATAATAACCAGATCTTCCTGCGACCCTGTGACCCAATATATAGGAACATTAATAATAATAATAACCAGATCTTCCTGCGTCCCTGTGACCCAATATATAAAAACATTAATAAATAATAACCAGATCTTCCTGCGTCCCTGTGACCCAATATATAAAAACATTAATAAATAATAACCAGATCTTCCTGCGTCCCTGTGACCCAATATATAAAAACATTAATAAATAATAACCAGATCTTCCTGCGTCCCTGTGACCCAATATATAAAAACATTAATAAATAATAACCAGATCTTCCTGCGTCCCTGTGACCCAATATATAAAAACATTAATAAATAATAATAATAACCAGATCTTCCTGCGTCCCTGTGACCCAATATATAGGAACATTAATAAATAATAACCAGATCTTCCTGCGTCCCTGTGACCTAATATATAGGAACATTAATAAATAATAACCAGATCTTCCTGCGTCCCTGTGACCCAATATATAAAAACATTAATAAATAATAACCAGATCTTCCTGCGTCCCTGTGACCTAATATATAAAAACATTAATAAATAATAACCAGATCTTCCTGCGTCCCTGTGACCCAATATATAAAAACATTAATAAATAATAATAACCAGATCTTCCTGCGTCCCTGTGACCTAATATATAAAAACATTAATAAATAATAACCAAAATCTTCCTGCGTCCCTGTGACCCAATATATAGGAACATTAATAAATAATAACCAGATCTTCCTGCGACCCTGTGACCCAATATATAAAAACATTAATAAATAATAACCAGATCTTCCTGCGTCCCTGTGACCCAATATATAGGAACATTAATAAATAATAACCAGATCTTCCTGCGACCCTGTGACCCAATATATAAAAACATTAATAAATAATAACCAGATCTTCCTGCGTCCCTGTGACCTAATATATAAAAACATTAATAAATAATAACCAGATTCTTCCTGCGTCCCTGTGACCCAATATATAAAAACATTAATAAATAATAACCAGATCTTCCTGCGTCCCTGTGACCCAATATATAAAAACATTAATAAATAATAACCAGATCTTCCTGCGTCCCTGTGACCAATATATAGGAACATTAATAATAATAACCAGATCTTCCTGCGTCCCTGTGACCTAATATATAAAAACATTAATAAATAATAACCAGATCTTCCTGCGTCCCTGTGACCCAATATATAAAAACATTAATAAATAATAATAACAGATCTTCCTGCGTCCCTGTGACCTAATATATAAAAACATTAATAAATAATAACCAGATCTTCCTGCGTCCCTGTGACCCAATATATAAAACATTAATAAATAATAACCAGATCTTCCTGCGTCCTGTGACCCAATATATAGGAACATTAATAAATAATAACCAGATCTTCCTGCGTCCCTGTGACCTAATATATAAAAACATTAATAAATAATAATAATAACCAGATCTTCCTGCGTCCCTGTGACCCAATATATAAAAACATTAATAAATAATAACCAGATCTTCCTGCGTCCCTGTGACCCAATATAAAAAATTAATAAATAATAACCAGATCTTCCTGCGTCCCTGTGACCCAATATATAAAAACATTAATAAAAAAAAAAATAATAATCCAGATCTTCCTGCGTCCCTGTGACCCAATATATAAAAACATAATAAATAATAATAATAACCAGATCTTCCTGCGTCCCTGTGACCCAATATATAAAAACATTAATAAATAATAACCAGATCTTCCTGCGTCCCTGGACCCAATATATAAAAACATTAATAAATAATAACCAGATCTTCCTGCGTCCCTGACCCAATATATAAAAACATTAATAAATAATAACCAGATCTTCCTGCGTCCCTGTGACCTAATATATAAAAACATTAATAAATAATAACCAGATCTTCCTGCGTCCCTGTGACCCAATATATAGGAACATTAATAAATAATAACCAGATCTTCCTGCGTCCCTGTGACCCAATATATAGAACATTAATAATAATAATAACCAGATCTTCCTGCGTCCCTGTTGACCCAATATATAAAAACATTAATAAATAATAACCAGATCTTCCTGCGTCCCTGTGACCCAATATATAAAAACATTAATAAATAATAACCAGATCTTCCTGCGTCCCTGTGACCCAATATATAAAAACATTAATAAATAATAACCAGATCTTCCTGCGTCCCTGTGACCCAATATATAAAAACATTAATAAATAATAACCAGATCTTCCTGCGTCCCTGTGACCCAATATATAGGAACATTAATAAATAATAACCAGATCTTCCTGCGTCCCTGTGACCCAATATATAAAAACATTAATTAAATAATAACCAGATCTTCCTGCGTCCCTGTGACCCAATATAGGAACATTAATAAATAATAACCAGATCTTCCTGCGTCCCTGTGACCCAATATATAAAAACATTAATAAATAATAACCAGATCTTCCTGCGTCCCTGTGACCTAATATTAAAAACATTAATAAATAATAACCAGATCTTCCTGCGTCCCTGTGACCCAATATATAAAAACATTAATAAATAATAACCAGATCTTCCTGCGTCCCTGTGACCCAATATATAAAAACATTAATAAATAATAACCAGATCTTCCTGCGTCCCTGTGACCTAATATATAAAAACATTAATAAATAATAACCAGATCTTCCTGCGTCCCTGTGACCCAATATATTAAAAACATTAATAAATAATAACCAGATCTTCCTGCGTCCCTGTGACCCAATATATAAAAACATTAATAAATAATAATAATAACCAGATCTTCCTGCGTCCCTGTGACCCAATATATAAAAACATTAATAAATAATAACCAGATCTTCCTGCGTCCCTGTGACCCAATATATAGGAACATTAATAAATAATAACCAGATCTTCCTGCATCCCTGTGACCTAATATATAAAAACATTAATAAATAATAACCAGATCTTCCTGCGTCCCTGTGACCCAATATATAAAAACATTAATAATAATAACCAGATCTTCCTGCGTCCCTGTGACCCAATATATAAAAAAATTATAAATTTAACCAGATCTTCCTGCGTCCCTGTGACCCAATATATAAAAACATTAATAAATAATAACCAGATCTTCCTGCCGTCCCTGACCCAATATATAAAAACATTAATAATAATAACCAGATCTTCCTGCGTCCCTGTGACCCAATATATAAAAACATTAATAAATAATAACCAGATCTTCCTGCGTCCCTGTGACCCAATATATAAAAACATTAATAAATAATAACCAGATCTTCCTGCGTCCCTGTGACCCAATATATAAAAACATTAATAAATAATAACCAGATCTTCCTGCGTCCCTGTGACCCAATATATAAAAACATTAATAAATAATAACCAGATCTTCCTGCGTCCCTGTGACCCAATATATAAAAACATTAATAAATAATAATAACCAGGTCTTCCTGCGTCCCTGTGACCTAATATATAAAAACATTAATAAATAATAACCAGATCTTCCTGCGTCCCTGTGACCCAATATATAAAAACATTAAGAAATAATAACCAGATCTTCCTGCGTCCCTGTGACCCAATATATAAAAACATTAATAAATAATAACCAGATCTTCCTGCGTCCCTGTGACCCAATATATAAAAACATTAATAAATAATAACCAGATCTTCCTGCGTCCCTGTGACCCAATATATAAAAACATTAATAAATAATAACCAGATCTTTCTGTGTCCCTGTGACCCAATATATAAAAACATTAATAATAATAGTAAATAGTAAATAATAATAACTAGATCTTCCTGTGATCTAATATGTAGTAACATTTATAATAAAAATTAGATGTGCGCTTCTGAATCTGACACACGTCTTTCATCTGTTCAAAAGGACAGAGGGTGAGAGTGAATGTATATCTGTAAGGCCGGGTGCACACGAGGCGTTTTTTTGTGCGCACTAACGCGAGTTACGAACGTGCAGCGCAGCATATAATTACGCATAACGCTAAGACCACACGCATAACGTGCGCTACGCATAAGGCGCGCTGAAGACGTCCGTCTTTAAAACACCAAGGCTGTTGCGCTAGCATTGACACGACGTTGGGCGTCAATTGTAACGCGCATGCGCACCTGAATGGCTTTTTTTTTTCATTCAACTCAAATTCAGTTTTTACGACGTGTGTCAAAAATAGCGCATTGTCTGGCCTCTACCATCTCTTCCGTCATTTTTAACACACGGATGCATCGTTTTTAACGCGCGTTAGTGCGCACTAAAAAACGCCTCGTGTGCACCCGGCCTAAGAGTACCGGCTACCCGCAGTGCAGCATTGCAGGCGTTAATCCAGCCAGGTTCAATGTTTAGGAACATTCTGAGCCTTTATTGAGGTAAACATCAGATATATAAAAACACGATTTATATGGAATAAATATGAAGAGAAAAAACTCGCTGTCACTGTTGCATTCCGGCATCCAGTCCAACGACTCCCAAAAGTAACGTTAACGCATTGGTGAAGCGCGCCATCACGACAAACATCAAAAAGACAAACGCAACTTCTACAATATTGCAACAAATTTCAGATGTGCTTCCAGTAAATAACCGACTGGATGGAGTAGAGGTAACATCACTGCTCCGCAACTGTGGAGAGAGACTGTGGAGACACAGGTTCAATCCCGGCCAGAGCACCTCTCCAGTAAGTGTCCTTGGGCGAGACACCTAACGGCGCATACTCGCCACACAGGACATACTGAAAACCAGAGAAATCTCAATGTATCCTTTCTCAAAACAAAAAACTTATGTTTGCTGTTGATGGTGAGTTAGGATGTGCTACGTCATGAGAATCATTGGGCTGCAGAGCGTCAGAGTGTGTGCAACAGCGGTGCCGAGTTTTTACTCATAATATTTTTTTATATATTTATCGTGTTTGTACATATAATATTTACATGGATAAAAGGCTCAGAATAAGACGAAACATCAAACTTCATGAATTTTTAAATAAGATGAAATACATTTTGTTGTTTTAGCTTTTTTTTGTAAGGTCTGAGTGCGTCTCTCAGTGTTCGATTGTATATATATATATATTATATATATATATATATAGTTGTGTTTATTATTGCAGAAGCCACTTGCACGTCACAGCAATTCGATGAATTGCATTCCAGAGCTCCTGTGCCACATTCCCCATATGCAGCAAGGAATTCTGGGTAGGATATGCAAATGACATCTGTTTCACTTTTATGCATCCTGGATCTGTTATTACACAGAACCCTAAAATCAATGTGAATATATATATATATATAATTTACTGGTTGGACACAAATATAATATGTTGCAACTAAATGGTTTAAAAAAAACTGCTACAACAAATTTTATTTTTGACACCGTCACAACACTTCTGTAAAAACCTGTAAAGCCGAGACGCGTGTGACTCATCCTCTGCACAGCCGTGCGTGACCAAGAAGAACAGATGTGACGGCAGGTCTGGAGCCGGAGATTCTATGATTAAAAAACATTAATTACGTCCTACCAGGAAACCACGGTCCCGTATTTTGACCCACCTCCATTGCTAATGATGTGCACTTGGGGTTGCTTGATTGGGGTGCGTATATTTATTTATTTATAAAGGATTTTACCAGGAAGGATACATTGAGATGTCTCTCGTTTTCAAGTATGTCCTGGATTCAAGAACATTGAATTGTTACAGAAATACAAAGTAATACAATGCAAGATATTAAAAACAACACAAATATACAGATTAACAGAAAATAAATATGTAGGAAATAGTCATTATGTTACATGTTTACAGGTGCATTCTGTATATAGTCACTGTGTTACATGTTTACAGGTGCATTCTGTATATAGTCACTGTGTTACATGTTTACAGGCGCATTCTGTATATAGTCACTGTGTTACATGTTTACAGGTGCATTCTGTATATAGTCACTGTGTTACATGTTTACAGGTGCATTCTGTATATAGTCACTATGTTACATGTTTACAGGTGCATTCTGTATATAGTCACTGTGTTACATGTTTACAGGTGCATTCTGTATATAGTCATTATGTTACATGTTTACAGGTGCATTCTGTATATAGTCACTGTGTTACATGTTTACAGGTGCATTCTGTATATAGTCACTGTGTTACATGTTTACAGGTGCATTCTGTATATAGTCACTATGTTACATGTTTACAGGTGCATTCTGTATATAGTCACTGTGTTACATGTTTACAGGTGCATTCTGTATATAGTCACTGTGTTACATGTTTACAGGTGCATTCTGTATATAGTCACTGTGTTACATGTTTACAGGTGCATTCTGTATATAGTCACTGTGTTACATGTTTACAGGTGCATTCTGTATATAGTCACTAGGTTACATGTTTACAGGTGCATTCTGTATATAGTCACTGTGTTACATGTTTACAGGTGCATTCTGTATATAGTCCACTGTGTTACATGTTTACAGGCGCATTCTGTATATAGTCACTGTGTTACATGTTTACAGGTGCATTCTGTATATAGTCACTGTGTTACATGTTTACAGGTGCATTCTGTATATAGTCACTGTGTTACATGTTTACAGGTGCATTCTGTATATAATCCCAGTGTTATTTTATTATTATTATTATTCTTTATTTATAAAGCGCCAGCATATTCCGCAGCGCTGTACAATAAACACAGCATAGACAGGGTTACAATATATTGAACAACATTTGACAAACAGTACAGGAGGAGATGAGGGCCCTATTCCCGTAGGAACTCACAATCTGGGAGGGTTGGGTGGAAACAGGAGGAGAGGACTGTAAGGTGAGAGTGATTGATGGTTGCGTCAGTGAGTTGGGTGGTAGGCTTCCCTAAATAGGAATGTTTTAAGGGAGCGTTTGAAGGAAGAGAAGTTAGGGGAAAGTCTGACAGTACGAGGGAGAGCGTTCCAGAGAGTGGGGCTGCGCGTGAGAAATCCTGCAGTCTATCATGGGAAGAGGTGATGCGGTGAGAAGCTAGGCGCAGGTCACTGTTTGACCTTAGGGAGCGGGCTGGAGTGTATTTGGTGATTAGTGAGGACAGGTAGTGGGGCGCTGAGTTAGAGAGGGTTTTGTAGGTAAGGATAAGGATTTTGAACTTAATTCTGCAGTGGATGGGGAGCCAGTGAAGGGACTCGCAGAGGGGAGCGGCAGAGACAGAGCGGCGGGTGAGGTGAATTAGTCTGGCGGAGGCGTTCAGGATGGATTGTAGGGGGGAGAGGCGCGGACAGAGGGAGGCCAGATAAGAGATTATTGCAATAGTCGAGTCGGGAGATTACCAGGCGTGTATGAGTTGTTTTGTGGTGACAGCGTAAGAAATGGCCGAATTCTGTAATATTACACAGTTGTATCGGCAGGAGGAGGAAGAGACTTGATGTGGGGGATGAAGGAAAGAGCAGAGTGTTACATGTTTACAGGTGCATTCTATATATAGTCACCGTGTTACATGTTTACAGGTGCATTCTGTATATAGTCACTGTGTTACATGTTTACAGGTGCATTCTGTATATAGTCATTATGTTACATGTTTACAGGCGCATTCTGTATATAGTCACTGTGTTACATGTTTACAGGCCCATTCTGTATATAGTCACTGTGTTACATGTTTACAGGCCCATTCTGTATATAGTCACTGTGTTAAATGTTTACAGGTGCATTCTGTATTGAGGTATGTTAGTAAGGAGCTCTTGAGTGACTTAAGACTGGTAGAAGATTTGATGGCGTCTGGGAGGTTATTCCATAATTGTGGTGCTCTGTAGGAAAATGAGGATCGAGCCACTTTCTTTTTGTATTGTGGTATTGCAAGTAAGGTGCTGGTCCTGGATCGGAGGTTATAGGATGAGGGAGCTGCTGGGGGAAGCAGTCTATTCAGGTAGGGTGGCAGCTTCCCAGAAAAGCTCTTATACACCAGGCTGGAAAGGTGAAGGGTGCGTTTAGACTCCAGCGATGGCCAGTTTAGCTCTTTTAACATGTCACAATGGTGGGTCATGTAGTTACATTGTTACAGTATATATATTTGTTTTTCCTGTATGCGTTATCCTGAGGAATGTCCCGGGTTGGGGCTGAAACGTTGATCCTATACGATAAATATTTTCTCTGTGCGCGCCTGAATCTTCACCCTTTATCGATGCTGTCTGCAGTCAGGTGGAGCACCAGAGCAAGAAACTTTTTTATACCGGCGTGCGGGGTCTCTTGGTCTTTGTGGATTGCGGTGTTAAATGCTCCCTCCACCTCATGCTGCTGATTGAGGAGGAACTTAATATCGTGAAGCTTAATTTATGAGACCAAATACAAGGATACGCTACAGACGCCGACATGGCAAGATCTCATAGCCAAACTTTCTACGGATCTAGCTGCCTATCGACAGGACCTAATCCACTTTAAAAAGGGAAAAACTGGACAAAGTGAATTCGGACTACACCGAACATCGTGTATATCAACACGACACAGAACAGTCCCCTCTATCCCCTACAATGGGATGGCAGCTCAAGCTGGGCACGTGCCCCCTGTGCCCCCTCCCTGGATCTGCCAGTGCTGTGATACTGAAGAAGCCGTCCAGATATCTACAATCCTGACAACCTGAACGAACTCAGGTCCATCACCACAAAAAGGTTTCCTGCAGAATACGATAGTCAATGGATTAACTGGAATTTAACTTTTCCCCTAGAAAAACTGATAATTATATATATAACACACGACACTAACATCTGTCATTCTCAGCCACCACGTCCTCTCCTGGAGCGCAGAAGATGAGGGAATAACCTTATCTCCATCACCACATGATGTCATCAATGAAAGTGAAGCTGGGAAACCTTGGAACTTAAAAACTTGTAATAAAATATACACATAGTACAGAGGCACAAGTTACATTTCCTAAACACATAAGGGTCTTGTTACGGATCCTTGTACCCCACGCTCTGTACATCCGTCCGGGTGCACCTTCCGCTGTACTAGGAGGTGAGAGCGTAGGTGATCGTAGCTCCACAGACTAGACGACACATAGTACAGTGACTGGAGAATGTAGCTGCTCCTTGCAGCGTAAAAAAACAAACTCTGAATGCCTTTATTTTGGCTCAACAGTTACAAACATTCAAAAGTAAAACACGCCTCTGCGTTTCCATGCTGACAATCCTCCCCCTCCCCCACACAGGCCCTGGTCTACAAAGACTAACCAAAGCGATAGAGATATCTGGCTACAGCCAGTCCTGGGTAGAGATGGGAAGGCCTGGAAAAAAAAACGGAAAAATTGGGGAAAAAATTAAAAAAATTTCTCAAAGCCATTTTTGGTTTTTTTCTGGAAAAATTGAAAAAAACAAAAGTGTATAATATGTTATTTTACAATGATGTATAATAGGTCTAATATAGATTTAATAACATAGCATAACATTAGGACCTTAATGAAAGACGTCTGAAACTTTATTTAAAGTCTTAAATCATTACAATTTCTCTCGACTGAAGACGAGCACATCCTGGAATACGATTCAAGTAACACGTCGCAATGCAGCACTAGGACAACAAAAATAGGCATTTCAGCCTCTAGGGGGCGCTACAGGGAAAGGGCTTCAGTTTAGCTTGATCGGGAGCTCCATCTTGTACCTCCTACAGTGCTTGTTAGGATACAGTTGATGATAGTTTCTGTCTTCTCAGGCCTTAATTGCAGGTTACATTTGTCCCTATTTGATCCCTGTTAATGTTCTCTCCAGTACAGCCTGGGATTCTGCAAATCATATCCCTCCTGCAACATGGTGACAAGGTCTCTGCACAACACGACCTCTGACCCCTCTTGCATCTCGCTTCCTGCAGATTCTGCATCTTCTGCTGCTGCTGTGACAAAATCTGCTCTGTGTTTACTAATATTCAAACCAAATCAAGATACAAACTAACCCGTGAAAGGGGAGAAACGCTTGTTTCAATCCGTGCACAAACCTAACGATTTTAGAAGTCAATGAGAAAAATGACAAATATGGAGAGGAAGAAGATACAGAAAGTGATAGATCAGAAAACGAGATTATATTGCATGTATTGTATATGTTGTGTCTTTTGTTTCCTTTTCTCTATTTTTTTAAAGCACCGCTCGAAAGTTAAACCTCAACATGGAGCTTAGATATTGATGTATCCAGATCCTACAGCCACAAATAATGCGGTTACTTCCTTTTGCTATTGGTGCTAAGGGGCAAATTCGATATAGAAATATTTCTATTTCTATGTTTTTCATGTTGATGGTTAATAGCTTTTAATGTTACTCTTGTTATTCCATTTGAAACAAAAGATAAAATTATAAAAAGCTAATTCAAGTTACTAAATTTACTTTTATTTAAAGTGGGACAGAATTCATTTTAAAATTTGTAAACCTACTCCATGGTGCAGATTTTCAATTTTTCCTTAAAATTTCCAATTTTTCTGGAAAATAACAGGGGAAAAAAACAGTTTTTTTCCACGGCTTCAAAATTTCCAGAAATGTTACATCTCTAGTCCTGGGGGGTTGGGTGGAAGCAGAGTTTATGGCTGGATTGTAAACTCTCAAGCAGGGTCCTCTCTCCTAGCGTTCTGTGTGTCCAACTTGCACGCACATTGCCATTCTGTGCTACCCTTTGTACAGCATCACGGAACTTGATAGCGCCTTATAACAACTTTTGAGGCTAGGGTCAGACTAACGCATTTTTCGCGTTGTCTGTGAAAAAGTGCGTTCGAACGAATGGACGCATTTTTTCACGGAATACGCGATAGCGGTCATACGATGCGCTTTTTCGTCCGTGATTTTGTACGGATCATCAATAAAACACTTTTTGCGTCTGGACGTTATGTTGGCCGGACATTAGCAGCGTCTGACGTCTCCCAATCACGCACACACGCCGCTATGCGGACGCAGCGCACTCTGTACGTCCGTACTAGAGGTTTGACGTTCTAGAAAAAATGCGTTCCTTTGCCACTTGCGTTGCGCAGACGAACTTTCATGCGGCCGTTCGTCGTATGTTCCCCGGCATTGGACGTCATTTGCTGCTAGCACGGCCGTGATTTCGTGCGTCTAAACGCACGTTAAAACTGCTTTCGTCTGACCCTAGCCTAACTGTAACTGCTACATACAGATACACACAGGGAAAACAGCACAGTATAAATCACACAACGCTCTACCCTAACTATAGGTGCAACGAAATAGAAGAGAATTAAAGGCAAATAAACAGTGTGGCCGCCGTTCGGTCACAGGTCTATTCACAAAGCCCCGAAATCGCGTGCAGTTGAGTTTCACCGCATTTCAGCAATTCCGTATTGAGGAAAATATGGTGAATTCACGATTTATTGAATGGTCAAATCCAATGTATTTTCCCCAAAATTGGAGTCGCAGAGTCAGTTATTTATTTATTTATAAAGTATTTTACCAGGAAGGATACATTGAGATTTCTCTCGTTTTCAAGTATGTCCTGGGTTATCAGACATCGTTGAAAACCACCGAATTGGCAAATTACACCAAACTGGGAACCCCCCCCCCCAGAAGTCTCCCATTTTCATAGTAGGATAAATCATTAAAATGCACGAAAATATGGTCACTCAGACGTACGGTCTACATCCCGCTAAAAGAGATCACTGGCTGCTTTGGGATAATGTGGGGGTGACTTGGTGCCCTCCGGGTGGGGTGGCCGGCCACGGTGTAGTGTAAGCATCATTTTCATAGGGTGTTGGGACAATTCCCTACATACCTCCAGATTTCTTGGTTGACGGCTTCTATATCTGGATTAGTTTTCCCCTCCTTTTATGTTATTCAATGTTCCCCTTTTTTCTTTTGAACCCTATTTTCATGCTTTGCTGAAAAACAAAAAACTTTGAATATCAAAATCAATTAAAACGTAGTAAAAATGTGTCGAATTAAAAAAATGTTCTTTAACGAATAATAAAAAGATCTGTTACAAAATAATTATAAAGTTTATTTAAAATAAAAAAACAAAAATGTCATCTAAAAAAATTCAGAAAGAGGTTAAAAAAATTAAAAATATTTTCTTTTGTAAAAAATAAAAGGTCTCAAAGTTTTTTTTTAAAAAAATATTGCTTTTTTACATTGAAACCTGTGGGATTCTCCTGATTAAATCTGTCGAATTTTGATGCAATTCAATGTTCTGTGAATAGAAGACATGATAGTTTTCTATGGGACAATTTCGGTGCCTCCCAACTGCATCGATTTGCACCGTATTTCACCTGTATTTGGTGAATTGACAGTTTAGGAAGTAGACAAATTTCCCCGAATTGCACTGAGCGGGGGATTCACTGATTGGTGCAATTTGGATGTTAGTGAATAACCCCTTAACTCTATGATGATGCAATGAAGACGAATAAGCCGTGTTCTCATTGTCTTTGCAGGGGCCAGCGTTGGACTTCGTATTGACGCAATGGCGCATTATTCCCCGGAGTCGGTGATCACCGTGATGCTCTTCACATTCACGTTCCTTGTGGGCGTGCCCGGGAACATGTTAGTGATCTGGGTGACAAGTTTAAAGATGAAACGGACTGTGAACACGGTGTGGTTTTTGAATCTCGCTTTAGCCGACATTACCTGCTGCCTGTCCATTCCTTTATCCATTGCTCTGGAGCTTATCCACCACCACTGGCCATACGGCCCCTTCTTATGCAAGGTCTTGCCTTCCATCATCATTCTCAACATGTTTGCCAGTGTCTTCACGTTGGTGGCTATCAGCATGGATCGCTGCCTTTTGGTGGTGAAGCCTGTGTGGGCCCAAAATCACCGCAACGTACGTTCTGCTTGGATCATCTGTTTGGTGATTTGGTTCTGCTCGTCGTTGATGTGTCTCCCTGTTCCCTTGTACCGACAGACTCTCACAAGAGACAATATCACCACATGTGAATATAAATACAGCAGTGAGATGGAATATTATGACGACACCAACTACGACTACAAGACAAACCTGGACGCAGTTACCGAAGCCTTAACATCTTCTTCCAATACAACCAACTTGGAAACCTTGACGTCAGGAGATAAAGGAAATGGAAACTATCCCGAAAAATATGACGAAGGTGGCCATGACTTTCCTAGTGATTTTGGGTTAACCAATGGTGACTCGTATCATGAAGCAACGATTACGATCTCACGTGCTCTCTTTGGATTCTTTGTGCCGGCCGTGGTTATCTCTGCTTGCTACATGCGCCTGGCTTGGAAAATGAAAGGTGCTACATTCAACAGGATGAGCAGGAAAACCCTTAAAGTGGTGTTTGGCATTGTGTTGGCCTTCTACCTATCCTGGACTCCATACCACATTGTTGGCCTGGTCATGTTGTACGTGAACAACCCAAGTTTAAATCATCTGGACCACCTCTCCCAGGCACTGGCCTACTCCAATAGCTGCGTCAACCCCATCCTCTATGTCTTCATGGGCAAAGACTTCAAGAGCAAGATGAGGAAGTCCGTGTTGAAGCTGATTGAAAGTGCTTTCAGTGAAGAAGCCACCAAAACCACTAGTCAGAGCAGAAGCAAAGTCAGTATGCAAGAGATCCCCACCATTAGTGGTCAAGATCAACTATCAGAGCATCTGTGAGTGACGGCTTCCTCGAGTCCCACCTTACCCATCAGTGAACAAAATCTTGGCACTGGAACTGTAAATTGAAACACGTACGGGCAATGCCACCACCAATCTCTAAAATGACACAAACTGAATGGCGTAAGGTTTGCGGAGGGAGTGGAAGCGATGGGGAATATGTAGGAGGTTTCAATGAGCTTGGCTCCAGGAATCAGAATAATGGATGATATAACCCACGTTACTGAACCAGCCGCGCGTTCTCGGACTGCTTTCCTGCTGGATACACCGTATTAAATCAATGAGGATTTAGGATTCAGAATCGGAAAATTCATTGCGAATTCATTGTGATTGAACGTTCCACAGACTATCATTGTGCTTTTACACAGGGTGGGGGAGGGTACAGGTATTCATTAGCGCTGGATTATTGTACTTTATTTCCTGTTTCTTAAAGTGTTATTTTTACAGTATTTTTTATTATAAATTCAATCTTTTTTAATATGTTTAACCATTTAATGTCATATTTATACAGAGCCGAAATTACATCTCATTAGCCTCAGATCTAACATCTCATCAGGAAGAGAAATCTGGAGCTCCTCCCCCTTATAAAAAGCGCTGAGACCGGGGGTAAAGGGATTTTCATTTTTGAGGGAAACCTTACACATCTTTAAAAATGGAAACAGTTTCTCTCTGCGCTCGCATGAAATGTCAGGGCAAGGGTCAACATTAAAACGAGTCCAAATAGCAGGGAGGCGCCTCGCTCTTAAAAATAAAAAAGGGTGAGAAAAGAAATTTTAGTTTTTTTCATTTTTAATTTTGGAAAAAAGGTGTCCCCAAAGGAAGGCAACGTTCTGTGTAAAACTAAACAGAAAACAAGAATATATGTATATATACACACACATTTTTTTTTCACAGGGCAAGGTGTCCCCTCGTGCTTGGTGCTTGTGGCACCTGCCTACTTTGCCTAATTATAAATCTGTACTAAATATATATATTTAACTCATTATCTGCATAAAATATAATGTAACCTGTCACATCAGTTCTCAGCTTTAGTCTCGTCATGGAAGGACAGGCCTGAAGGAGGAACAAACAGCTGTTTTTTGACCCAAATAAACCATTAGGGACATAAACGCAGTAAGCGCATCAGGTGTGACCCCTCCCCCCATCCCAGCATCCATTGTAGCATTAAGAAAGCTCATGTAGGAGCAGCATGTGATACGGTCAGGGTTATCCAAAGAGATCCGAATGGCTGGAGAAAGGTAACCGAACGCTGAAAATCAGTGTTCGGTTACCTTTCCTGGCCATTCGGCTATTCAGAGAGCAGGCAATTCGCCAAATCCTGGCGAATTGCCTGCACATACGGTGCCTGTTCGGTGCCTGTTCGAGGGCAGTGAAATCCCCATGAAAAGCACTGCTTCGTCTATTCAGAGAACACAAACCAGCAGTGAAAGGTTCCCCTAATGTCCTGCCATTCGGTGGTTTCATTCGGCTGGTTTAGGCTAGAGTCAGACTAACGCAGTATTAACGTGCGTTTAGCAGTACTAAATCACGGCCGCGCTAGCAGCAAATGACGTCCAATGCCGGGCAGCATACGAAGAACGTCCGCACAAAAGTGCGGCCGCCCAACGCAAATGGCAAACGAACGCATTTTTTCGAGAACGTCCAACCGCTAGTACTGACGTACAGAGTGCGCTGCGTCCGTTAGCGGCGTGTGTGCGTGATTGGGAGACGTCAGACGCTGCTAATGTCCGGCCGACATAACGTCCAGACGAAAAAAGGGTTATATTGATAACCGTACAAAATCACAAATGAAAATGCGCATCGTATGACCGCTATCGCGTATTCCGTGAAAAAATACGTCCATTCGTTCGAACGCACTTTTTCACGGACAGCGCGAAAAATGCGTTCGTCTGACCCTAACCTAATTCAGGAGAATCCCATAGGCTTCAATGTTAAAAATATTCCCGTTTTAATTCAATATCTAATAAAACCTTTATTATTTTAATCTGCAGCAAAAAGTCTCTTTATTTATAGATTTTTAAGGATCTTTTAAGCATTTTTCTGGTTTTTATTTATTAAAAAAGTTTTTTCTTTTTTCTGTATCAGCCCTTTTTATTATCATTCATTGGATTTTATATGTAAATTTCAGACATTTTCGCTCAGTAGTTTCTTTGCAAACAGCGTTTCACTTTCACACATTCAAGCAAACTGTTTTTCTAATTTATTCACTGCATTCGTCTGCGGTGTCGGGTTTTTCCGGCGGCTTCGCTGCGTGTGATCAGCTCCTGCTCAGGTTTTTATGGCATTTTTGGCGGGTTAATCCAGA
Organism: Leptobrachium leishanense; assembly: GCA_009667805.1. NCBI lineage: Eukaryota > Metazoa > Chordata > Amphibia > Anura > Megophryidae > Leptobrachium > Leptobrachium leishanense. The sequence continues at coordinate 7,925,193 of CM019068.1, read as the reverse complement.
TGTTTTTGCGGGTTTTCGGGGTGCATTCGCCAGGTTTTGCGGTTAGTTTTCGTCGGGTTTGCAGCGGCCTTTCCCTGCAATTCGGGGACCCTGTGGTGCTTGCTGAATACACCGCAGGGTCACCAAAATGGGATCGGCAAAAGGAACCGAATTGAAGAAAACGAAAAGTCACCGAACGTGCGGTGACTTTTCAATTCTCTTTGAATTACCCTGAATGTGTTTACTAGTAACGCACTTTACAATGGTTGTGCTGTTTTCCTCCCCGTCCTCCATAGGAGGCACGTGCTTTGTAGAGCACACAAGAGGTGGCCTTGCGGGCGTCGATGCTGGAAGAAAGTACATTCCCAAGGACGTTCTACCAGCGACAGGGCACAACTGAATCAGTCCTGAATCGATTCTGTGCTTGGCATGGGGCGTGAAAGCAGTGATGTCATACACCCTAAATATATGGAGGAGCCCCTAAAAACACACACGCACACCCTAAATATATGGAGGAGCCCCTAAAAACACACACGCACACCCTGAATATATGGAGGAGCCCCTAAAAATACACCCGCACACCCTGAATATATGGAGGAACCCCTAAAAAGACACCCACACCCTGAATATATGGAGGAACCCCTAAAAAGAACACCCACACACCCTGAATATATGGAGGAACCCCTAAAAAGACACCCACACACCCTGAAAATATGGAGGAGCCCCTAAAAAAACACCCACACACCCTGAATATATGGAGGAACCCCTAAAAAAACACCCGCACACCCTGAATATATGGAGGAACCCCTAAAAATACACCCGCACACCCTGAATATATGGAGGAGCCCCTAAAAACACACTCTGAATATATGGAGCAGCCCCTAAAAAGACACCCGCACACCCTGAATATATGGAGGAACCCCTAAAAAGACACCCACACACCCTGAATATATGGAGGAACCCCTAAAAACACACTCTGAATATATGGAGCAGCCCCTAAAAAGACACCCGCACACCCTGAATATATGGAGGAACCCCTAAAAACACACCCGCACACCCTGAATATATGGAGGAGCCCCTAAAAACACACCCGCACACCCTGAATATATGGAGGAGCCCCTAAATAGACACCCGCACACCCTGAATATATGGAGGAACCCCTAAAAACACACCCGCACACCCTGAATATATGGAGGAACCCCTAAAAACACACCCACACACCCTGAATATATGGAGGAGCCCCTAAAAACACACCCGCACACCCTGAATATATGGAGGAGCCCCTAAATAGACACCCACACACCCTGAATATATGGAGGAACCCCTAAAAACACACCCGCACACTCTGAATATATGGAGGAGCCCCTAAAAACACACCCGCACACCCTGAATATATGGAGGAGTCCCTAAATAGACACCCACACACCCTGAATATATGGAGGAACCCCTAAAAACACACCCGCACACCCTGAATATATGGAACCCCTAAAAACACACCCGCACACCCTGAATATATGAACCCCTAAAAAGCGTGTTATTGGATGTAACGTGGAAAAGTGAGGTTTGGGGACACTTGGTAGATGTGTGCCGGGGCTGCCTGTCGGGCAGATTTGGTGTAATGAGCTTTATGCATTTCAAGCTAATAGGAATCTCCGCCATTGAGCTGGAAACAGGTTGAGAACAACTCCAGCGATTTCACTATGCATCTGTCACCTAGCAACAGCAGAAGACTAAAAGACTGCATCTCCCCATAATGCAGCGCTCGGTCTCACCAGCAGCTTCCGGTTCGGACTCATGATGAGCGGATGCGCGCGCCGCGGTTGCTGTGCGAGGGGCTTATTGTGATTGGTTGCCAAGAAAGAGAAGGGAGCTAAGGAAAACGCGCAAGTTGAGCCGATTGGCTGGTTGCAGCCCTATGGGCATAGCGTGACGCCGGAAGTAGTTTTTTGTTTGTGTGACAGGTCAAAGGTCGCCCAGCTGTTTCTGCAGGTAGCTTTGGAGGGAGATTCAAAATGGGGTGAGAGGATGAGCGGGAGTGGCAGAATAACCGTGACTTTACCTGGGAGCGACGAGGGGCGGCGAAGCGTCCTGCTGAGAGTGGGCGGGCAGAGAGGCGCTGCCTTTATCATTAAGGGAGAGGAGTAATTGCTCATCTGGGGGCGAGGCAGGGGGGGGGGAATTAACCAGGTGGGTGTGGTAGGGCCTGTAAAGCTGAGGGTAATTTACCTGGTGGATGCAGGGCTGGAGGGGTAATAAGCATTCAGAGGGTGGGGCGTGCAGTGCTGGGGGGTAATAAGCCTGCTGTGGGCTGGGGTAATAGAAGCAGCTGGAGGCGGGGCTTTCAGGGCTGGGGGTAATAGATCAGATGGAGGCAGGGCTGGGGGTAAGGCTAGGGACAGATGAGCGCATTTTCTGCGGCCACCGTCAAAATGTACGTCGATGCGTGCGCACGCATTTTTTCACGGAATACGCTTAAGTGGTCAGACGATGCGCAATTCTGGACGTATTTCATGACGATGGGGTGAAAAGAAGTCTAGGGAAATCAGGCTGTTTGAACGTTATGTTGGCCGCACACTAGCAGCGTCTGACATCTCCTAATCACGCACACACGCTGCTATGCGGCCGCAGCGCACTCTGTACGTCAGTACCAGCGGTTTAACGTTCTCGAAAAAATGCGTTCATTTTCCACTTGCGTTGCGCGGCCGGACTTTTGTGCGACCGTACTTCGTATATTGGCTGTCATTGCCCGTCATCTGCTGCTAGTGCGGCCGTGATTATGTGCGCCAGAACGCGCGTTCGCACTGCCTCAGTCTGACCCTAGCCTTATAGAAGCAGCTGGAGGCGGGGCTTGCAGGGCTGGGGGTAATAGAAGCAGCTGGAGGTGGGGCTTGCAGGGCTGGGAGGTAATAGAAGCAGCTGGAGGCGGGGTTTGCTTGACTGGGGGTAATCAGCTGGAGGCGGGGCTTGCATGACTGGGGGGTAATAGATCAGCTGGAGGCGGGGCTTGCAGGGTTGGGGGGTAATAGATCAGCTGGAGGCGGGGCTTGCAGGGCTGGGGGTAATAGATCAGCTGGAGGCGGGGCTTGCAGGGCTGGGGGTAATAGATCAGCTGGAGGCGGGGCTTGCAGGGCTGGAAGGTAATAGATCAGCTGGAGGTGGGGCTTGCAGGGCTGGAAGGTAATAGATCAGCTGGAGGCGGGGTTTGCAGGGCTGGAAGGTAATAGATCAGCTGGAGGCGGGGCTTGCAGGGCTGGAAGGTAATAGATCAGCTGGAGGTGGGGCTTGCAGGGCTGGAAGGTAATAGATCAGCTGGAGGTGGGGCTTGCAGGGCTGGGGGGGTAATAGATCAGCTGGAGGCGGGGCTTGCTTGGCTTGGGGGGTAATCAGCTGGAGGCGGGGCTTGCAGGGCTACGGATAGTAAACCTGGGGGGGAGGGGAGTTGAAAGGGGAAGTTAACCTAAGTTTACTGAAAGTGTATGAGCGCACAGGAGGTGATTCAGAGGGTGGGGCGTGCAGTGCTGGGGGGGGGGGTTCTGTTTTTGTCAAAATTGGGGTTTAACAGAGAACCAGAAATGCAATTGAGAGTTTTCAATGGGTTAACGTTACCCAGCCGTGAGCTGATGTTTGACTAAATCCTCCAGAAAATCAATGTAAAGTGAATTATTAACCCTGGGACCTGCATATTAAAAACAACACATGCAATGCACCAAAAGGCTTGATTTCCACCAAGATAATGTTACGGGGTTAATAGGGCGTGTGTAATAGGGTTTCCGTGTCCTCCACGTTTTGCTGGGCACATTTAATTTGTGCTGATGGCCAGTGCATGAAAAATGCTCCCCTGCTGTATGTGGAATCCATGCTGCTGAGGAATCACAGCGTTGTGTTTGTAATTGATTTCCCTCCTGAAGCATATAAGTAATACATGTTGAAAGGCAGCACCTTCCATGTGCTCTCCCTAATATACGATCAGGAAAACAACATGGCGACCGGAGTGTGGACACTTTCCATGGATGGGATCTTGTGTCAATGCAGATTGTGACTTTAACATCGCCGAATCTTAGTCCCCTGTGCCAAACAATCAAAAACCAACACTGAATGGATACATCACTCTCACCTTGCAGCCCGTCACTCCCGCCTCGCAGTCCGTCACTCCCGCCTCGCAGTCCGTCACTCCCGCCTCGCAGTCCGTCACTCCCGCCTCGCAGTCCGTCACTCCCGCCTCGCAGTCCGTCACTCCCGCCTCGCAGTCCGTCACTCCCGCCTCGCAGTCTTTCACTCTCGCCTCGCAGTGCCTCACTCTCGCCTCGCAGTTCCTCACTCTCGCCTCGCAGTTCCTCACTCTCGCCTCGCAGTTCCTCACTCTCGCCTCGCAGTTCCTCACTCTCGCCTCGCAGTTCCTCACTCTCGCCTCGCAGTTCCTCACTCTCGCCTCGCAGTTCCTCACTCTCGCCTCGCAGTTCCTCACTCTCGCCTCGCAGTTCCTCACTCTCGCCTCGCAGTTCCTCACTGTCGCCTCGCAGTCCTCTCCTCCTGTTTCCACCCCCAACACTTCTAGATTGTGAGTTCCCACGGGAATAGGGCCTCGTTTCCTCCTCTACTGGTTTGTCAAAATGTTGTTCAATGTATTGTGCCCATTGTACAGTGCTGCGGAATATGCTGGCGCTATATAAATAAAGAATAATAATTGTGGTGTTATTGGTCACCGGTGTTTGCGGCTCCTCGGCTGCCGGTGTTGGATTTTCTGGATCAGTAAAACTCACTGTAGTTGCAACAACAGTGTTTGTGAATAAACCCTATAAATCAGGGCTGTCAAACTCACGCCCCCCCCCCCACAGATGTCAATGGGCCTACAATTCTTTGAATACAATAGATGGCCAGGGAATCATGGGAGTTGTAGTTCAGAAACATCTGGAAGCTGGAGTTTGACATATGTTAACATTGTATTCACCCTCTACCAAACCCCTCCTGTTTATTTATGTTCAGTTTTACCATAAACTATATAAATAATCATTGGCTCTCTCGAGTCACGTCCCGCGTCGAGCATCCAGCCACGATCGGCCATGTATTCCTGGACACGTTACTATTTCGTGCAGAAGAAGAGCACAGGGAAGGCGCTGCCCTGCAGCATGTATAACATATGCTTCAGGAGGAAAATCTTAGGGATGCACCGACTTTTCGGTGGCCGAAATTTATCAGCCGAAAATTGTGTTTTCGGTTTTGGCTGAAATGGAAATTCAGCCGAAAAAAATTGGCTGAAAATTTCCTTTTGGAGGCCCGGCTGAGTCTGGATTCTACACATGTAGTATACCTATTAAAATGCCCCTGTGGGCTGATATATGTAGGAGAGACCACACAAAAAATAAAGAATCGCATTTTAAAACATAAATCTGATATCGGGACCAAAAAGGTGGAGCTTCCAGTACCGTGCCACTTTGTGGAATTCGGTCATGACGTCTCAACAGCTGAGATTTCAGGTAGTGGAAGGTATCCCTAAATTTACCAGAGGGGGGAATAGAGAGAAATTCCTGAAAAGGAAAGAACTTTATTGGATTTACCATTTAAACACGATGTCCACCCAAGGGTTAAATAGAGAGGTGGATTATGCACCCTTTCTATAATTGCAGGTCACAACAATTGGGGATTATGACATCCTGCTTCGTCGTAGCTATATAGGTCTCCAATGGTGGGAATGGGTTAATTTAAGTGTCGTGAATAATTAAGCAGATTTTGCATTTAATAAATTTGATTGATAAAGTGTATTAATAAATCTACAATTGACACCATTGAAGACATGGCAGCAGCATTGGTTTTAATGGAAATGTTTGTGCTGTGGACACAATCATTGCAAACAGGTGTTACAATGAGGAATCTGTGTATAACACCGCTGGTTTTAATGATGTTTAATTACCGATGATGTATTTAAGAAGGTGTAGAGATATGTTTAGTAGACTTGACAAAGACCTGGTTGCAGGTCGAAACGTTGTTCTGCTATGCTGATGGAATAAAGCCAGAATTTAATGCCATCTGCTGGAGTATTTTTTTCTTGATATTGAGTCTGGAGGCCGGCCGAGCTGCCTGCGACAGCCGGAGGACGGTCGACGCTGGAGCTCAGAGCCAAAGTAGGAGGATGTAGGTGACTATGTTGCCTACACATACTCCCCTACATCGGCCCGAGTCCTCCACCGGTGGCAGTCCTCCTGCATCCAGTGTCCTCTCTCCGTTGGTTGCCGGTATGACGTCATGGAAGCCTTTCACCCTGGGTAAAAGGCTTTTGTGACATCATACCGACGACCGACACAGAGAGCAGGCACTGGATGCAGGAGGACTGCCACCGGTGGAGGACTCTGGGCCGATGTAGGTGAGTATGTTGCCTACACATACTCCCCTACTTCGAACCTGAGCTCCAGCATTGACCATCCTCTGGCTGTCGCAGGCTGCTCGGCCGTCCTCCAAGCCTTCAAGTCTGAGCCTTGAGGATGGCCGAAGGACAGCCGGAGGACGGTCACCGCTGGAGCTCAGGGCCGAAGTAGGAGGGTGTAGGTGAGTATGTAAGGTGCAACAATCAGCCATGCGAAACTGGGCCTGGAGGCCCGGCCGAGCAGCTTGCTCGGCCGGCCTTCGGGATCAAGCGAGTCCCCGGCTCGGCCCGGCCTCCAGGCCCAGGTTCTCATGCCTGATTATCGGTAATGGTTTTCAGCCGAATTGATCCCGAATTTTCGGTTTCGGTATCGGATGGAAATTTCCGTTTTGGTGCATCCCTAGAAAATCTGTTTCCTAAGGCTGGTTTCCGACGAGCGCACTATGTGCGCCCATATTGATGTGCCTTCTGGTGTCCGTCACAGCATTGAGACGCTGCGACAGGGCCAGCCACATGCTGCGCTCGCACGAATTGTGCGCGCAACAGCAGCTGTGCAGCAGCCCTCTCTGTCAAAGTTAGGACACACATTGACAGAGCTGCAAAGCTCAATACTCCATAGGGGGATCGAGCCTTGCAGCGCTGAGCGCAGTAAGTGCGCTCAATGAGGTGGCCATACGGGCGTCGAGTGGAAGGAACGTCCACTCTCTCAGATGTTCCTTCCACTCTCCAATGACGCTCGTCTGACCCCAGCCTAATCCGGAGCGGTCACCTGCGATTCCTTTTTCACTTACCTGTAGCATATGAATTCTACATACTGCTGGGTCGTTTTTTTACATGCACTGCCTCTCAACATGAATACATTATAAGTGTCCAGGAAAGCATGGCTGATGTGGCAAGCCTAGTCCAAATGCAGGAGGTTACAGCTGACAAGTCTGAGGACGACTCCTCAAACTACACCAGCGTGCGTTCACCACCATCACCCATTAATCTTACGTGGTCTCAGGGACAGGGAATTGTCCACCCTGGTCCGTGCATTCTGTGACCGCTGTGCGAAGCGGAGATCTTACCTCCAACCTGCAAGATGATCAGTGGCTGCTGGACATCCTTCTGGTGTTTCGGTATCCAGGTCTGCCTGTGATAGGGCGGCCAGATCGGCCATGTTTTCCTAGACACATAATTTATTCATGCTGATGGAAAGTGCATGAAAAATGCAACCTTGCAGCATGTATAATCCATACACTTGTCAGGTATATTATAATGGAAAATTAAAATCGATGCCTGTAGCCATCTTGTTTTAATGTAAAGTCTTTTCTTTTTCAATTTTTATCCTAGTTTTAGAAATGGACTCAAATATTTTTTTTTATGAGTTCATGGTAAGGACTAGAAGAGTTATGGGTGTTTCTATAAGTGCCAGATATGATGCTATAGAGTAGACGATAAAATGTCTTTATATGATATATGCTAAGACATGTCATATTTAAATTTATTGATTTGTTTTAACAAGTCTTTGAATCAAAGATATTTTTCTTTTTGGGTATAGAAACATATTTAAAATATCTATGCAAGTGTATTAATATATTCACAAAATATATTTTTATAATCAATATATTCTATATATTCACAGTAAATAATAGATGCTCCAAATATTTGTAGAGTATAACTGTGCAAATAGTACTGAAGAATAGCATAAGCTATTTAAAATCTAGAAGTATTTTCTGCTGATTTAACTAGAATGGAATGTCTATAGATAAGAGTACTTAGTAAAAGTTTTGAAATGTCTGAGAGTAGAAATATTAAATCAAATTTGACAATCCGAGACGCACTGTCTGGAATAACTATAGTTGTTCTTTGTTAAAAATTTGATAACAATATTGATCTTTGATCTCTGTCATATAAATTCAAAAATAGTAGAATTAAATATTACTTATTATATTTGAAAAGCAACACTGCCATCTTGAGGCATAGTAAATAATATATATTTTAAGAATAAATATAAGGTAATCTATAGAGAAAGCAATATTTAAATGAGGGTAGATTTTGAGTGACGTTGAATTTACTATAACTGGATATATACTGTTCGTTGCAGTCATTCAGATCATTCCAGGACAAGACACACGATGCATTCAGGATATTACGTCTCACTTAATTAGGACCACACCTAAATTTTTCCCTCATGGGAATGCACAATTCTAACTCACATGCATTGAATATCTGACATTGATAATTTTCACATATTCCAAAACAATACATTCTATCTAAAGAATATTGCTGCTGTAACTACAGAAATATTGAATCCAGATCTTGGACAGTTAATGTATGAGAAAGCAAAATTAAGGGATTAATGTAAGAATTCTATGTATACGAGTGTGTACTTTGAGATTTATCTCAAGTACTGTTAAATCCAGAGTCTTGAAAATATTTCTAAATCTGCAGATAGAGATACGAAGAAGAATCGGATATACAGTGGCAAGAAAAAGTATGTGAACCCTTTGGGATTATGTGGAGTTTTGCATGAATTGGTCATAAAATGTGCTCTGATCTTCATCTAAGTCACAACAATTTGAAAAACACAGTCTGCTTAAATAATACAACACAAACATATGTTTTCATGTTTTTATTGAACAGAACATGTAAACATTCACAGTTCAGGGTGGAAAAAAGTATGTGAACCATTGGACTTAATAACTGGTTGACCCTCCTTTGGCAGCAATAACCTCAACCAAACGTTTCCTGTAGTTGCAGATCAGACCTGCACAACGATCTGGAGTAATTTTGGACCACTCCTCTTCACAAAACTGTTTCAGTGTAGCAATATTCTTGGGATGTCTGGTGTGAATCGCTCTCTTAAGGTCATGCCACAGCATTTCAATCGGGTTGAGGTCAGGACTTTGACTGGGCCACTCCAGAAGGTGTATTTTGTTTTGTTGAAGCCATTCTTTTGTTGAATTACTTGTATGCTTTGGGTCATTGTCCTGTTGCATCACCCATCCTCTGCGGAGCTTCAGTTGGCGGACAGATGGTCATTACGTTTTCCTGCAAAATGTCTTGATAAACTCTGGAATTCATTTTTCCATCAATGACAACAATCCGTCCAGGCCCTGAGGCAGCAAAGCAGCCCCAAACCATGATGCTCCCTCCGCCATGTTTTACAGTGGGGATGAGGTTTTGATGTTGGTGTGCTGTGCCTTTTTTTTCTCCACACATAGTGTTGTGTGTTTTTTCCAAACAACTCAATTTTGGTTTCATCTGTCCACAGAATATTTTGCCAGTAGTGCTGTGGAACATCCAGGTGCTCTTTTGCAAACTTCAAACGTGCTGCAATATTCTTTTTGGACAGCAATGGCTTCCTCCGTGGTGTCCTCCCATGTACTCCATTCTTGTTTAATGTTTTCCTTATTGTAGATGTGTCAACAAAAATGTTAGCTTGTGCCAGAGATTTCTGTAAGTCTTTAGCTGACACTCTAGGATTCTTCTTTACCTCATTAAGCATTCTGCGCTGTGCTCTTGCAGTCATCTTTACAGGACGACCACGCCTAGGGAGAGTAGCAACAGTGCTGAACTTTCTCCATTTGTAGACAGTCCGTCTTACCGTGGACACATAAACATCAAGGCTTTTTGAGATACTTTTGTAACCCTTTCCAGCTTCATGCAAGTCAACAATTCTTGATCGTAGGTCTTCTGAGAGCTCTTTTCTGCGAGGCATGGTGTACGCAGTGCTTCTTGAAACCAGTAAACCCAGAACAGGTGTGTGTTTTTAAAGGGCAGGACAGCTTTCAGCAACACATCCAATAATATCACACTGATTGGACTCAAGGTTGGCTCACTCTTGGCTCCAATTAGCTCTTGGAGAAGTCATTAGGCTAGGGGTTCACATACTTTTTCCACCCTGCACTATGAATGTTTACATGTTCTGTTCAATAAACACATGAAAACATATAATGTTTGTGTTGTATTATTTTAAGCAGACTGTTTTTCAAATTGTTATGACTTAGATGAAGATCAGAGCACATTTTATGACCAATTCATGCAAAACTCCACGTAATCCCAAAGGGTTCACATACTTTTTCTTGTCACTGTAAGGATTTTATCCTAAAGTATTTGTTGCAATAGTATATACATAAATAATATATATATATATGTCAGGTCCAGAAATATTGGGACATCGACACAATTCTAACATCTTTGGCTCTATACACCACCACAATGGAGTTGGAATGAAACAAACACAACGTGCTTTAACTGCAGACTGTCAGCTTTAATTTGAGGGTATGTACATCCAACTCAGGTGAACGGTGTAGGACTTACAGCAGTTTGCAGATGTGCCTCCCACTTGTTAAGGGACCAAAAGTAATGGGACAATTGGCTTCTCGGCTGTTCCATGGCCACGGCGTGTGATATTCCCTCATTACCCCAATTACAATGTGCAGATAAAAGGCCCAGAGTTCATTTCAAGTGTGCTATTTGCATTTGGAATCTGTTGCTGTCAACTCTCAAGATGAGATCCAAAGAGCTGTCACTATCAGTGAAGCAAACCATCATTAGGCTGAAGAAACAAAACAAACCCATCAGAGAGATAGCAAGAACATTAGGCGTGGCCAAAACAACTGTTTGGAACATTCTCAAAAAGAAGGAACGCACCGGTGAGCTCAGCAACACCAAAAGACCCGGGAGACCACGGAAAACAACTGTGGTGGATGAATGAAGAATTCTTTCCCTGGTGAAGAAAACAACCTTCACAACAGTTGGCCAGATCAATAACACTCTCCAGGAGGTAGGTGTATGTGTGTCAAAGTCAACAATCAAGAGAAGATTTCCCCATAGTGAATACAGAGGGTTCACGACAAGATGTAAACCATTGGTGAGCCTCAAAAACAGGAAGGCCAGATTAGAGTTTGCCAAACAACACCTAACAAAGCCTTCACAGTTCTGGAACAAGATCCTATGGACAGATGAGACCAAGATCAACTTGTACCAGAGTGATGGGAAGAGAAGAGTATGGAGAAGGAAAGGAACTGCTCATGATACTAAGCATACCACCTCATCAGTGAAGCATGGTGGTGGTAGTGTCATGGCGTGGGCATGTATGGCTGCCAATGGAACTGGTTCTCTTGTATTTATTGATGATGTGACGCTGACAAAAGCAGCAGGATGAATTCTGAAGTGTTTGGGGCAATATTATCTGCTCACATTCAGCCAAATGCTGCAGAACTCATTGGACGGCGCTTCACAGAGCAGATGGACTATGACCCAAAGCATACTGCAAAAGCAACCAAAGAGTTTTTGAAGGGACAGAAGTGGAATATTATGCAATGGCCAAGTCAATCACCTGACCTGAATCCCATTGAGCAGCATTTCACTTGCTGAAGACAAAACTGAAGGGAAAATGCCCCAAGAACAAGCAGGAACTGAAGACAGTTGCAGTAGAGGCCTGGCAGAGCATCACCAGGGATGAAACCCAGCGTCTGGTGATGTCTATGCGTTCCAGACTTCAGGCTGTGATTGACTGCAAAGGATTTGCAACCAAGTATTAAGAAGGGAAAGTTTGATTTATGATTATTATTCTGTCCCATTACTTTTGGTCCCTTAACAAGTGGGGGCACATCTGCAAACTGCTGTAAGTCCTACACCGTTCCCCTGAGTTGGATGTACATACCCTCAAATTAAAGCTGACAGTCTGCAGTTAAAGCACATTGTGTTTGTTTCATTCTTATAAATAAAGAATAATAATAATAATTCCAGCTCCATTGTGGTGGTGTATCGAGCCAAAGATGTTAGAATTGTGTCGATGTCCCAATATTTCTGGACCTGACTGTATATATATATTGAATTTGGAAGTTACTGTGATTGAAATTAATAAGCAAGGAATTATATAACTGCATTATAAAAAGCAGAAGATTAGAAGCTTAATTCTCTATTAGGGGAGGATTCGCTAAATAAGTTATTACTTATTCTAGAAATAGCTCATCTTTTGTTGATCCACGTAGCATAGAGAGATACAAATATCTCTACAAGATCTAGCTTGTTAAACATTGGTTTGCTGGGAAATACATGTTAATTGTTTTCGTTAAGCAGAAATGTTTATTAACCATCTGTGTATAGTTACTAACTGATAAAGTAAATGATATTAATCATATATGCAGTTACTAACAGGAGATACATATATTGGGAGGCTAGTAATCTACAGTGGCAAGAAAAAGTATGTGAACCCTTTGGGATTACGTGGCGTTTTGCATGAATTGGTGATAAAATGTGCTCTGATCTTCATCTAAGTCACAACAATTTGAAAAACACAGTCTGATTAAATTAATACAACACAAACATTATATGTTTTCATGTGTTTATTGAACAGAACATGTAAACATTCACAGTGGAGGGTGGAAAAAGTATGTGAACCTTTGGACTTAATAACTGGTTGACCCTCCTTTGGCAGCAATAACCTCAACCAAACGTTTCCTGTAGTTGCAGATCAGACCTGCACAACGATCTGGAGTAATTTTGGACCACTCCTCTTCACAAAACTGTTTCAGTGTAGCAATATTCTTGGGATGTCTGGTGTGAATCGCTCTCTTAAGGTCATGTCACAGCATTTCAATCGGGTTGAGGTCAGGACTCTGACTGGGCCACTCCAGAAGGCATTGTTTTGTTGAAGCCATTCTTTTGTTGAATTACTTGTATGCATTGGGTCATTGTCCTGTTGCATCACCCATCCTCTGCGGAGCTTCAGTTGGCGGACAGATGGTCTTATGTTTTCCTGCAAAATGTCTTTATAAACTCTGGAATTCATTTTTCCATCAATGACAACAATCCGTCCAGGCCCTGAGGCAGCAAAGCAGCCCCAAACCATGATGCTCCCTCCGCCATGTTTTACAGTGGGGATGAGGTTTTGATGTTGGTGTGCTGTGCCTTTTTTTCTCCACACATAGTGTTGTGTGTTTTTTCCAAACAACTCAATTTTGGTTTCATCTGTCCACAGAATATTTTGCCAGTAGTGCTGTGGAACATCCAGGTGCTCTTTTGCAAACTTCAAACGTGCTGCAATATTCTTTTTGGACAGCAATGGCTTCCTCCGTGGTGTCCTCCCATGTACTCCATTCTTGTTTAATGTTTTCCTTATTTTAGATGTGTCAACAGAAATGTTAGCTTGTGCCAGAGATTTCTGTAAGTCTTTAGCTGACACTCTAGGATTCTTCTTTACCTCATTAAGCATTCTGCGCTGTGCTCTTGCAGTCATCTTTACAGGACGACCACGCCTAGGGAGAGTAGCAACAGTGCTGAACTTTCTCCATTTGTAGACAGTCTGTCTTACCGTGGACACATGAACATCAAGGCTTTTGGAGATACTTTTGTAACCCTTTCCAGCTTCATGCAAGTCAACAATTCTTGATTGTAGGTCTTCTGAGAGCTCTTTACTGCGAGGCATGGTTCACATCAGGCAGTGCTTCTTGAAACCAGTAAACCCAAAACAGGTGTGTGTTTTTAAAGGGCAGGACAGCTTTCAGCAACACATCCAATAATATCACACTGATTGGACTCAAGGTTGGCTCACTCCTGGCTCCAATTAGCTCTTGGAGAATTCTTTAGGCTAGGGGTTCACATACTTTTTCCACCCTGCACTGTGAATGTTTACATGTTCTGTTCAATAAACACATGAAAACATATAATGTTTGTGTTGTATTATTTTAAGCAGACTGTGTTTTTCAAATTGTTATGACTTAGATGAAGATCAGAGCACATTTTATCACCAATTCATGCAAAACGCCACGTACTCCCAAAGGGTTCACATACTTTTTCTTGCCACTGTATGTGCTGATGGATGTTGTGGTTGTTTATAAATCTTTGCTAATGATATGAGATTTGAAACTTTTTTGTATACGTAATAAATATATATATGTTTTTATCCGGTTGTTGATTATTATATTTTTTAAAGCAAAACACATACAATTAAAAGAATTTAGGAGAATTTCTAGGAAATATAGACGATTGATATTTATACTCGTATAAATTTCTTATTTGATATATCTTCGACACACTGCAGGTAAATCAAAAAGGAATCCCAGGTGACCTGCCTTGATTTCCATCCTGCAGCATATGAATTATACATGTTGCAGGGCAGCACTTTTCCCAGTGACCCCCCTCCTCTCCATGAAATTGTAATTTGTGTTCCGAAAAACATGGCCGTCCTGGTGACCCTGTTTGTTCACGCATTTACCGATAATCCTCATCTGAGAACAAGTGTCCAGGAAGCCTGGTGACGGGAGAAGATGGTATTTTGCGAAGTTTGCTGCAGAGCTATCAATTCATAACAAGCTTGTCCTGTTTTTCAGAGTTGTTTCCTTTCTGGTGCTACACATGAAAAGTGATGGGGAATGTAGGAAGAGGAGCCCGCGGTCCTCCTGATGCTCCCTGTCCCAGTTCAGATGGACGCTGATGTTCCTAGAGAAGGCATGACCCAAGGGGCCGTACTGGGCCGGGACTGGCTGTCCCTGCAGAAGGAGCTGCAGATCTCTCTGGATGCTCAGAAGAGACAGGCCATACTTGTGGAGAAGCTCCAGGCGAAGGTAATTTCCGGGTACGCTGCCACATTGACCATGTTTTCCGGGACACTTACAGGGTTATTCAGAGAGAAGTGAAAACCAGGAGAATGACTGGAGAATGGAAAATTCTAGGTCAAAATAGCCAAACCAAAAAAATTCTCCCATTTATCTCACTTTCCAAATCGGCTATTTGGTCTAGATTTTTCTCTTCTCCTGCCAATTCTCCTGGTTTTCACTTCTCTCTGAATAACCCTGTTATTATTTATTCAGGCTGAGGGGCAGTGCATTAAAAATATAGCCCTGCAGTATGTATAACTCATGTGCTGCAGGTAAGACGTTAAAGTGGAATCCCAGGACACATCTCCCTCCTGCAGCATGTGAATTATACATACCGCAGGGCAGCACCTTCCCTGTGCTCTCCACCTGCATGAAATAACAATATCCGGGTTATTCAAAGAGATCCGAAATGACAGTGAACAGTGATTCAGTATACGGTTACCTTTCCTGGCCATTCGGCTATTCAGAGTTTAATTGTTGGCGAATTGCCTGAACATACGGTGCCTGTTCGGTCCCTGTTCGAGGGCAGTGAAATCCCCATAGAGAAGCACTGCTTCGGCTATTCAGAGAACACAAACCAGCAGTGAAAGGTTCCCCTAATGTCCTGCCATTCGGTGGTTTCATTCGACAGGTTTAATCAGGAGAATCCCATAGGCTTCAACGTTAAAAATATTCCCGTTTTAATTCAATATCTAATAAACCGTTTATTATAAAATTCTGCAGTAAAGAGTCTCTTTATTTATAGATTTTTTAGGATCTTTCAGGCATTTTTTAGCAAATTTTTTTTCCCCTTTTTTTAAATCATTTTTTCTTTTTTCTGTAACAGCCCCCTTTATTCTCATTCATTGGATTTTATATGTAAATTTCAGACATTTTCGCTCAGTAGTTTCTTTGCAAACAGCGTTTCACTTTTCAAACATTCAAGCGGACTGTTTTTTTTCTTTCTTTTCACTCCATTCGTCTGCTGTGTCGGCTTTTTCCGGCGGCTGCTCTGCGCTGTGATCGGCAGCTGCTCGGGTTCCTCCGACGTGTTCTGTGGGGTTAATACTGATGTTTTTGCGGGTTTTAGTGAGTGTTCGTCGGGTTTGCGGCGGCTTTTCCATGCAATACGACAGCCCTGTGGTACTTGCTGAATACACCTCAGGGTCGCCGAAATAGGATCGCCGATTTGAAGCGAACGAAAAGTCACCGAACATACGGTGACTTTTCATTTCTCTCTGAATAACCCTGTATATGGTCCAGAAAACATGGCCGATCTGGCACCACTATAGGGGAGAGAGCCGAACGTGCCACTGAACTGCACTGAACAGTGAATTTCCCCATACCGTGACATTTCGGGGTTATTCGGCTATTCAGAGAGCAGGCAGTTCGCCAGTGAAATACGGTGCCTGTTTAACACCAGTGAAATACGGTGCTGTTCGGCGGCAGTGAAATACGGTGCCTGTTCGGCGGCAGTGAAATACGGTGCCTGTTCGACGGCAGTGAAATACGGTGCCTGTTCAGCGGCAGTGAAATACGGTGCCTGTTCGGCGGCAGTGAAATACAGTGCTGTTCGGTGGCAGTGAAATACGGTGTCTGTTCAGCGGCAGTGAAATATGGTGCTGTTCGGCAGCAGTGAAATACAGTGCTGTTCGGCGGCAGTGAAATCCCCCATAGAGAAGCAATGGTTAATCTATTCACATTGAACAGCAGAGAAATGTCAGTGAAATGCCCTGATATTCAGTGGTTTCATTCGGCAGGTTTAATCAGGCGAATCCCATAGGTTTCAATGTTAAAAATATTCCCGTTTCTATTCAATATCTAATAAACCGTTTATTATTTTAATCTGCAGCAAAAAGTCTCTTTATTAATTTTTTTAGGCATTTTTCGGGATTTTTTCAGCAAAATTTGGTGAACGCTAAATTCACTGCAGGACAGGGCTGGACTTGGACAAAAAAAATCAGCCCTGGACTTAATCCAGACCGGCCCACTTTAATTATGTACACGCGGACAAAAATAGTATATAAACCAACCGGATCGCTCAACCAATCGCTCTACAGTTACCGGAGTTGCTGCAGAGTGATTGGATAAGGCTAGGGTCAGACGAACGCATTTTTCACGTGCGTTTAGCCGCACGAAATCACGGCCGTGCTAGCAGCAAATGACGTCCAATGCCGGGGAACATACGACGAACGGCCGCACGAAAGTTTGTCCGTGCAACGCAAGTGGCAAACGAACGCATTTTTTCTAGAACGTCAAACCGCTACTACTGACGTACAGAGTGCGCTGCGTCCGCTAGAGGCGTGTGTGCGTGATTGGGAGACGTCAGACGCTGCTAATGTCCGGCCAACATAACGTCCAGACGCAAAAAGTGTTTTATTGATGATCCGTACAAAATCACGGACGAAAAGGCGCATCGTATGACCGCTATCGCGTATTCCGGGGAAAAATACGTCCATTCGTTCGAACGCACTTTTTCACTGACAGCGCGAAAAAATGCGTTCGTCTGACCATAGCCTAAAGCAACGCAGCGGCACTGAGGTTGAGTGCGCACCATGTCTTAAGGTGAGGCGGATGAGCAGCGAGTCTCACCGGCACATGAGCAGCGAGTCTCACCGGCACATGAGCAGCGAGTCTCACCGGCACGGTGGCCCCAATATGTGACTGCGGCAGACTGATCAGTTTTTCAGACAGTGAGGAAATTCTCACCCATTAAGGGCAGTGCGATCCATGTGGTGAACCAGCATTCACACCGGCCCACTGAGCCATCAGCCCACCGGGAATCTCCCTGTAGTTCCTATGGCCAGTACATGCCTGCTGCAGTGTCGGCGAATTTAACTCGCCGAATTGCAGCGAACGAGAGAGCACCAGAACGACGGTGATATTTCGGTGTCTTTGAATAACCCTTTAATGTAAACACTCTAAGCTTATTCACAAAAGCCGAGAATTCCTCCGAGAATCCAACGTTTACAAATAGGCGAGCTGGGAAATTTAACGTGTGTGTGTATGTGTGTAACACATCTTGTGTGTCTTCTGTAATACGTGGGAACGTTACACAGTGGCGTGTAAGTGTTTGTGATCATTTACATCTCTCCGCAGGTGGTCGAGTACAGGAACCGATTCCAGGAGCTGCAGCAAAGCCAAGAATGGAGCCAGGTATTAACGTCACCAGGGACTGCGCTGCAGGAAGTGATGGGGTTAATATGTAGAGTTAATAAAAGCTGCTCACCAGAAGGAAATCGTGGTTTTCTCTACATTGTTTGTTACAAATAAGATTTACAGAGCGATTTCATTAAAACACGTGTGATCTGATAATGAAATTTATATGGATTAATCCGTTAAATGTAGTGCCTTGCCAGAGCCCAGCGCTCGCTGTATTCTGATTGGCCAAAGGAAATCCCATTGAAGACACACAGAGAGGGATATCTACATATATATATAAATTAAGTTTATATGGCGCCAACGGACTCCATAGTACTGTATTATTATAATGTGTTTATATGGCGCCAGCAGACTCCGTAGTGCTGCATTATTATTATAATGTGTTTATATGGTGCCAGCAGACTCCGTAGCGCTGCATTATTATTATAATGTGTTTATATGGTGCCAGCAGACTCCGTAGTGCTGCATTATTATTATAATGTGTTTATATGGTGCCAGCAGACTCCGTAGCACTGTATTATTATTATTATAATGTGTTTATATGGTGCCAGCAGACTCCGTAGCACTGTATTATTATTATAATGTGTTTATATGGTGCCAGCAGACTCCGTAGCGCTGTATTATTATTATAATGTGTTTATATGGTGCCAGCAGACTCCGTAGCACTGTATTATTATTATTATAATGTGTTTATATGGTGCCAGCAGACTCCGTAGTGCTGCATTATTATTATAATGTGTTTATATGGTGCCAACAGACTCCGTAGCACTGTATTATTATTATAATGTGTTTATATGGTGCCAGCAGACTCCGTAGCACTGTATTATTATTATAATGTGTTTTATATGGTGCCAGCAGACTCCGTAGCACTGTATTATTATTATTATAATGTGTTTATATGGCGCCAGCAGACTCCGTAGTGCTGCATTATTATTATAATGTGTTTATATGGTGCCAGCAGACTCCGTAGCGCTGTATTATTATCATTATAATCTTGTGCTGGTGTTTGTTTTACGTCTTAGTAGTTCACTGGGTGGGAAGGGGGGGCACAGGGTAAGTTGAGTTACCTCTGTTATATAGGAAGGGGGAGCAGCAAACGACACGCTGTGTGCAGTCTCAGATCATGCTTTTCTATATGTTAAACCTCTATAAAGATGCCTTTTGGGTTTTTGTTTCCTTTTTCTCCAAATCTAGAGCCGGGAAGGGATGGAGCTGGAGCGAGCGTTGCAGAGGCTGGAAGAAGAGCAGCGCAGGTAAGCAGGGCTAGATCCTGCTGTCCAGACCCCCCGGCTTTGCAAGACGTTATTATTGTCTGTTAAATCTGTATTTGCAGGTGTGAGAGTTTGGCCGCGCTCAACGCTCTGCTCAGGGAGGATCTGGGTCAGACCCAGGAAACCAACAGACTCCTTGGGGAAGATCTGCAGAAGCTGACCACGGACTGGGCAGGAGCTCTGGAAGAACTGAAGAGTAAGGAGAGGGATTGGGAGACCGAGAAAGAGGTAAGAATGGGAAAGGAAAGGGTGTATTACCTGGGAGGAAGGTGTAGAAAGGTGTCTGTTTGCAGGAAGGTCATAGCAGTGTGGGATTCCTGCATGAAGTGCTGCAGGCACAGGATTGCTGCTCTAGAAGCACGGGATCGCTGCTCTGGAAGCACGGGATCGCAGCTCTGGAAGCACGGGATCGCAGCTCTGGAAGCACGGGATCGCTGCTCTGGAAGCACGGGATCGCAGCTCTGGAAGCACGGGATCGCTGCTCTGGAAGCACGGGATCGCAGCTCTGGAAGCACGGGATCGCTGCTCTGGAAGCACGGGATCGCTGCTCTAGAAGCACGGGATCGCTGCTCTGGAAGCACGGGATCGCCGCTCTGGAAGCACGGGATCGCAGCTCTGGAAGCACGGGATCGCTGCTCTGGAAGCACGGGATCGCTGCTCTGGAAGCACGGGATCGCTGCTCTGGAAGCACGGGATCGCTGCTCTGGAAGCACGGGATCGCTGCTCTGGAAGCACGGGATCGCTGCTCTGGAAGCACGGGATCGCTGCTCTGGAAGCACGGGATCGCTGCTCTGGAAGCACGGGATCGCCGCTCTGGAAGCACGGATCGCCGCTCTGGAAGCACGGGATCGCCGCTCTGGAAGCACGGGATCGCCGCTCTGGAAGCACGGGATCGCCGCTCTGGAAGCACGGGATCGCCGCTCTGGAAGCACGGGATCGCAGCTCTGGAAGCACGGGATCGCCGCTCTGGAAGCACGGGATCGCCGCTCTGGAAGCACGGGATCGCCGCTCTGGAAGCACGGGATCGCCGCTCTGGAAGCACGGGATCGCCGCTCTGGAAGCACGGGATCGCCGCTCTGGAAGCACGGGATCGCCGCTCTGGAAGCACGGGATCGCCGCTCTGGAAGCACGGGATCGCCGCTCTGGAAGCACGGGATCGCCGCTCTGGAAGCACGGGATCGCCGCTCTGGAAGCACGGGATCGCTGCTCTGGAAGCACGGGATCGCCGCTCTGGAAGCACAGGATCGCTGCTCTGGGGAGATTCTTGCAAACGGTGCGAGAGGAATGGTACTGGCTGCAGGGTTGCCTTCTTGAGGGCTTACTGGCCATGAGAGAGGCTTGCTGAATACTGTGGTGCAGAGGGGTTATCGTGGAGGAGTTTTCAGAATTGCTTTGTAGGGGTGATTCATGGAGTGAGAGGGTCACAAAGATACCTAATGGGAGGACATAGAGGAAGATTGCTCAAAGCTGTGAGGGACACAATGGGATGGTGTCTTGAGAAAGTGTGTGCAGGAGGGTCAGCGGGGCCGAAAGGAAGGTAAGAGAGGGTAGCAAATAGATATATATATATATACACACAGAGCGGGATATCTACATGTATAAATGAAGACACACAGAGAGACACACAGAGAGAGATATCTACATGTATAAATGCAGACACACAGAGAGAGACACACAGAGAGAGATATCTACATATATAAATGGAGACACACAGGGATATCTACATGTATAAATGGAGACACACAGAGAGGGATATCTACCTGTATAAATGGAGACACACAGGGATATCTACATGTATAAATGGAGACCCACAGAGAGGGATATCTACATGTATAAATGGAGACCCACAGAGAGGGATGTCTACATATATAAATGGAGACACACAGAGAGGGATATCTACATGTATAAAAGGAGACACACAGAGAGAGATATCTACATGTATAAATGGAGACCCACAGAGAGGGATATCTACATGTATAAAAGGAGACACACAGAGAGAGATATCTACATGTATAAATGGAGACACACAGGGATATCTACATGTATAAATGGAGACACACAGAGAGGGATATCTACATGTATAAATGGAGACACACAGAGAGGGATATCTGCATGTATAAATGGAGACACACAGAGAGGGATATCTACATGTATAAATGGAGACACACAGAGAGGGATATCTACATGTATAAATGGAGACACACAGAGAGGGATATCTACATGTATAAATGGAGACACACAGAGAGGGATATCTACATGTATAAATGGAGACACACAGGGATATCTACATGTATAAATGGAGACCCACAGAGAGGGATGTCTACATATATAAATGGAGACACACAGAGAGGGATATCTACATGTATAAATGGAGACACACAGAGAGGGATATCTACATGTATAAATGGAGACACCCAGAGAGGGATATCTACATGTATAAATGGAGACACACAGAGAGGGATATCTACATGTATAAATGGAGACACACAGAGAGAGACACACAGAGAGAGATATCTACATGTATAAATGGAGACACACAGAGAGGGATATCTACATGTATAAATGGAGACACACAGAGAGGGATATCTGCATGTATAAATGGAGACACACAGAGAGGGATATCTACATGTATAAATGGAGACACAGAGAGGGATATCTACATGTATAAATGGAGACACACAGAGAGAGACACACAGAGAGAGATATCTACATGTATAAATGGAGACACACAGAGAGGGATATCTACATGTATAAATGGAGACACACATGTATAAATGGAGACACACAGAGAGAGATATCTACATGTATAAATGGAGACACAGGGATATCTACATGTATAAATGGAGACACACAGAGGGATATCTACATGTATAAATGGAGACACACAGGGATATCTACATGTATAAATGGAGACACACAGAGAGAGACACACAGAGAGAGATATCTACATGTATAAATGGAGACACACATGGATATCTACATGTATAAATGGAGACACACAGAGAGGGATATCTACATGTATAAATGGAGACACACAGAGAGGGATGTCTACATATATAAATGGAGACCCACAGAGAGGGATATCTACATGTATAAATGAAGACACACAGAGAGAGACACACAGAGAGAGATATCTACATGTATAAATGGAGACACACAGGGATATCTACATGTATAAATGGAGACACACAGAGAGGGATATCTACATGTATATATGGAGACACACAGAGAGGGATATCTACATGTATAAATGGAGACACACAGAGAGGGATATCTACATGTATAAATGGAGACACACAGAGAGGGATATCTACATGTATAAATGGAGACACACAGAGAGGGATATCTACATGTATAAATGGAGACACACAGAGAGGGATATCTACATGTATAAATGGAGACACACAGAGAGGGATATCTACATGTATAAATGGAGACACACAGAGAGGGATATCTACATGTATAAATGGAGACACACAGAGAGGGATATCTACATGTATAAATGGAGACACACAGAGAGGGATATCTACATGTATAAATGGAGACACCCAGAGAGGGTATCTACATGTATAAATGGAGACACACAGAGAGGGTATCTACATGTATAAATGGAGACACACAGAGAGGGATATCTACATGTATAAATGAAGACACACAGAGAGGGATATCTACATGTATAAATGAAGACACACAGAGAGAGACACCCAGAGAGAGATATCTACATGTATAAATGGAGACACACAGGGATATCTACATGTATAAATGGAGACACACAGAGAGGGATATCTACATGTATATATGGAGACACACAGAGAGGGATATCTACATGTATAAATGGAGACACACAGAGAGGGATATCTACATGTATAATGGAGACACACAGAGAGGGATATCTACATGTATAAATGGAGACACACAGAGAGGGATATCTACATGTATAAATGGAGACACACAGAGAGGGATATCTACATGTATAAATGGAGACACCCAGAGAGGGATATCTACATGTATAAATGGAGACACACAGAGAGGGATATCTGCATGTATAAAAGGAGACACACAGAGAGGGATATCTACATGTATAAATGAAGACACACAGAGAGGGATATCTACATGTATAAATGAAGACACACAGAGAGGGATATCTACATGTATAAATGGAGACACACAGAGAGGGATATCTACATGTATAAATGGAGACACCCAGAGAGGGATATCTACATGTATAAATGGAGACACACAGAGAGGGTATCTACATGTATAAATGGAGACACACAGAGAGGGATATCTACATGTATAAATGAAGACACACAGAGAGGGATATCTACATGTATAAATGAAGACACACAGAGAGAGACACCCAGAGAGAGATATCTACATGTATAAATGGAGACACACAGAGAGGGATATCTACATGTATAAATGGAGACACACAGAGAGGGATATCTACATGTATAAATGGAGACACACAGAGAGGGATATCTACATGTATATAAATGAAGACACACAGAGAGGGATATCTACATGTATAAATGAAGACACACAGAGAGAGACACCCAGAGAGAGATATCTACATGTATAATGGAGACACACAGGGATATCTACATGTATAAATGGAGACACACAGAGAGGGATATCTACATGTATATATGGAGACACACAGAGAGGGATATCTACATGTATAAATGGAGACACACAGAGAGGGATATCTACATGTATAAATGGAGACACACAGAGAGGGATATCTACATGTATAAATGGAGACACACAGAGAGGGATATCTACATGTATAAATGGAGACACACAGAGAGGGATATCTACATGTATAAATGGAGACACCCAGAGAGGGATATCTACATGTATAAATGGAGACACACAGAGAGGGATATCTGCATGTATAAAAGGAGACACACAGAGAGGGATATCTACATGTATAAATGGAGACACACAGAGAGGGATATCTACATGTATAAATGGAGACACCCAGAGAGGGATATCTACATGTATAAATGGAGACACACAGAGAGGGTATCTACATGTATAAATGGAGACACACAGAGAGGGATATCTACATGTATAATGAAGACACACAGAGAGGGATATCTACATGTATAAATGAAGACACACAGAGAGAGACACCCAGAGAGAGATATCTACATGTATATGGAGACACACAGAGAGGAATTCTACATGTATAAATGGAGACACACAGAGAGGGATATCTACATGTATATATGGAGACACACAGAGAGGGATATCTACATGTTAATAAATGGAGACACACACAGAGAGGGATATCTACATGTATAAATGGAGACACACAGAGAGGGATATCTACATGTATAAATGGAGACACACAGAGAGGGATATCTGCATGTATAAATGGAGACACACAGAGAGGGATATCTACATGTATAAATGGAGACACAGAGAGGGATATCTACATGTATAAATGGAGACACACAGAGAGGGATATCTACATGTATAAATGGAGACACACAGAGAGGGATATCTACATGTATAAATGGAGACACACAGAGAGGGATATCTACATGTATAAATGAAGACACACGGGGGGGGCGTGGCCGGACGTTGCAGTGCGCGGTCGCATGTGAGGAGAGCTCCTGTGACCGGCGCTAAACTTTTAATACCTGCGGCTAAATTACAGCAACCTCGGGGCTGAAACTTCACCCACAGCTGCGTGACATCTCCTGGCCTCCAGATGGTGCCCCCTAAGGCTTAATGAGCGTTGGAACCGGCAAAATCGGCGAAAAGAGACCGGGTTCGTGAGGCCCAAGATGGCGGATCTCCCTCCTCTGTTTCCTCTTTCACCATGGAAGCGGCCGTGGCAGGCCCACCCTGCATGTCTGACACCTCACCACCTTCAGAAAGCAGAATACATGCCATGCTGCAAGAACTTAGATCTACTATACAAACGGATCTTAAAGAGGCGCTGCAGGAGCTGAGGTGTGATGTACAAGATCTGGGTGAGAGGACAGACTCTTTGGAGGCTAAGACAGACGACCTATGTTTGGCCCATAATGATTTAGTGGACCGTCATATAGCTTTGCAGACAGCACATGACACCATGGCAACGAAATTGGCCGATTTGGAGGATCGCTCGCGGTGTAACAATGTACGGATCCGGGGCATTCCAGAGGCAGTAACCCCTGCTGATCTTCAGCCCTATATAATGGAACTTTTCCAGATCCTGGTACCAACGTACTCGTCACAGGATTTCCTGATGGATTGGGCACACAGACTGCCACGCGCCAAGAACCTGCCGCCCTCAGCCTCTAGAGATGTTCTAGTCCGGGTGCACTTTTTCCATGTTAAAGAAGCGTTAATGAGAGCATCACGGAAATCTATGCCTCTGCCATCTCCGTATGCCGAAGTTTCCTTTTACACAGACCTGTCAACAGCTACCATGTCTAAAAGAAGGGAATTTTCATCTTTCACGAAAATTCTACGTGATCACAGCATGGCGTATCGCTGGGGATTTCCCACAAAGATCTTGTTATGGCGGGAGGGAGTCTTGCACGTTATCCCTGACCCCCTCACTGGCATGCGTTTGTTAACGGAATGGAAAGTCGTGTCTGAGTTTACCCCGCCCAGGGAGGAATCATCTTCGCCGCTGAAAGTTTCTCCGGAGTGGCATCGGGTCCGACTGAAATGAGGCTCTGGCCCTGCGCTATCCAGCTTCTGGGCGTGCTTCTATTATTTCGCCATGTTGCTTCCCGTCTTCTTGGGCGTCAGAACTCCTTCACGGATGCCGGACTGACCCCTTTTTGATCTACCTCAACTGGGCTCTCCTGGGGGCCTGTTCTGGTCTTTTATTCGGCAAGCCGCGAGGCCTTCCAATGGCCTGTAAATTGGCGCGGTCACCTTCTCAGGTAGAGTTGGGACTGTTGTTTCCCCTACTGGAGTTTTTCTTGACAGGTTTTTTTCCCTACTTATACCAATCTGCTGTGTTGATTGACTCCACTCAGCTGCGCTCATGGAGTGCAGTTTTTTTTTTCTGAAGTTTGGTCGGATTTTTTATTTTCCTTTCTTTTTCTTTTTTCTTTTTCCTTTTGTTTCGACCTATGTATGTAATGTATGTACTGTATGTTTGTTTGGTAAGCACTATGATATACGGTTCCAGGTGCTATTATGTGCAGGAATGTCCCTTCATTTTCCCGAGGAGGTTGTCTTCAATGTCCGCTGTGAGATCTAGAGGGCTGGGCGTAACCACAAATGAGTAAACCTCAATTCCAGATTTATTCCTTAAATGTTAGGGGCTTGAACACTCCGTACAAACGCCATGCTTTATTTCGTGACCTGCATAAATCTCAACCGGCTATTGTATGTTTTGCAAGAGACTCATTTTTGAGAGGCGTCCGCCGTTTTTGAAATCGCGTATGTACACTGATAATACCACTCACTGCTCAGACGAAGTCCAAAGTGTCTCGATCCTGTTTCATAGAGATTGGACTTTTTGTGTTCGGCTCAGTATGTAGATCCAGTGGCCGCCTCGTGATTCTTGTGGGCACGCTGAACGAATTACCAATCACTATTGCTAACCTATATCTCCCTAATGATAATCCGGTTTCTTATCTGCGGAAAGCTTTTGGTAGAGTGAAAAAATGTCTAGTGGTACGATGTTCCTATGTGGGGACTTTAATTGCACTCCTGACCCCGGTTGACACTCAGACGAGCCAACCTCGCCCCCATTCCACGCCCCCGCCCTCTAGTAAACAACTACGGGAATTCATGCATTCGTTTGACCTATATGATACTTGGAGGATATGTCACCCCAATACACGTGATTACACATATTTTTCACATGTCCACTCCTCATATAGTAGAATTGACTTGTGTTTGATACATAGCTCAGCCTTGTCTCGTCTTCTGGAGGCGACCATTGGCATCATTACGTGGTCTGACCATGCTCCGCTTACGCTTACTTTTGAGGCTGCTTTTCCACCGAGGGGTATGGGGAATTGGAGACTCAATGACTCACTCCTTGTAGATAGGGATGACGTGACAACAACGCTACAACTCCTCCAGGAGTATTTCATGACGAACGTAACTGGGGACGTTGCAACAGCGTCGGTTTGGTTGGCCCACAAAGCTGTTATGCGAGGACATTTTATACAGAAAGGAGCGCAGCGTAAACGACGTCTTAATGCTCAGATGACTGCTCTTACACGACGCATCACTGACCTAGAAACCCAGAATAAATCCTCGCCTACCCCTCATATTACCGCTCAATTGACTGCGCAGCGCCGCGAGTTGGAACACCTGATGCTCCAAGTCACTGCACGCTCAATTAGACGGCTTAACTATGATCATTATACCCAGGGGAATAAACTGGGGAAATTGCTGGTGTCTAAATTGAAAGGGAAAAGAATGCAAACCAACATACCGTACCTATTGGATGCTAATAATGTAAAAATTTATAACCCAGCCCTCATTACTGATGAATTTGCACGTTATTATGCCTCCCTGTACAACCTAGGATTGGACCACACCGTACCGTCCCCTACCCAGGACGACATAGATCTCTTTCTCCAGGCGGCGAACCTCCCCTCCCTCTCTCCCTCTCAGGCTACAGATTTGCTTGCTGCGTTTACAGAGGAGGAGATACTTAAGGCTATTAAGGCACTTCCAAAAAATAAAGCCCCAGGTCCCGACGGTTTTACGAATCTGTATTATCAGGTATTTGCATCCTCACTAGTTCCGACTCTTACCCTGTTTTTTAATGACATTAAGAACACTGGCATCATCCCTCCGGAGATGTTGCAAGCAACAGTAGTGACCCTGCCTAAACCTGGTAAAGCCCCGACGCACTGTGCCAACTTCCGCCCTATATCCCTGTTGAACGTAGACGCCAAACTGTATGCTAAATTACTAGCTACTAGGCTGGGCCCCCTACTCCCATCATTGATCGCGACTGAACAGACCGGCTTTGTCCCGGGCCGCCAAACATGTGACAATACTCGACGATTTTATGATATAATTGATTTGGCCCATAGGACTAATACCTCCGGACTCCTGCTGGCATTGGACGCCGAAAAGGCGTTCGATCGCCTACACTGGGGGTATATGCGGTTGGTGCTACTAAAGTTTGGTCTACCAGCACAATTTGTACACAGCATTATGGCCCTTTACTCTGCTCCGTCGGCGAAAGTTTTGGCATCGGGGTTTCTATCCTCCTCTTTTCACATAACCAATGGCACCCGACAGGGCTGTCCGTTATCCCCACTAATATTTATTCTGGCCCTAGAACCCTTAGCGCTGCAGATTAAGATTTCCCAGGCGATCAAAGGTTTGCCGACCCCGCATGGGGAGCAAAAGCTGGCACTTTTCGCAGACGACATACTGCTTTTTTTGACTACCCCGGAGATATCGCTCCCTTCCCTGTTTCACCTCCTTGACAGCTTTGGCGCGTATGACGGAATGGAGATGTTGTTCCGCCTGCGGGTGTGCTCTATCTGCGTGACCCCGTCGCTTACCGCTGGCCCGACTACCGAGTGACGCGCACTCGGCGTCTCGTGCGGCCTGGCGTGACCCCGGGGAGGGGTTAGCGGGCGGTGGAGGGGACCCCTGCCTAGAACCAGCCCGACCACTGAGCCATACAGCACTCAGCGTCCCGAGCAACTGGTTCACTGACCTTGCGGGTGTGGGACGTCCGTGGAGATCGGGTCTGCCGCAGAGGAATATTCGTATCGGATGTGGGAAACGTTTCGGATCTCGCGGGAAACGTTTCCGATCTCGGTGCGGGTAAATAGTCGGATCTCAAGCGGATGCCTTTTCGGATCGGATCGGGACTGAAGGAATCTTCGGATCTGCCGGGATGGGCGAGGGATTCGGATCTTACCGCAATCCCTCGCAATACCGGAGCCGGTACACGGCCGCGCCCTTCGGTTCGGATCTCTGCCAAGCAAGCTGGGAACCGAATCTTCATACGCAGCGCCTCTGCCCTGATACACGCTGCAGGGGCAGAGCGCTCGATTCGGATCGTATCGTGGTAGTCACCGTACCCTGAGATCGCGGGGACGCTCAGATGCGAAAGTACGGCGGAGATAAAGACACATCAGTCAAAGCTGGATGCACTGCAAAATCTGCCTTTATTTCCACAACACACGCATTTATCACTTTACACACTTATGAATACAATGGGGATCCCTGCCCGCCCACACAAGTCCCATTGGCCCTCGCTGGCAGGAGGCACCCTGGCCCCGATTCGTATTGGCCGTTACGAATCGGGGAGTTGCCGATTCGGCCATTTTACAATCCGAGTATTCTGATCTGGACCACGAGGTGATCAGAAAATGGCGGCGGGCGTGGCAGGCAAAGGGAAAATACATTACGCAATAAACCAACGGGGAACACCTTATTACACCACACAATAATCACATCTAAATAAAAGTACTTGTAAAACTAGGTGCGTGCCACCACACCCAAGTGTCCATAGCCACCACTGTCACTGTGCACCGCCCCTGGCTGAGGGTGCTGGGCCATCCCGTGACACTCCTCCCCCTCCCCCAGTTCGACGCACCTGGTCTGACCCCACCGGGTCATACCGGGGAAGTCGGTGCTCCCAGGCCCATAGTCCGTCTGGGGAGGCCGAGTCACCAGGCCTCTCCATTTGGCCTTGCGGCCGTGCCAGCTTGGTCGGGACCCCATGTCCTTAGAGTTTCCCCGGCTGGGCGAGAGGACATACATCTGGGCCGGCGTGCCTCCTGTGTCCCCTCCAGGGTTACTGCTCACCCGGGGAACCCGGGTGCTAAATGCACACGCCCCGGGTGCCCAGGTCAACGGTGGGAAAGCACCGTGGCTGCGTGGGGCCCCCGAGCCCAAGGGTTGCCAAAATGGGCAGAGGCCCGCGGCGCTCTGCCCCGTTGCCAGCTCTTCCGCTGGATGGCCAGGTACGGGCCCGGCAACCGAAGAAGCAAGTAGGGCCAAACCTGGCTGCTCTTCCCTGCAGCCGACGAAGGGAACAAATGGATGCCACAGCGGTTGCACGGGGTCAACCTCACTCTGCCCGCGGGGCAAGGTGGGAGAGACGGGCAGAGGCCAGCGACACTCTGCCCCGTAGCCAGCTCTTCCGCCGGTTGGAGATCTCCTTGGGGAAGGATGGTCACTTCACCCCCCGGGGCAAACAATGGTTGCGCACAACCCATCCCGGGGAGACCATCCGTCTCCTCCCCCGCTGGACCCGTGGCCTCGGCCACCCTGTCCTCTTGCGGGGTGAAGGGGGTATCTTCCTCTGCCGGAACCCCCACGGGCACCCATGGGTCCGCCTCGGCCTCCCATAGGTCCCAAACCTGGGGACTGTCGACTTCCTCCGCCGACCCGTCCCACCACGGGGAGCTCAGGCTCGACTGCGGAACGCTGTCCAACAGTCTTCGATAAGCCACCTCGAGCTCCCACTCTCGCTCTGCTAGGGACTCCAGCTCCTCAAACACTGAGTCCCTGCTGTCTGACGGGATCTCCAGTTCCCGTCGCTCCAGGATGTCTTCCATCCGTTCCTCCGTCTCCTCTCCAAACTCGGGGTCGGCGGCCATGCTCGCGTAGAGCAGCCCCGTGCCTCCGTAGCGAGGCCCTGCAATGGAACTGCCTCCCATCGGGCGCGCTGTCGGACAGGCGGTTAGCCACCGGAGCGCGCGGTACGCGGCGTCCAGTGCGGTCTCCTCCTGCACCAGACTCCGGAGCTCGGCTTCCCACTCCTCTGGGGCCCGACCTTGCAGGAACGCTGCTCGCACATCGTACTGCACCCGATGGACGACAGCGTCGGAGGGAATGTACACACCATGGCAGTCCCGCTCATGGTCCAAGGCCTCGTACCACAGTTCCTCTGTGGACCTCTGGTCCTGCTCCAGGCCCTCCGGCAGCTCTCTTGCCAACACGGCCTTCATGTCGGCGAAGGTGCCAGCGCAGGAGCACCGCTTCTCAATGGGGAATGTGGCGTCCTCAGATGCAGCTCCAGGCGGGCTGTGAGTCTCCATCCGAGAGTCGCGGGGATAAGTGACGTCCTCAATACAGGCTCCAGGCGAGCTGAGAGTCCCGCAAGCGTAGTCACTGGGGGTGGCAGATTCCCCAGGTGAAGCTCCAGTCGAGCTGTGAGCCTCGACCCAGGGTTCCACAGGATAGGGTTCGGGGTTCCAATCTTCTGGCTCTGCTCCGCGGAGCTCTGCCAACCGCAGCTCGTGCTGGCGGTCCTTTTCCTGTTCAACCTCACGGTAGAACTCCCGGATCACCCGGCATCTGTCCGCCGTCGCTGGGGCATCCCCGAGCAGGGCAATCCGACGCCGCACCTCTCGGAGACCAGCATCTTCCTCCACCTCCGCGTGGACAGGGCTGGGGACGGGCGTCATCGCCCCGTCCTGATCCATCTTAGTCAGTTCCTTGATCAGGGTCTTTCTTTTCTTGTTACCCGGCGTTCCTCCCCGGTTCTCCAACATCCCACGCAGGTGTCCCGGTCATAATAGGTGTACACCACCATGGCGTAGGTCTCCCAGGGGCCTGCAGAGAGCGATCCCACCGCTGCCACCAGTATGACGGAATGGAGATGTTGTTCCGCCTGCGGGTGTGCTCTATCTGCGTGACCCCGTCGCTTACCGCTGGCCCGACTACCGAGTGACGCGCACTCGGCGTCTCGTGCGGCCTGGCGTGACCCCGGGGAGGGTTAGCGGGCGGTGGAGGGGACCCCTGCCTAGAACCAGCCGACCACTGAGCCATACAGCACTCAGCGTCCCGAGCAACTGGTTCACTGACCTTGCGGGTGTGGGACGTCCGTGGAGATCGGGTCTGCCGCAGAGGAATATTCGTATCGGATGTGGGAAACGTTTCGGATCTCGCGGGAAACGTTTCCGATCTCGGTGCGGGTAAATAGTCGGATCTCAAGCGGATGCCTTTTCGGATCGGATCGGGACTGAAGGAATCTTCGGATCTGCCGGGATGGGCGAGGGATTCGGATCTTACCGCAATCCCTCGCAATACCGGAGCGCGGTACACGGCCGCGCCCTTCGGTTCGGATCTCTGCCAAGCAAGCTGGGAACCGAATCTTCATACGCAGCGCCTCTGCCCTGATACACGCTGCAGGGGCAGAGCGCTCGATTCGGATCGTATCGTGGTAGTCACCGTACCCTGAGATCGCGGGGGACGCTCAGATGCGAAAGTACGGCGGAGATAAAGACACATCAGTCAAAGCTGGATGCACTGCAAAATCTGCCTTTATTTTCCACAACACACGCATTTATCACTTTACACACTTATGAATACAATGGGGATCCCTGCCCGCCCACACAAGTCCCATTGGCCCTCGCTGGCAGGAGGCACCCTGGCCCCGATTCGTATTGGCCGTTACGAATCGGGGAGTTGCCGATTCGGCCATTTTACAATCCGAGTATTCTGATCTGGACCACGAGGTGATCAGAAAATGGCGGCGGGCGTGGCAGGCAAAGGGAAAATACATTACGCAATAAACCAACGGGGAACACCTTATTACACCACACAATAATCACATCTAAATAAAAGTACTTGTAAAACTAGGTGCGTGCCACCACACCCAAGTGTCCATAGCCACCACTGTCACTGTGCACCGCCCCTGGCTGAGGGTGCTGGGCCATCCCGTGACAGCGCGTTATCTTATTATAAAAATAATGTGAGTAAAACACAAGCTCTCCCTATAAATGTTGCTGCTTCATCCCTTAGCTCTTTGCGTAGTAAGTACCCTTTTGATTGGCGCTCTACCTCTTTAAAATACTTGGGAATCTCCCTTACTAAATCGCGAGGCACTATCCTAAAGGAAAACTTCACGCCACTTTTGAATTCCATCGAGACGCAGCTCTCTACATGGAGCACAAATGAATCTTCCTGGTTGGGACGTATGGCGGCCATAAAGATGTGTATCTCACCCCAAATTTTATACTATTTCAGAAATATCCCCGTTTTCATACCGGCGCATTTATTGCTCCGGCTGCAAAAACTGCTTCATGCGCATATTTGGAAAGGGAAGCCCCCTCGAGTATCGGCCTCTACAGTCACTGCGCCGCGACATAACGGAGGGTTGGGTTTTTTGGATTTACAATCGTACTACAAAGCAGCCTTACTAGCCCAACTGTTGTCGTCAATGCATCTCAAAGAATCACCTCTATGGTTACAGTTGGAGAATGCCATGATTTTCCCATATAAACTTCATGATCTGTTGTGGCTTCCACTCCTTCCTAGGAATAGTACCGTGGGTTTACTACCCGCCTCAATGCTCTCCCTCATGTCCTGGCGCCAGTGGGGTCATCCGTTGGTACGGCCTTATGACTTATTATGTCTCGCCCCGCTCAGAGTGCTGTGTCGCTATATTCCAGACTTAAATTTAGATTCTTGGTTCATGCGCGGCTTGACACATGTGTGGCAGCTCTTTACACCCCACTCCCTGAAACCCTTTCCAGACTTGGTACAGGAATTTGCCATCCCAATGAGTGACTGTTTTACATACCTACGTGTGAAGCACGATTTACACCAGAAGGGCCTGACCTCCTTCACACCTACGAACCTTTCAGCTTTTCACAAACTGTGTATGGGGAAGAAATGTCAAATGAAACCATTATCTCTCTGTTACAATAGCCTCTTAACCCCGACCCCACCTAAAAAATTACCCTATATGGTTAAATGGGAAAAGACTTAGCTTTCACGCTTTCCGCAGATGACTGGTCATACGCCATGGACACAATATACAAATATTCTAGAAGCACCAATCTCCGCGAGGCCCATATTAAATTACTGTGCAGATGGTATTTAACACCAACCCGATTGGCCCATATCTCGGGGACTACCGGCTTCTGCTGGAGATGCCTTACCGGCCTCGGTTCTCTACTGCATACCTTTTTGGTTATGTCCCGCACTAGGGGGTTATTGGGTTAAAATAAGTAGACTGATTTCTCACTGCACTTCACTAATGCTCCCACTATGCCCGAAAATGTACCTCTTACATATTATACCCATTACTATCCAGATCCGTCACAGGAGGTTTATATCTATGGTACTGGGGACAGCAAAAACGGTTATTGCGAGACATTGGCGTTCCTCACTATGTCCCTCTATGAAAGAAGTTATGATTGCCCTCGAAAGTGCCTTTAAATATGAAGAAATGTTCCACACCGCGAATAACTCAATGTGCCAGTTTGATGATACATGGGAGGGGTGGAGGGTGTTTGTCGAGTCTGGAACCTTGATATAAGATACTTTACCGTGTACGAATGTAGTGCTGCCGTGTTTTGTGTTTCATGTTAGTTTAGGATTTTATCTGTTTGTGGAAAATGGAGTCCGCACTAATGACCCTTTATCGGATAATATTGATACTTCATTTGAATTGCCTATTGTCGATGAAAGGAATTTATGTCTTTTATCTCTGAAGTTTCATCATTTTTGCAATGTTGTACCATTCTATGTGTGAACTCCAATAAAAACTTTTATATTAAAAAAAAAATAGATGAAGACACACAGAGAGAGACACACAGAGAGGGATATCTACATGTATAAATTGAGACACACAGAGAGGGATATCTACATGTATAAAAGGAGACCCACAGAGAGGGATATCTACATGTTTAAATGGAGACACACAGAGAGGGATATCTACATGTATAAAAGGAGACCCACAGAGAGGGATATCTACATGTATAAATGGAGACACCCAGAGAGGGATATCTACATGTATAAATGGAGACACACAGAGAGGGATATCTACATGTATAAATGGAGACACCCAGAGAGGGATATCTACATGTATAAATGGAGACACACAGAGAGGGATATCTACATGTATAAAAGGAGACACACAGAGAGGGATATCTACATGTATAAAAGGAGACCCACAGAGAGGGATATCTACATGTATAAATGGAGACACCCAGAGAGGGATATCTACATGTATAAATGGAGACACACAGAGAGGGATATCTACATGTATAAATGGAGACACACAGAGAGGGATATCTACATGTATAAATGGAGACACACAGAGAGAGACACACAGAGAGGGATATCTACATGTATAAATGGAGACACACAGAGAGGGATATCTACATGTATAAATGGAGACACACAGAGAGGGATATCTACATGTATAAATGGAGACACACAGAGAGGGATATCTACATGTATAAATGGAGACACACAGAGAGGGATATCTGGGAGGACACTGGGGGGGGGGGATCCAGCGCAAGCATTAATAACTGAGCAGAAAGCCGTCATTTCTCCCTCCAGCTTTATAACACCCGAATACAGGGTGAACGCTCCCGGCTCCTGCGCGTATGGACCAACGTCGTGGCGTTCCACAGGGATTTTCAAGAACTGAAAACCGCAACAGACAGGTGAGGTCATAGTCTGACGCATGAAAATATATGATTACTGTATGAGCCGGGAGCCGGAGACTAATTTCTCTGCTCGTGGCGCAGGTCGCTTCCCGTCTGCCTGTCACCGCGCCGCTAGATAACTACCAGCTGGATATCGGTGAAATGTCAAGCTATTTCAGGAGAAAGTGGGGCGTTATAAGACCAGGGATAGATCTGACATATAAAGACTGTCCAGGAAAACAACGGGAGACTAGAAACCTGCGCACATATAATAACTGACTGCTGTTTGACTTTGCAGGGACTTATCCGCCATACGCGCCGACTGGACTCGTGGCTTCCGTCTCCTCCAAGAATCATGTTCATCTCTCGCTCAGTGGAGGTTGCCGGGATCACAACATGCACCAATACCGCCACCATACCTGCTAGTAACATGGGAGCAGGGAGCTGGCTCAGAAACACATGGGATTCACAGAACGAGGGGTCTGGAGGCCGAGACGTCCCCTTTGGAGGCTTCCAGCCAGGACTTCAGGACCAAGAGCTTTCAACAAACGTTTTCAGGACAAGAAGCGAGATCAGAGCGAGTACAACGTGGAGAGCAGGAGGTGATCACCATGAGGTCACAACTACAGGCGTTAGAACGGGTCGTCATGTCACAAAGCGCGCAGTTACAGGCATCAGAACATGAAAGAAGTCTGGTGGAGGCACAACGAGATGCTTTCACAGAGGAACTTCGTTCGACGAGGCTCATAAACGAGAGGTCTCAACAGGAAGTAGCATCATTGGCGTCACAACTCAACGCTTCAAGACAGGAGGTGGAAGCAGCGAGGACGCAACTGGAATCTTCGAGACAGGAAATCGATACCGTGAAGCCACAGCTCGACAATTCAATTTGGGAATTAGAGTCAACCAATTCACAACTGACGGCTTCAAGACAGGAAGTAGAATCCATGTGGCCACGGCTAGAAAACTCAACGCGGGAATTAGACTCTGTGAGGTCACAGCTTAAAGCTTCAACACAGGAAGCAGAATCAGTGAGGTCACAACTAGAAGCTTCAGCACAGGAAGTAGAATCAGTGAGGTCACAACTAGAAGCTTCAGCACAGGAAGCAGAATCAGTGAGGTCACAACTAGAAGCTTCAGCACAGGAAGTAGAATCAGTGAGGTCACAACTAGAAGCTTCAGCACAGGAAGTAGAATCAGTGAGGTCACAACTAGAAGCTTCAACACAGGAAGTAGAATCAGTGAGGTCACAACTAGAAGCTGCAACACAGGTAGTAGAATCAGTGAGGTCACAACTAGAAGCTTCAGCACAGGAAGTAGAATCAGTGAGGTCACAACTAGAAGCTTCAGCACAGGAAGCAGAATCAGTGAGGTCACAACTAGAAGCTTCAGCACAGGAAGTAGAATCAGTGAGGTCACAACTAGAAGCTGCAACACAGGTAGTAGAATCAGTGAGGTCACAACTAGAAGCTTCAACACAGGAAGTAGAATCAGTGAGGTCACAACTAGAAGCTTCAGCACAGGAAGTGGAGTTGGTGAAGTCACGTTTGATATCGTCAGAAGAGGAAATCGTGTTACAGAGGTCAAAAGCTGAGTGGCTGCAATCACAAATTGACGCATCAGAATATGAAATCGCCTCCTTCAGGACGCGCGCTGCAGAGGGTGAACAGGAAAGAAGCAAAATGAGGTCACAGCTGGAAGGGTATTTGCTGGAGGTCGAGTCTCTGAAGTCACGGCTGAAGGTTTACGAGAGAGAAATGGAGTCTAATGAGCAGGAGTTGCAGAGCAGGCAGTGAGTATGTCTTCATTTTGCATCTGGTTTTCATTCATGACATCGGTTTGTTTCTCCCTGACTCCCCTCCGTTACGTCTCTGATGTCACAAAATCTTCTGGTGATGTTTTATTCTTCTGTCTCGCAGTCAGCAGTCTTTTATCGCTCTTGAGTCCGAGCGCTCTGATCTGCTCCAGGAATTGGTCTCGCTACGTGAGGAGCTTCTGCAATCTCGCATGGAAGGTGACTTAACCCGTGAGGACTACCGGGGCCTCCAAAATGCTCTTCACAAGGTAGAGTATGTGAGGAGGGATGACTTTCATCATATGAGTGTGTTCCCATGACTGATAACCAGGGATTACGTTCTGGACAGATGAATGAACCTTGACTTCTCATAAGCCATTCCTTCCAGGCAGAGAACAGAATCGCTGAGCTTGTCGTAGCCCAAAGCCGGTACAAGGCGGAGGTCTTTAACCTGCGAGATGCTGCGGCGAAAATGGGAGACTTGAACCGTGCATTGTCTCTGGATAAAGTGGAGCAAAACAGTGACTTGAAGCAGGTGAGGAGTGTCTTCTAACAGACGGACGTCCCTGTCTCTCAGCGTAACCCGGATTTATAGGACAGTCGGTGCTTTTTATCATGTTTCTCACCCACCCGATGCATGTTGTTGTTTTGTTTGTACCTCACCCCAAAACGGAGCAGATGGAGCAAGAAATAGCATCTCTGGAAGAGAGACTGCGGGCGTCTGAGAAAGAGATGGCATCAGCGCTTGAACATCTGCAAACCTGTGACCAAGAGCTTTCCGAGCAGAGACAAGAGATCTTAAAGCATCAGATCCAGCTGCAGGAGAGCGAGCGCATCCGAGACATCCTGGAATCCGAGACACAGAGACTGCGGGTGAGCAGAGCGCAAGCGAGTCTGGAACCTGAGAATGCTCTAGACCAGACACATGGAGAGGAGTCATAAAATGAGCTGGGTTCAGAGATAAAGGTCAGACATTATTACTGGCGCACGGCGGCGGCGGCACCGTATTGTCTGGAAACTGAGCTGAGACACAGAGACACCCTGAGAGATGCCACGAGAGTCTACAAACTGTTTGTCTTTCAGTGGACAAAGGTCAGACTGTAAATACGCTGTAAATCGATTTCTGCCAGAAAAGGGCGCTGCAGAATGTGTGTGTTCAGGTTCACCTCCAGGCTCCTCTGGGAGTCGCACAGCAGGGCGCTGCAGAATGTGTGTGTTCAGGTTCACCTCCAGGCTCCTCTGCGAGTCGCCACAGCAGGGCGCTGCAGAATGTGTGTGTTCAGGTTCACCTCCAGGCTCCTCTGGGAGTCGCACAGCAGGGCGCTGCAGAATGTGTGTGTTCAGGTTCACCTCCAGGCTCCTCTAGGAGTCGCCCAGCAGGGCGCTGCAGAATGTGTGTGTTCAGGTTCACCTCCAGGCTCCTCTGGGAGTCGCACAGCAGGGCGCTTTAGAATGTGTGTTCATTGTTCACCTCCAGGCTCCTCTGGATAGATCTGTGTGATGTGTTTTGTCCCTGCGAGTCGCACAGCAGGGCGCTGCAGAATGTGTGTGTTCAGGTTCACCTCCAGGCTCCTGTGAGAGTCGCACAGCAGAGCGCTGCAGAATGTGTGTGTTCAGGTTCACCTCCAGGCTCCTCTGGGAGTCGCACAGCAGGGTGCTGCAGAATGTGTGTGTTCAGGTTCACCTCCAGGCTCCTCTGCGAGTCGCACAGTAGGGCGCTGCAGAATGTGTGTGTTCAGGTTCACCTCCAGGCTTCTCTGGATAGATCTGCGTGATGTGTTTTGTCCCTGCGAGTCGCACAGCAGGGCGTTGCAGATTGAGGGGGAAACACTGGTTCGCCGTTATGGTCAGGGTAGGATAGAAATAATGGATTCAAATAATAGGAAACTGCAAAAAGCACTCGGTTATTTAGGGCCCTATTACATTCTTCACGCGCAACGCGTGAATTTTTGCACTAAGCGTTAAACGTTAACGCGCATAAATCAACGTTGGTATTACAATCCTCACGCATTTTTTCATCTGTCAAAAAATAACGCACGTTAAATGTGCGCAGAAATCAGTGTGCGGACCATTTTTTTCACGAGATTCAGCTAATCAGAATTAAGAACCACAATTGACTCACGTTAAGTTTTTGCACCTGTCAAAATCATTCTGAGTATATATGCTGCATCAATAATAAATGCACACACAACTCTTCCATTTTATTGTTTGGGTATGTGTAGAATGTGTAACTATACTGTGCTGCGTATTTTTTTTGGGCTGGTGTATTTGGGTTCGGCCAGGACATTCAGATTTGCCGTTACCACCAGCTTTTAGGAGTTGCTAAAATTATGCGCGCAAACGCTGTGCGTTAAATCCTGCGCATAGATTGTAATACCATGCGCGTACCAGCGCACAAACGCATTCGCGCTCACACTGTTAAGTATAGGACGCGCAAAGTACAGTAAGCTCGCGCAGGTTCACTCGCGGTAGACGATTACGTGCGTTTGTTGCGCTGACCTTGTAATACGACGTTCAGCGCAAAGGGTTTTACCTCTCGCATTAATGCGTTTTTGCGCGCGCGCTGACGTTTGCGCGAAGATTGTAATAAGGCCCTGTATGTTTTTGCCCATTTCTCTTTTCTGCAGGACAGGGACCAGGGTGGGTCTCAGGAGGACGGGACCCTCAGCAATGAGCAGTCTGTGCTGCACGCAGAGCTTGGAATGGCTGAGAGAGAACGCCGTAAACTGAGAGAGAGCCTGAAGGAGATCCGGTGAGAGCGAGGGGGAGGAATACAGGGATTTGGCGACGCACGTCATGTCTGTTTTGTCTGTGCCTTGCGCTGGTTTTTCCAGTGAAGGTCCTGAATGAAACAGACTTGGAAGCAGCCGTCACCCACCGCATAGACTTGTAACTTCTCCCTTTTTGTGTGTGATTTGTTATGGAGACAATACCCTAATAATCCAGGCTCTGGTAATTATCCTCATGATCTCATTATGAAGATAGTGCTCTTAAAAAAAGGACTGGTGGTGCAACGCTTCACTGCGGATCTGTGTTAGGAGGAGCCTGGAAACGTCCATTCTTTATGTCTGTATCATTCTCACGTCTTCTGAACCACTGAGAAAAAGATATTTAATTATAATAAAAATATATATAAACCCCTAACACACCAATAGCACAGTTATAAAGCCGGCACATTCTGGTGGAGCGCAGCGCTCCTGGTTTTGTGTATAATATATAAATCAGCAGAGTATAGCCGTACGTGGTGATACCTTTTTTTTACATTTAAAAGACGAGCTTTGGAGAGTGTTACCTCTTCCTCAGGTCTGGAAGCT
Organism: Leptobrachium leishanense; assembly: GCA_009667805.1. Classification (NCBI taxonomy): domain Eukaryota; kingdom Metazoa; phylum Chordata; class Amphibia; order Anura; family Megophryidae; genus Leptobrachium; species Leptobrachium leishanense. The sequence goes on along the minus strand of CM019068.1, from coordinate 7,884,404 downwards.
TTACTGAGCAAAATCATAGCATTGAACGTTAAAGAGCTGAGAGGGAGGGGGGTTAGGAGGGGGGTTAGGAGGGGTGTCGTAAATACTAATAGTTGAATAGTATGGTCAAAAAAAGGTAAACAGAGCGGACAGATCGTAGAACTAAAACCATAAAACAACAGATAAGCAGCAGGATGTGCAGCAAGAGGAAAAAGTCAACTGACACAACTTAAAAAAACAACAACATGTAAACCAAGTTCTGTTTTTTAACTCTATCATAATGTCACGGAACATTCCGCATTGTACTTGGCTTTTGTTTCCTTTTTTTTAAGCTGTTACAGTTACAAGTATTTATAAAGCACCAACAAATTCCTTAGCGCTGTACAATGGGAGAGACAGAGGTTGTGTCATTGACTTTTTCCTCTTGATGCACATCCTGATGCTTATCTTCTATCGTTTTGTGCTTTTTGTTCTGTGATCTGTCCTCTCGGTTTACCCTTCTTGACCATATTATTCAACTATTAGTATTTACGACACCCATCTTATTTATTTACTTATAACGTATTTTACCAGGACGGATACATTGAGATTCTCTGGTTTTCAGTATGTCCTGGGTTCAAGAACATTCAATTGTTACAGTCGTTACAGAAATACAAGTAATACAATGCAAGATATTAAAAACACAAATATACAGATTAACACAGAAAATAAATATATTCACTGACACCCCCCCCTCTCTGCTCGACTCCTTAACGTTCAATTCTATGATTTTGCTCAGTAAAACTTCCAGACCTGAAGAAGGGAGGTATATTCCCCAAATCTAAGGGACTGGGGTAACCAAAAACAAATGGGAGCAGAGGGAAGGAGAAGCTGATGGCCAGAAGTATATCGTAGGGATTGCCTGGGATCACTACGCACTGCTATACTCTACATGATACAGTATATATATATCACTACGCACTGCTATACTCTGCATGATACAGTATATATATATATATATATCACTACGCACTGCTATACTCTGCATGATACAGTATATATATATCACTACGCACTGCTATACTCTGCATGATATATATATATATATACTGTATCACTACGCACTGCTATACTCTGCATGATACAGTGTATATATATATATCACTACGCACTGCTATACTCTGCATGATACAGTATATATATATCACTACGCACTGCTATACTCTGCATGATATATATATATATACTGTATCACTACGCACTGCTATACTCTGCATGATACAGTGTATATATATATATATCACTACACACCGCTATACTCTGCATGATACAGTATATATATATCACTACGCACTGCTATACTCTGCATGATTATATATATATACTGTATCACTACGCACTGCTATACTCTGCATGATACAGTGTATATATATATATATCACTACGCACTGCTATACTCTGCATGATACAGTATATATATATCACTACGCACTGCTATACTCTGCATGATATATATATATATACTGTATCACTACGCACTGCTATACTCTGCATGATACAGTGTATATATATATATCACTACACACCGCTATACTCTGCATGATACAGTATATATATATCACTATGCACTGCTATACTCTGCATGATATATATATATATACTGTATCACTACGCACTGCTATACTCTGCATGATACAGTGTATATATATATATCACTACACACCGCTATACTCTGCATGATACAGTATATATATATCACTACGCACTGCTATACTCTGCATGATATATATATATATATACTGTATCACTACGCACTGCTATACTCTGCATGATACAGTGTATATATATATATCACTACGCACTGCTATACTCTGCATGATACAGTATTATATATCACTACGCACTGCTATACTCTGCATGATATATATATATATATACTGTATCACTACGCACTGCTATACTCTGCATGATACAGTGTATATATATATATCACTACACACCGCTATACTCTGCATGATACAGTATATATATATCACTACGCACTGCTATACTCTGCATGATACAGTATATATATATATATCACTACACACTGCTATACTCTGCATGATACAGTATATATATATCACTACACACTGCTATACTCTCTGATACAGTATATATATATATCACTACGCACTGCTATACTCTGTATGATACAGTATATATATATCACTACACACTGCTATACTCTGCATGATACAGTATATATATATATATATATATCACTACGCACTGCTATACTCTGCATGATACAGTATATATATATGTCACTACACACTGCTATACTCTGCATGATACAGTATATATATATCTATATATATCTACGTACTGCTATACTCTGCATGATACAGTATATATATATATATATATATATATATGTCACTACACACCGCTATACTCTGCATGATACAGTATATTATATATATATATCACTACGCACTGCTATACTCTGCATGATACAGTATATATATATCACTACGCACTGCTATACTCTGCATGATATATATATATATATACTGTATCACTACGCACTGCTATACTCTGCATGATACAGTGTATATATATATATCACTACGCACTGCTATACTCTGCATGATACAGTATATATATATCACTACGCACTGCTATACTCTGCATGATATATATTATATACTGTATCACTACGCACTGCTATACTCTGCATGATACAGTGTATATATATATATCACTACACACCGCTATACTCTGCATGATACAGTATATATATATCACTACGCACTGCTATACTCTGCATGATATATATATATATACTGTATCACTACGCACTGCTATACTCTGCATGATACAGTGTATATATATATATATCACTACGCACTGCTATACTCTGCATGATACAGTATATATATATCACTACGCACTGCTATACTCTGCATGATATATATATATATACTGTATCACTACGCACTGCTATACTCTGCATGATACAGTGTATATATATATATCACTACACACCGCTATACTCTGCATGATACAGTATATATATATCACTATGCACTGCTATACTCTGCATGATATATATATATATACTGTATCACTACGCACTGCTATACTCTGCATGATACAGTGTATATATATATATCACTACACACCGCTATACTCTGCATGATACAGTATATATATATCACTACGCACTGCTATACTCTGCATGATATATATATATATATACTGTATCACTACGCACTGCTATACTCTGCATGATACAGTGTATATATATATATCACTACGCACTGCTATACTCTGCATGATACAGTATTATATATCACTACGCACTGCTATACTCTGCATGATATATATATATATATATACTGTATCACTACGCACTGCTATACTCTGCATGATACAGTGTATATATATATATCACTACACACCGCTATACTCTGCATGATACAGTATATATATATCACTACGCACTGCTATACTCTGCATGATACAGTATATATATATATATCACTACACACTGCTATACTCTGCATGATACAGTATATATATATCACTACACACTGCTATACTCTGATACAGTATATATATATATCACTACGCACTGCTATACTCTGTATGATACAGTATATATATATATCACTACACACTGCTATACTCTGCATGATACAGTATATATATATATTATATATCACTACGCACTGCTATACTCTGCATGATACAGTATATATATATGTCACTACACACTGCTATACTCTGCATGATACAGTATATATATATCTATATATATCTACGTACTGCTATACTCTGCATGATACAGTATATATATATATATATATATATATATGTCACTACACACCGCTATACTCTGCATGATACAGTATATATATATATATATCTATGTCACTACACACCGCTATACTCTGCATGATACAGTGTATATATCAATCGTTCACCCTTGCACTCCTCATGCAAAAGGTCCCAAGCCTGGTGCCCACTAGGCAAAGTACAGCGTGCAAAAACAGCGGCACTCAAGTTCTTCGTATTGGAAAGTTTAATGTAGAAAAATCAACGTTTCAGTCCGCTGTCCGCGGACTGTCATCAGGATACCATATATATATCACTACACACTGCTATACTCTGCTGATTTTGGCACCTGGACTAACATGGCTTATACAATCTACACTAATATACAGTATATACACTGCTCAAAAAAATAAATAAAGGGAACACTTAAACGACACAATGTAACTGCAAGTCAATCACACGTCTGTGAAGTCAAACTGTCCACTTAGGTAGAAACACTGATTGACCGTCGAGTCCACATGCCGCTGCTGCTGTTGTGCAAATGGAATAGACAACATGTGGGAAGCATAGGCCGGTAGCAAGACATCCCCAATAAAGGAGCGGTTCTGCAGGTGGTGACCACAGACCACTTCTCAGTTCCTATGCTTTCTGGCTGATGGTTTGGTCACTTTTTTTATTGCTGGCGGTGCTGTCACTCTAGTGGTAGCATGAGACGGAGTCTACAACCTACACAAGTGGCTCAGGTAGTGCAGCTCATCCAGGATGGCACATCAATGCGAGCTGTGGCAAGAAGGTTTGCGGTGTCTGCCAGCGTAGTGTCCAGAGCATGGAGGCGCTACCAGGAGACAGACCAGTACATCAGGAGACGTGGAGGAGGCCTTAGGAGGGCAACAACCCAGCAGCAGGACCACTACCTCCGCCTTTGTGCAAGGAGGGACAGGAGGAGCACTGCCAGAGCCCGGCAAAATGACCTCCAGCGGGCCACAAATGTGCATGTGGCTGCTCAAAGCTGATGAAAGCAGGTTCACACTGAGCACATGTGACAGACGTGACAGGGTCTGGAGAAGCCGTGGAGAACGTTCTGCTGCCTGCAACATCCTCCAGTATGACCGGTTTGGCAGTGGGTCAGTAATAGTGTGGGGTGGCATTTCTTTAGGGGGGGCCGCACAGCCCTCCATGTGCTCGCCAGAGGTAGCCTGACTGCCATTAGGTACTGAGATGAGATCCTCAGACACCTTGTGAGACCATATACTGGTACGGTTGGCCCTAGGTTCCTCCTAATGCAAGACAATGCTAGTCCTCATGTGGCTGGAGTGTGTCAGCAGTTCCCTCAAGACGAAGGCATTGATGCTATGGACTGGCCCGCCCGTTCCTCAGACCTGAATCCAATTGAGCACATCTGGGACATCATGTCTCGCTCCATCCACCAACGCCACGTTGCACCACAGACTGTCCAGGAGTTGGGGGATGCTTTAGTCCAGGTGTGGGAGGAGATCCCTCAGGAGACCATCCGCCACCTCCTCAGGAGCATGCCCAGGCGTTGTAGGGAGGTCATACAGGCACGTGGAGGCCACACGCACCACTGAGCCTCATTTTGACTTGTTTGAAGGACATTACATCAAAGTTGGATCAGCCTGTAGTGTTGTTTTCCACCTTAATATTGAGTGTAACTCCAAATCCAGACCTGCATGGGTTAATCAATTTGATTTCCATTGATAATGTTTGTGTGATTTTGTTGTCAGCTCATTCAGCGACACAATGTAACGACCCCCGTGTTTAATAATAAGAAGATTTCATTCATTCACATCGAGCAGGTCTTAGGTTTGTGTCCCTTTTTATGTTTTTGCGCAGTGTGTATATATATATTCAGCTTCAGTTATTATTATTATTATTATTCTTTATTTATAAAGCGCCAGCATATTCCGCAGCGCTGTACAATAAGCACAGTACAGACAGGGTTACAATACATTGAACAACATTTGACAAACAGTACAGGAGGAGATGAGGCCCTATTCCCGTAGGAACTCACAATCTGTGACTGTAATGTGGCCACATAATTATTCATCAGAAATAGAAACCATAGGGAAAAGAAGTGGCAGGAAATGTATCTTTATTTGCATTTTGCAACAATTATAAAAGCTGTTTAATAAAACCAGTATCTGTCCAAATGGGTGGAGACCTGTGTGTTGTGTCGTTTGTTAATGCTGGATCTCTCGTTGTGAGACATACGGTCTGTATAATAATGTTCACGGAGCGATCAGGAATACCGGCCCCTAAATCCTCCCCGTAACGCAGGCTCACACGGTTCCCTCTTATTCAGTTGGGTGGTTTCTATGTTGCAGGTAATTCCTGTCTGGCGTTGCTGGAGCCTCTCGTACAGACCCTGAGGTTTGCGCTGTGGGGTGCACTTTGATGACAGGTTTAAGGCAATATTGCTTTATGTCAGAGGTTTCCATCCCTGGTCCTCAGGTCCCTCTAACAGGACAGGTTTTGAGGATTCCCTTAGAGAAATGCAGACTGAATCCTGCAATCACTGAGCAGCAAATCATATCATCTATCACCTGTGCTTCACATATCCTGCAAACCTGGCCTGTTAGGGGGACCTGTGGACCAGGGTTGGGGACCACTGCATTATTAAATAGTGACCCTCTCTCCACCAGACTCAGGATCTCACGTTGCTCTCTTTCAGTTCGTTGAAGCACTCTCTGGAGACCTCGCTGTTTGCGTCGCAGGAGAGAGCCTCTCAGTTGGAGATCGCCCGCAGCCAGCTGGAGATGGAGCTGTCCACAGTTCTGCAGTCTAAAGCCACGGTGCAAGGTGGGACATAAAGACAGCTTTTCAGAACGCGGGTCCGTGGAAGCAAGCAGCTGCTGTAATATTTTGGATTTTCTGCAGATGAAGTTTCCATCCTCCGAGCTGAGCAAGAGACGTCCGAGAAGAGACAGCAGGCTCTGCAACAGAGACTGTCTGACGTGGAGAAAGAGTGCCAGGTACAGCGGGAGGGCTTAGGAGAAACAGGGTGGCTTTTCCAGGTATAGGATATGTACCTGGTATTTCATGATTATTTTGTGTGGCTTGATCCTCCCCAGAACGTGGTCGAACGGAGGACGGCTTAACGAGGTGCTCTGCATGTTTGCATGTGGGTGACATGAGGCTAAAGATAAACCACCCTCTTCGTTCTCCACTTGTGTCACGTAGATAATTGCATAAGAGCATTTAATTAGTAACAAATATGAACAGATACTGTGGACTCTGAATGTGCAGTATCTGCTAAATCACGGGTCAGCTGCAACCCTGGCCCTCCAGAGCTTTTGGAACTACATGTTCCATGATGCTCAGCCACTCATTAGCTTGGCTGAGCCTCGTGAAAGATGTAGTTCCAAAAGATTCAGGGGCCCATGGTTGTTGTTCCCTGCTCTTCATGATGTCTTAGCAGGGCAGAGTGGACCTGACGTGGCTAACAGGAAGGTTGAAGATCTCCCACAGAACCAGAAGGAGAAGCGGCGATTAATGCATAAAAAGCCCAGAAGGGTTTTGTTTCGGGCAGTGGATAGTGTTACCAGCGACTTTAGTGAGATACTGTATACCAGAGGTGGCTTGTCCATACAAGGGGCAGCGCCCTACCATATTTTTTTGGAATGAAAAAAAGTATAAAAAAATTATACTATAATTATTTTCTGCTGTTTTTTTTATGTCATTTAACACGTTCCTGATTCATAAAATGTGTTCTGTCCCTTTAAGCGGTGTCATTGTCACCTCAACAGTTTCCAGGCAGAGTAAAAAAAAATAATAAAAAAATAATAAAGATTACGTGACTACTTGTTTGTGACCGGCTCCAGAAATCTGATGAGAGCTTTACGGGAGATTAAAACACAAGCCAAGAGCCGCACTGTTACCAGCTCTCCTGCTGCTCTCTAATTGAGCTCTGCCGGACGGTAGGGCTGTGCAATATTGACAAAATAATCATATTGCGATTTCTTGAATGAATATTGCGATTGCGATTTTATTTGCGATTTAGCCAATTGTTTTTGCTTTTTCAAACATGGATATACTGCCCCAGCACACCTCTTTGCTCCGCGTGTTCGGCTCCCTGTGAGCTTCCGGCGGCATGGAGCTTGGGCGCTCGCCTGGGGGAACCACGTCACAGGCCGCGAGAACGCGGCTGTACACGTGGTTCCCCCTGCGAGCGCCCAAAGCTCCATGCTGCCGGAAGCTTACAGGGAGCTGAACACGTTAATTTCCGCAGCCCTATAATAAATAGATAAAATTGCAGCCTTATGCGATTTAGAAATTGCATGTGCTTAAATCGCGATTGTTTTGCGATTGCGATTAATTGCACAGCCCTACCGGACGGTCACACAAACTGTCCATAAAAGCTTTTGTTAAGGCTGGAATGCCGATTTTTTTTTTTTTTTTTTTCTTTCCAGCTGCACACACAAGGTGCCTGCCTTAACCCCATAATGTCTGAAAATGCGCACAACATTTGCCTTAATGTGCTAAACAGAAATAAAAAATAAATACTAATTTAATAAAATAAATGTGCAGCAGTAAACCGGATTTCTTTCTTTCACACAATGAAGTTTTGTAGCTCAGAGTTATTTAAAATAAAATGGATGAGATCAGCCTTCAGTTTGTTTGTTTTTTTAACAAATAAGATCACCTTTTTTCACGTTGTAGATTTTTTTATTGAATAATGTTTTATGGATACATCTTGTGGCTAATTTCTGTCTCACATTTGTAATGATTTGAATTTAGGGCCGTTTTATTTGCCTCGTTAACAGGAATATATCTATAAGGTTTATTCCCTATATATGGATTGTCCACATGTTTTGGAGGTAGCATCGCCGTATAGACATATTCCTATTAATGATTAAAAACATTCATGTTTCCAGTCTGCCTCCCCCCTCAATAACTAGAAATGTCACCGGCTGCCACTGCTGTACATGTATGTTTATATTGTGTGTTTCTATGTAGGAAGAATTAGAGACTGTGCGAGAGAGTCTGCAGAAAGAGAGGGCTCTGAGACAGGCGTCTGAGGAGCAAGTGGAGAGAGCGCTGGACATTCAGAGGACCCTCCAGGACGACATCGAAAGAGACAGAAAAGCGACAGAAAATTTTCAGGGAAATCTTGAAGAAGTCACCGCCTTATTGAGACATCATGAGAGTGAAGTGTCCCTTCTGAGGAGCAGTCTCCAAAAGAGCCAAGAGGAGAAAGAGATGATCCAGTACCGGCTGGAACAGCAGATTGTAGCGGGGAAAGAGAGCGATCGGGAGATTGACCTCTTAAAAGACAGATCACAAGAGCTTCAGGAAGAAAAAGAGACGGCACTGCACGACTTAGAGAGCCAAGGCCTAGCTTTACGAGAGCGGGACAGGCAACTCGCTGAGCTCAGACAGACTGTTCAGGAATGCAACGAGAAGAAGGAGACGGCACTTACTGCACAAGCGCGCCTGAACCTGGCTGTGCAGGAGAAGGAGCGAGAGGTCAGGGCCCTGAAAGAGCACGTCCTGCAGCTCCAGAGAGAAGCGGAGAGAGCCGAGACAACTGCCGGAGACAGAGAAATGGAGAACAGGTCTCTGAGGGAGAAGGTGGCAGAACTCTCGCAGAGCCTGGGAGAGACTACAATTGCAGCAGAAGAACAGGATACACTGGTACAGCAACATATGGTCTCTCTGAGAGCGAAGGTGACCGATCTGGAGGAGCGGGAGAGCCGAGCAAAGGTAATGAGCAACAAAATGGCAAAGCTGTGCAAACTCCAGGAATGGAGAAGAGATGAGTGAGGACCATGATCAATGAACAGGGAATATGTTCGGATCAATAAATCAGAGAATGTGGCTTCGATACAGAGATCGGCTGAGCTATTCCAGGCTTCCAGGGGAAGCCAACATTTAGGGCTCGTTTTGATTGCGTTCAGTCCCTGATATTCACCGCGAGGTCAGTCACAATTCAACCGTTTTGTGGTTCAGCTAATTTAATTGTTTACGGATTTCTGATTCCACTTAAACTATTGATTGGCTATAACCAAAGCGTTAAAATAAGCGTGGGACCTTCCCCCCACAACACGGTTAAACCGGGGACGTCTCACGGTGAGAAAAATCTGTCTCTATTGGAATTATCAGAAAACTTCATTTGAGAGAAAAGAAACAAAGGGAACGATATATAGCAGGAAGATCCTGAAATGTTCCAGGCTCTGTCAAGGACCGAGCGCGCAGAGTGGAGAGAGATGATTGGTCTTTGGGAAACCATAGAAACCAGTGGAAAACTTTAATGCTTTCACTCCCAAAAACTCGCGTTTGCATTGTAAAGCATTAAAAAGCAATAACTGTCAATCCTAGCTTTTTAAAACCAGATTAGTGCGACCTCTGTGGAGAAATGAAATTCACTGTCTTATCTCTCTCCATTTCACCCTGTATTACTGTAAAGGAGCTACAAGAAGCAGCTCACAACCTGTCTGCAGCACATTTACTGCATCTGCCTGTATGCTGATAATGCAGACCCCGTGTAAGCAGATCTCACCATTTTATTATCACCTTCAGCACTGCCAGTCAGTCTGTGTAGCCGCAGATTGTTATGTTAGAGCAGCGCTCTGCGCGCGGGGCGGGAGATTGCGTTACAATGCTTCAAACGGTGAGAAGGCGAGATGTCCGTCTGTCCGGCTCTTGTAATGTATTTTCTGTTGACGCTGTCTCTTCACAGGAGGAAATAGAGAGTCTGAGAGACAGGCTGACCAAAGAAAGTGCTCTGCGAGAGACGTCTGAAGAACAAGCTGCGAGAGCGCGCGAGGTCCAAAGGTCTCTCCATGACACACTGGAAAGAGAGAGAAACATTACAGACCAGCTTCAGGGTAGCCTGGAGGAAGTGACTGTCACCTTGAGACAGCTGGAGGTTGAAGCGTCTGTTCTTAGAAGTGGCCTACAAAACAATCAAGACGAGAAAGCGGACATCGTGGACAGACTGGAGCGTCAGATTGTAATGGGGAAAGAGAGGGACCGAGAGACAGACATCCTAAAGCAGAGAGTCAGGGAGCACCAGGGAGAAAAAGAGATGGCGCTTAATGACCTGGAAAGCCAATGTCTAGCTTTGCAAGAGAGAGACAGGCAGATCGCTGAGCTCCGAGAGACTGCTCGGGAATGCAACGAGGAGAAGGAAACGGCCTTAACGCTGCAAGCGAGCCTGAATCTGACTGTGCAGGAGAGAGAACGAGAGATCAGGGCCCTGAATGAACACGTCCTGCAGCTCCAGAGAACGGCTGACCTGACAGAAACTGCCGTGGAAGAGGGGGAAAAGCAGAGCATCACGCTGAAGGAGAAAATCCGTGAGCTCTCCCAGACCTTGACGGAAAATAAGATTGTAACAGAAGAGCAGATTGCAGAGTCCGAGCAGATCATCAGCAGTCTAAAAGAGAGAGTCGCAGAACTCCTGCAAACTCTGCTGCAAAAGGAAATCAGAGAGCAAGAGAGCGCGGGAAGCGTGACAGCACTGCGTGGCGAAATATCAGAGCTCAGGCAAAGTGTGACGGCGAAGCAGAGAGAGACCAAGGAGGAAAACGAGACGCGTGAGAAACAAATGGAAGCGCTGACAGACAAGATCCGAGACCTCGCACAAACTCTAGAAGACAAAGAGAGGATCATAAAGGGAAAAGAGACAGAGATTGACGATCTGAGACAGAGACTGTCAGAACTATTCCATGCCGCAAGAGCGAAAGAGAGCGCGGCAGAAAGAGCAGGAGGAGAGATTAAAGCTCTGAAAGAAAAGATTACAGACCTTGACCACAAGCTGGCAGAAAATGAGAGGAAAATCAGGGACAATAAGAGACATTATGAAAACGAGATCACCGCTCTGAAAGAGAGACTGTCAGAACTCGCTCAGTCTGTATCAGAGAAAGAGAGTGCAGCGGAAGAGATGGGACGGGAGGTTAGAGCTCAGAGAGACAGTATCTATGATCTAGAACAATCCCTTCTAGAAAAAGAGAGCGTGATTTGCGCAGGTAATACGGAGAATGCTTCTCTTAGAAAGAGACTGTCAGAACTAACCCAGACTCTAACAGAGAAAGAGAGACAGGCAGAAAGGACGGAACGAGAGAGTGAGACTGTAAAGGAAAAGATTACAGAGCTTAACCATGCACTGGCTGATAAAGAGAGGAAAATCAGGGTTGATGAGGGAAATTATGAAAACGAGATCACCGCTCTGAAAGAGAGACTGTCAGAACTCTCTCAGTCTGTAACGGAGAAAGAGAGCGCAGCGGAGGAGATGGGACGGGAGGTTAGAGCCCAGGGAGACCGTATCTACAATCTGGAACAATCCCTTCTAGAAAAAGAGAGCGTGATTCGCGCAGGTAATACGGAGAATGCTTCTCTTAGAAAGAGACTGTCAGAACTAACCCAGACTCTAACAGAGAAAGAGAGACAGGCAGAAAGGACGGAACGAGAGAGTGAGACTGTAAAGGAAAAGATTACAGAGCTTAACCATGCTTTAACCGAGAAAGAGAGAAAGATAATAGAAGATAAAAGAGATTATGAAGATGTGACTAAAGCTCTGAAAGAGAGACTGTCAGAACTCTCTCTGTCCATTACGGAGAAAGAGAGCGCAGCGGAGGAGATGGGACAGGAGATTAGAGCCCAGAGAGGCCGTATCTACGATCTGGAACAATCCCTAAAAGAAAAAGAGAGCGTGATTAGTGCCGGTAAGGTGGAGAATGCTTCTCTAAGAAAGAGACTGTCAGAATTATCCCAGACTCTAACAGAGAAAGAGAGACAGGCAGGAGAAGAGATAAACACTCTGGAAGAAAAGATTACAGACCTTGAGCACTCTTTAACTGAGAAGGAGCGAACGATAAGAGAAGGTAAGAGACAGCACGAAAAGGAGAGCAAAATACTCTCTGAACTCTCTCAGTCCGTTACGGAGAAAGAGAGCGCAGCGGAAGAGATGGGACGGGAGATTAGAGCCCAGAGAGACTGTATCTCCCAACTTAAACAATCCCTTGTAGAAAAAGAGAGCGTGATTAGCGCAGGTAGTGCAGATAGTGCTTCTCTGAGACAGAGGTTATCAGAGGTGTCTTGGGCTCTGTCGGACAGAGAGAGCATCGCAGAGGAGGCCAGGAGGGAGGCTGACGCGCTACGAGAGAAGGTGCGCCATCTGGAGCAAGATGTAGCAGAAAAGGAAACGGCGATTGAAGAAACGGAGAGCGAGAAAAGGGGCCTGAGACAGAGGCTGTCGGAGAGAGAGAGGACCGCAGAGGAGACTGGAGGGGAGCTTAAAGCTTTGAGAGGGAACGTGTCTGACCTTCGCCAAGCTCTGGCGGAAAGAGACCGTACAATAAATACTGGAGAGAAGGAGATTAAGACCCTCAAACATAGACTTAGTGAAGCATCGCAAGCCCTGGCAAAGGAAGAGAGCAGCGTGGAGAGCGCAGAAGGGGAGATCAAGGCTCTGAAAGAGAGGGTTTCAGACCTCGAGAGATCTCTAGCAGAAAAAGAGCGAACGATAAAGGAAGACCAGAGGAAAAACGACCAGGATAATACGGCTTTAAATCTGAGGTTGCAGGAACTGTCACAGGTCCTGTCGGAGAAGGAGAGGGTGGCGGAGGATACGGGACGCGAGATGAAAGCTCTCGAAGAGAAGATCGCAGACCTTGAACACTCTCTTGCAGAAAAACAAAGAGACGGAGAGCAGAAAACGCGTCAGGGAGAGAGAGGGCGTATCGCCCTAGAAGATAAAATAACCGAACTCTCCAATTCTCTGATCAAAAAAGGAATTTACGAAGAGGAACGAGAGGGCCAGCTGAAAGCTCTGAGAGAGCGAGTCGACGTGACTGTCCATACTCTGGCCGAGAGGGAGAGCACTATAGAGAAGGCAACGAAGGAGAAGAAGGCTCTAAACACACGGATCACCGAACTTCTCCAATACACAGCAGGTGGGATGCCGGACTCCTGGGGAGAAAGCAAGTCGATCATGGAAAGACTGGACTTACTGGGAAATGCCCTGAAAGAAATGGAAAAACTGCCTGGGACAGAAAAGAGAGACGGAGAATCTCTGAAACAGGGACTGTCTAAACTTTCCCGAACTGTAACCGAGACCGAGAGAAGAGCGGAGGCGGCTGGGAGAGAGATCCAAGCTCTGAGCGAGGAGATCGCTGACCTTAGACACGCACGCTCAGAAATGGAAAAAATGGTCAAGGATGGAGAGAGAGAGAATGAGACTTTGCGACAGAGACTGTCTGTAATATCCCACGCTCTAACAGAGAAGGAGAACAGAAGCCGAGAGGCAGAAGCGGAAATGGAAGGTCTCAGAGAGAAGATAGAAGACCTTGAGCGAGCTTTAATAGCGAAGGAAAAAACGATAAAGTTGGGTGAGAAGGAGAACATGAGCATTAGACGGGAGCTGTCAGAGCTATCCCGGGGTCTAAGCGAGAAAGAGAGGACAGCCATGGAGGCTGGAAGAGAGAGTAGAGCTCTAAGAGATAAAATGCAAGATCTTCAACAAGAGATTTCAGAGAAGGAAGAGATTATAAATGCAAAAGAAAGAGACGCTGAGATATGGAGAGCGAGACTGTCAGAGACTCGAAAAGAGAGCGAGCAAGCGGTGGAGGACGCGAGAGGCGAGAATAAAGCTCTGAGAGACCATGTAAAAGATCTCCAACAAGCTCTGGCGGAGAATGAAAGAACGGAAAAGGAAGGTGAGAGAAAGAACGAACAAGAGACATCAACTCTGAGACAGAGACTGTCAGAACTATCCCAGGCGTTAACAGAGAGAGAGAGACGAGCGTGGGCGTCAGAAAGGGAAATTAAAACTCTGAGAGAGAAGATACAAGACCTGGTGCAGACTCAGATGGAGAAAGAGCGTATGGTCAAGGAAAGCAAAACAGAGAATGAGGCTCTCAGAAAGAGACTGCCAGAACTATCCCAAGCTCTGACCGAGAAAGAGAGCGTGGTGGAGGAGACGAGAGCAGAGATTACGTCTCTAAGAGAGAAGGTGCAAGACCTCCAGCAAGCTTTAGCTGTGAAAGAGAGAACAATAAAGGCAGAGGAGCAGAAGAACATGTCTCTTAGTCAGGAACGGTCAGAGCTGTCCCGGGCAAAAGAATGCGAAAATGAGATGATGAAAGAGAGATTGTCAGGACTGTCTGAGGTGCTCGCAGAGCAAGAGCAAGCGCTGGAGGAGGCGAGAGGCGAGAATAAAGCTTTGAGAGACCATTTCAGAGACCTTGGAAAAGCCCTGGAAGAGAAAGAAAGAACGATGGAGGAAGACAACAGAAATCAGGAACAAGAGACAATGGACCTGAGACAGAGACTGTCTGAGTTATCTAGTGCTCTAAAACAGAAAGAGACATCAGCAGCGGACGCGGAAAGCGAGATTAAAGCTCTAAGCGCAAAAATAGAAGACCTCGAGCAAGAGGTGTCAGAGAAGGAAGGACTAATGAATACACGAGAAAGAGAGCATGAGGCATCGAGACCGAGGCTTTCAGGACTGTCAGAGGCTCTCATGGAAAAAGATCAAGCTATGGCGGACTCGGGAAGTGTGAGCAAAGCTCTGAGAGACCATGTAAGAGACCTCGAACACGCTCTGGTAGAGAAAGAAAGAGCGATAAGAGAAAGCGAGAGAAAGTATGAGCAAGAGACTACGACTCTGACCCGAAGACTGTCAGAACAATCCCCGACTCTAAGAGAGACTATAGATGAGGCTGAGCGGGAGAATAAAGCTCAGAGAGAGAAGATACAAACCATCGAACACGTTCTAATCGAGAAAGAGAGCATGGTAAAGGAAAGCAAGAGAGAAAATGAGGCTCTTGGGCAGAAACTGCAGGAACTTTCTAGAGCCCTGGCAGAGAAAGAGAGGACGGTGGAGAAAGCAGGAGCAGAGATTAAAGGACAAAGAGACAATATACAGGACATCGAACGAGTGCTGGTTACAAAGGAGAGAATGCTAAAAGCAGGAGAAAGAGAGAATACAACTCTTATACAAAGAGTGTCAGCGCTCTCTCAGGCACTGATAGAAAAAGAGAGACTTGTAGAAGAGGCCAGGGGAACGATGAACTCTCAGAGGGAGCAGATATCAGACCTCAGACAGGAGGCCTTAGAAAAGGAAGAAGAAACTAGAGCGAGGGAGGCAGAGAATGAATCTCTGAAACAAAACCTCATGGATAATGTCCAGGTTCTGGAAGAAAAAGAGATGCACGAGAAAGGGAGAGCGCAAGAACTGAGCCGCCTGGGAGAGCAGATTGGAGAGCTCTCAAGTCTTCTCAACTGCAAGGACTCCATAGAAGAAGAAGAAGAGCAGGAGACTGTGAAGGGACAGCGAAGCACACACACGGAGACCGACCTCTTCCTAATTGAAGACAGAGAAATTTACGCTCTAAGAAAGTGTGTTGGAAAACTTAGACAAGCTCTTGTAAAATGGGAGGGAATGGAGGACGAAAAGAAACACCACGAAGGAGAAACGGCAGCCTTAAGACAAAGGACGGCTGACATGTCCTGGACTCCAAAAGATCATGAAGCACAAGATGCCATGAGACGAGCACAACTTACACGTAATGGAGAACCAGAGACTGTAGAGATCGGAGAGGGGGAAACTGACATGAAGATGCAATGGGTGGCAAAGGTTCTTCATCCTGAAAGACTCGAGACTGAGCAGAAAGAAGCATTTGAAGAAGCGGGTCATGAGGTGGGAGACCCACATCAAAAGATCCGGCAGGCTGAGCAAAGGGAGAAAGCATTAGCGGCTAAGCTGAAAAGATTGGAGGCTGCTCTGAGACTCACCGAGGCTGAACAGATCGCCTGGAAGGAGAGAGCCATGGAGCTGGAAGCCGAGAGGGTTAAAAAGGTGAGGAGGATTCAGGGGCTGGCAAAAGTGTAAGATTGTAACGGGCTGATATGGGACTCCACCACACTGAGCATGTCTAAACGTAGCTTCAGCAGGGGCAGATTTCAAAAATGCCCCAAATTCTTGCCGTTCTCAGTTGTCCTCAGATAGGGCCTTCAATAAGGGGTGATCCCAGAAGAGGGCGCTGACGCTCCGAAATGCTGAATCAGGGCAACTTGAATTGGAAACACATGTTACAGTGAGATAATGTTTCCACTCTGACGAGTCTTTGCCAAGTCTGACACATGATTCATCACACAAATATTTAATTGTGCAGATGTTGCTGACAGCCTCTCCACTATATTTTCTATTTTAGGACATAATATTCACCTTTTCTCCATTAACGTGTGCTGCTCATCCTCGTCAGCTCAGGGGCTTCCCAATGCGGAGGTCCCTGCTGCTTTTCTATGCATTTTGTCAAACATATGATTCATAATACAAATATTTAAGCAAAAATCCTCCAATCAGACGCGCAAAGCAATAACCCTATAATGAATAAACACGTTACCTGGGTAAAACGAGTCTAACGCTGGCAGTGATCGAGCAATAGATACAGAAGTAGCCGTCCCACACGTTTCCATCGCTTTGACTCCTTTTACCAGGTACTTTATTATAAACGCTTGTGTGTGATTGGTGGGATTTTGTTTAAAGGGACACTCGACACATCCTCACCACTTTAGCATCTTCGAGACCATGGTGTGCGCTGGGAGGGATGTTCAGGGACAGGACTGCGAGCGAAGACAGCCTCCTGACGATCAGGGACAGGACTGCAAGCGCAGACAGCCTCCTGACGCTCAGGGACAGGACTGCGAGTGCAGACAGCCTCCTGACGATCAGGGACAGGACTGCGAGTGCAGACAGCCTCCTGACGATCAGGGACAGGACTGCGAGTGCAGACAGCCTCCTGACGATCAGGGACAGGACTGCGAGTGCAGACAGCCTCCTGACGATCAGGGACAGGACTGCGAGTGCAGACAGCCTCCTGACGATCAGGGACAGGACTGCAAGCGCAGACAGCCTCCTGACGATCAGGGACAGGACTGCGAGTGCAGACAGCCTCCTGACGATCAGGGACAGGACTGCGAGTGCAGACAGCCTCCTGACGATCAGGGACAGGACTGCGAGTGCAGACAGCCTCCTGACGATCAGGGACAGGACTGCGAGTGCAGACAGCCTCCTGACGATCAGGGATAGGACTGCGAGTGCAGACAGCCTCCTGACGATCAGGGACAGGACTGCGAGCGCAGACAGCCTCCTGACGATCAGGGACAGGACTGCGAGTGTTGCACTCTTTAGAATAAGAGACGGAGCTTGTTCTGGTGCAACACATTTATTTTATGAGTTCACCTGAAACAGATAAAAGATTCTGTTTTTACTCTGGATGCACTGTGCACACTCTCTCTTAACTGCATCCAGTGGTAACTTCAGGATTACTCAATCTATATAACATAAAATCCTAATCCATTATACAGTCTATCTTAAATAACAATTGGTACAAACATATCTAGAATTAAACAAATCTACCTAGCAACAAAATATAATCTGGTTTCACTTTCAATCTCTGTTGGAGATTGCACAGAACAAATATCATACACAAGTAATAACATTCTGCACATTTTCTCAGAGATAAAACCTACTTAAAACTGATTCTGGGAACTGGAGTTCCTCGTACATAAGGCTTCTGTTACTATACTAGCATGCTTTCCTAATTCAGCCATGTTGATTACAACACGTGGCTGCAGTGAATCCATTTAGCAACCTGTGTAACCAGACCGATTTAACAGCATAAAACACTGATGCTTCCTTCATTCTGTTAAATGACATTCTCCATGTTAAAGGAGAGAACAACTATACAGACATTAATACAGCTACTGCAGTTTACAATGCATATTACACCAGGCCTGTCACAGCAATCAGTCTGCAGGGGTCTGTCTGACCAAACTCCTATTTACATAAAATCTCTAATAACCTTTCTCATTAACTGTTAGACTTTAGATACTTTTCTGCCTACCTGAAACAGATAAAAGATTCTGTTTTTACTCTGGATGCACTGTGCACACTCTCTCTTAACTGCATCCAGTGGTAACTTCAGGATTACTGAATCACTGAGACAACCACATGGTATTAAGTACAGTTTCTGTGGCTGAGGACACAGCAGTGACACCCGCTGGTAGGAGGTCAGAACAGCAGCAACAGAACTATGTTCTGGTAAATTTCAATAATAACAAAACAAAATGCTTTCTACTTAGTCCTGTTTACAGTACTCTTTTGGGGTGCAAGGAGTTTAATACCGATTTAATACACAGAGTGCCACACGAGCGCAGACAGCCTCCTGACGATCAGGGACAGGACTGCGAGTGCAGACAGCCTCCTGACAAACAGGGACAGGACTGCGAGTGCAGACAGCCTCCTGACGATCAGGGACAGGACTGCGAGTGCAGACAGCCTCCTGACGATCAGGGACAGGACTGCGAGTGCAGACAGCCTCCTGACGAACAGGGACAGGACTGCGAGTGCAGACAGCCTCCTGACGAACAGGGACAGGACTGCGAGTGCAGACAGCCTCCTGACGATCAGGGACAGGACTGCGAGTGCAGACAGCCTCCTGACGAACAGGGACAGGACTGCGAGCACAGACAGCCTCCTGACGATCAGGGACACGTTGAGGCATTACGAGAATCTTATTAACTCTTCCCGCTCCCCTGCAGGTCTCTGCGCCTCTGCTCGCCCTGGGTACCAGCGGTCTGCAGGCGCGGCTAGAATCCCTCCAGGAGGCGGTGGCGAAGCTGGAGAATGAGAAGGAAGCTTTGAGAAACCAGAACCTCCAGCTCAGTCAGACTTTGCAGCGGGTGAGTCTCAGAGCTTGCACTCGTATCACGGCTCTGGGACGCGGAGCATCTTCCCCGAGTTCTGACCACGGCACCTTTTGATTATCCCTCAGGTAGAGAACGAGAGACGGAGCCTGCGCAGGGAGCTGCGTAACACCAGCAAGATATCGTGGAGGCGGAGCGTGTCCGGAGACCAAACCCCCGAGGTGCCTCTCAATCCATTAACAGTAACATATATATATATATATATATACACACCTCACAGCGTCAGACGTGATGGAACCTGAGATAGTCCACACCCCATAATGTCCGGCTATCTGAGGGCCATCGTGAGCCAAGGTGGGGGTCCGGGCAGAGCATCTCAACAACAGGACCCCCAAGCTTTCTGTTTGTACGGTGGCCCAGCGGCTGCTGCTCCCGGAGGTGGATCATTCACTGGCAAACTTACTATTCATCACCCGGGAACAAAATCTGTGCCCGTCCACGCTGCATGCCCGCGCAGGGACTCATTTCCCCCAGGGCAGGACAACCAAGGGTGCCAGGGTCTGTTTACCCCGCGGTGCCGGGCCTCGTTTACCTAGCGGGGCCGGGCCTCTGTTTACCCCGCGGTGCCGGCCTCTGTTTACCCCGCGGGGCTGGGCCTATGTTTACCCCGCGGTGCCGGCCTCTGTTTACCCCGCGGGGCCGGGCCTATGTTTACCCCGCGGGGCCGGCCTCTGTTCACCCCGCGTGCCGGCCTCGGGTTTATCCCGCGGGGCCGGGCCCTGTTTACCCCGCGGTGCCGGGCTCTGTTTAGCCCGCGGTGCCGGCCTCTGTTTAGCCCGCGGTGCCGGCCTCTGTTTAGCCCGCGGTGCCGGCCTCTGTTTATTTATTTATAGAACATTTTCCACTTTAATTCGATTTTAAAGATTAAAAAACAAAGGATTTCGGTAAAAAATGTTGGGATTTAGTTTCAAGACGTGATCTCGCATCGATTAAGCCACAATATCTGTGAATCGATCTTCCCCATCACGGCCTCCTAACCCAATGGCTGCTCAGGTTCCTCAATGCAGGACCTATTTAACCCTCGCACTGCAGGGAGCCCCAGGAGGAGGCGCGTCCCGGTAAAACCCACCAGACTGAGTGGAAGGGACGACAAGCATCAGCTGTGAGATCTGGATGTGACGCTCAGGGCAGCGAAACTCTGCCTGCGTTTACATAACGTGTAACCCATTCCCTCTCTGTGTCCTCCAGGGCCCCGGAGCGTCCCCCGCATCACTCCCCGCATCACAGCTCACATTGGAAGACCTGCAAAGGAAGGTAAAGCTGGGGAGGGGGGGCGGAGGGGGGGTCCGCCGAGTGCTGGAATACAGCGCGTTCAGAAAGTGTTCAGCCCCTCCTCGTTCTACTCGATAACCCGGAATCTTCTCATGTTTAAACATATTTAATAAACGTGTCGCGATGTCAGCTCTCTGGTTTGGCCAGACGTGGCGCGCAGCTCTTTATTATTATTATTATTATTCTTTATTTATAAAGCGCCAGCATATTCCGCAGCGCTGTACAATAAGCACAGTATAGACAGGGTTACAATACATTGAACAACATTTGACAAACAGTACAGGAGGAGATGAGGCCCTATTCCCGTAGGAACTCACAATCTGGGAGGGTTGGGGTTGGAAACAGGAGGAGAGGACTGTAAGGTGAGAGTGATTGATAGTTGCGTCAGTGAGTTGGGTGGTCGGCTTCCCTAAATAGGAACGTTTTAAGGGAGCGTTTGAAGGAAGAGAAGTTAGGGGAAAGTCTGACAGTACGAGGGAGAGCGTTCCAGAGAGTGGGGGCTGCGCGTGAGAAATCCTGCAGTCTATCATGGGAAGAGGTGATGCGGGGAGAAGCTAGGCTCTCCGGTTTGGCCAGGCGTGGCGCGCAGCTCTCCGGTTTGGCCAGACGTGGCGCGCAGCTCTCCGGTTTGGCCGGACGTGGCACGCAGCTCTCTGGTTTGGCCAGACGTGGCGCGCAGCTCTCTTGTGGCAAAGTGTTTGTAATTTTTTGCCGTCGAGCGATTGATACATTGTTTATGCAGAAAAAAGTCGATTTGGGGCAATTCTAGGGAATTTATGGCATGCCGCTTCCTGCTAACCACATGTCTCTGTCGTCCAGGTGACCCTCTTACAGTCACAGCTCCGCGCCGAACGTGATCACCGAGCCAAGTACATAGAGCGCTGCTCCCGAAACACCGATGACATGGTCGTCTTGCGTCGGAACCTTAACCTCTCGCTGGCCACTGTAACGTCCGACCCTCGACCCAAAGTCCTGGAGAGAGAAACCGCCAGACTCAACGACACCTTGAGCCACAGCCTCGGCCTGTCCTGATGTAACCGGTGCCACAGGTACCAGGGCCAGCCTCGTGGACATGCTCTTCGTTACAGGACAGCTAAACGCACAGTGGAGATCGCAACGTCATGCTGTAAGCCGGTACCCGCCAGCCGCGCGCACACTGTGAGCCGGTACCAGCCAGCCGCGCGCACACTGTGAGCTGGTACCCGCCAGCCGCACGCACACTGTGAGCCGGTTCCCGCCAGCCGGCTTGGAAGACGTCCTGAGCCAACTAGAAGCAATCAGGGTATATTTATATAATTTAGGAATTGCACAGAATTTGCCGCAGTGCCTGACCTGACCGACATTTATCCCGTACCCCGAGCAGGAGCCACTGACATGTACTCAGTGCTGTGTGACGCGTGTTACACCTATACCGCATCATGACATGTTACATGTACTCAGTGCTGTGTGACGCGTGTTACACCTATACCGCATCATGACATGTTACATGTACTCAGTGCTGTGTGACGCGTGTTACACCTATACCGCATCATGACATGTTACATGTACTCAGTGCTGTGTGACGCGTGTTACATCTATACCGCATCAGGACATGTTACATGTACTCAGTGCTGTGTGACGCGTGTTACACCTATACCGCATCATGACATGTTACATGTACTCAGTGCTGTGTGACGCGTGTTACACCTATACCGTATCATGACATGTTACATGTACTCAGTGCTGTGTGACGCATGTTACACCTATACCGCATCATGACATGTTACATGTACTAAGTGCTGTGTGACGCGTGTTACACCTATACCACATCAGGACATGTTACATGTACTCAGTGCTGTGTGACGCGTGTTACACCTATACCGCATCAGGACATGTTACATGTACTCAGTGCTGTGTGACGCGTGTTACACCTATACCGCATCATGACATGTTACATGTACTCAGTGCTGTGTGACGCGTGTTACACCTATACCGCATCATGACATGTTACATGTACTCAGTGCTGTAGGAGATCTGTTACATAAATACAGTGCTATGACATGTTACATGTATACAATACTGTACAACACATGTTACAAACACCAAGCTGTTACATGTATAAAGCGCTATTGAATATACAGTCAAGGGCGAAATTGTTGGCACCCCAGACATTTTTCCAAAAAATCAAGTATTTCTCACAGAAAGGTATTCAGTAACACATGTTTTGCTATACACCTGTTTATTCCCTTTGTGTGTATTGGAACAAAACAAAAAAAAGGGAGGAAAAAAAGCAAATTGGACATAATGTCACACAAAACTCCAAAAATGGTCTGGACACAATTCTTGGCACCTTAACTTAATATTTGGTTGCACACCCTTTGGAAAAAATAACTGAAATCAGTCGCTTCCTATAACCATCAATAAGCTTCTTACACCTCTCACCCGGAATTTTGGACCACTCTTCCTTCGCAAACTGCTCCAGGTCTCTCTTATTGGAAGGCGCCTTTTCCCAACAGCAATTTTAAGATCTCGCCACAGGTGTTCAATGGGATTAAGTCGCCTACTGATGACCGGGTCGGACTCCGGGAGACAAAAAACACACAAACAATACGCAAACACATAACTGTGGAATAATATATATATTTATTATATATAGGCCACAGCTAAAAACTCCACACTATAACCCACCATAATAACATAACAAAATTAAAACAATAACCCAGTGCTGAAAGAGGACTCCCCGCAACCCCCACACACCTCCAAACCAACCAACCACCAAAAATCTTCCCAACTCCCAACCATCTGACCAAAGTTATCCTAACTAAAAAGGAACCCCTAGCCAGCACTGCCTACAAGCCCCCGCCACGAGCTCCTCACATAACCCCTTATGGGAGAGCTCCCCCACCAAGGAAAAACAGGGCTTGTTCAATCCCTTCCTTGAGTTCCAGGATGAACAGATCCTTGCCCACATCTGTCAGGTGAACTTCACCCGCCATAAAATAACACGCCGCATCTTCCTCTTCAAACGGTAGATGTCGCACCACCACACCATCCATCCTCCTCACGAACCTTCCCATGCAGCGATTCAGCTTGATACGGCCCAGCCGCACGGCTTTCTCATTCTCCGCCTGCTCCCACACCATCCTTGGCATCAACTCGGACCACACCACCACTGTCCATGGTGACCACACCCTCAACTGCCGCAGATCTTCCTACATCTGTTCCAGCAGCATACGAAGAGGGACCACACCCAAATCGTTCCCTCCCATGTGAACCACCAGCACATGGGGAACTTCACCGTGCCTCAGGGCACCCAAAACCGTCGGCTTAAACTCCTCCCATAGGAGTCCACAGATTCCGATCCACCGTACTCGTGTTGCCGACCCAAGCAGACCCATCTGAACTCCAGAAGATCGTACCAACGCCCTTCTTCTCGCCCAAAAAATCAGCGAGTCTCCAATGATCCACATCACTCTTGGAGGATCTGCATAAACAAAACACATTACCAACATCTCCACCACACAAAATACTTTAAAAGAAAAATTCCCCACCAAACCACCACACATCCCTCCCCATAACCATGACCATACCTGTAAAGAAAAACATATCATAAACATACACCAACTCCTTGCCTCCAAATTCTCCAAACCCCCACACTCAACCCCAAACAACCAACAAATTTACAAAGATAAAATAGAATAAATATATATATTTCGTATAAAAAGTATAATTCATATTTCATGTATAAGTGTGATATTTTTTCATATTTCAAAATTTCTCTTTTTTTTAAAAGTTGAAAACATAACATTACATAACATACATCACACTGTGCTCCACATAACCTCCCAGCTTTAACAGATGATTACAAAAATTCATGACAGCAAACCAGGACGAAGGTAAGACTTAAAAGCCCTTGAGTTCCATCCACCCAATTCTTGAATTTCCGTTGCCGACAAACCCAACCTTGAAGCTTCCGTTGCCGCCCCAATCCGAAAAGCGTGAGAACCAAATTCCTTCGGATCTCTCCCTAAACCTTTATTAAAAATAGAAATAAACTGAAATCTTGATAAAGCCGACCCATCTGCGTGACATATAAAGGCCACACTAGACTCCACCCTTACCTCCAAAAATTTCTTAACGTTCTCCACTGGACAAACCACGCAGTTATCCACACTGAATAAACCAACTCCACGCCCCCTACCCAACTGATCCGTCTTGGAGTTAGCAACCCAAATGACCAGATCATTAACTCCCAACCAAACCACATCAGCTCCTAAACCACCACCTCCTCTCCTAGAATTACACACCAACTCACCCACTCGAAAAGCCCCAAAAAACCCTAAACATAAAGCCGCCCTAAAAAGCAGAACCTCATAAGGTGAAGAACAAAAACACCCCACAAAATCCCATAGCCCCTCCAGTGATTGTCTCGAAACTGGACGCCGAGCGTCCACCCTGCATCTCCCCTTCACATAACCCCGAACTGCACATCTGATCACAAAATCCTTGGTGACATCTCTTATTCCCGATACCTGAAAAAGGAAAGCCAAGGCGGCTAAAGACTGCCAAACCACTCCAGGAGATGCCCCAGACTCAAATAACTGAATGAGGTATGCTCTGAGCAGACTTTCCTCATCCAAACCACCCACTGCCACATACCTGAACTGCTCAGCCAAGGCATCCCAACCCTCCTTACTCGCGAGTAGGCCTTCCAAGATGACTCCGACAAAGAACCTCTCACCCATCTTCCAAAAATTCCGAGCCTAGCTGCCAAAGACCCTCCGGACAAGGGGTGCCCACCTCCTCTGCCAACGGAGCCAGGCAACGAAACCTGCCCCACTGAAAACGAGACAAAGCATCCGCCACTGAGTTAAGGCGACCCGGGACATGCCTTGCCCTGCATAAAACATTAAACTTAAGACACATCAACGCAAATCTCTTCAGCAATTTAATGACTGGCAATGATGAAGCCGACAAAGAATTAACCGCCGCCACCACCGCCATGTTGTCAGAACGGAACAGGATCCTTTTTCCCTCCAGAGCACCTCCCCACAACTCCAAGGCCACTACTAATGGAAACAACTCCAAAAAGGCCAAATTCCGCACCAAGGAAGATGCCAACCAACTATCAGGCCAACGAGAAGCACACCGACGTCCCCCAAAATATACCCCAAAACCAACACCTCCCGAGGCGTCCGTAAAAAATTCCAGCTCCTTCGCCAAAACCTCTTTTGAAGGGAATAAGGCCACCACATTAAACACCACCAAAAAGGATTTCCACACTTCCAAATCCTCCTTCATGGTCCTGGAAATCCTAACAAAGTGATGACCTTCCCGAACACCCCGTGTCGCCAAAGCCAATCCACGTAAAAAGACTCTTCCCACCGGAATGACCCTGCACGCAAAATTCAAGCGACCAATCAGCGACTGAAGCTCTCTCAACTGTAATTTCTTAACCGACAGGGCACCCCTCAACCTGTCTCAAAGCTTCCACCACTTTATTCACAGGTAAACGACACTCACCCTTTACTGAATCAATCTCAATTCCCAAGAAAGTGATAACTGACGCTGGACCTTCCGTTTTATTACAGGCCAAAGGAACACCAAATCGGTGTGAAACCCACTGAAAAGACCGAAGAATGTGCAGACACTCTCCTGTCCCTTCCCACACACAAGAAATCATCTAGATAATGAGTCAGATTGTTCGACCCTGCCACTTCACGGCCCACCCATTCCAAAAATGTACTGAAACACTCAAAAATGGAACAACCCATAGGCAAACATAAATCCACATAAAATTTGCCTTCAAACCAAAATCCCAAAGATGATGACACGAAGGATGTATAGGTAATAACCGAAAAGCCGACTCAATATCAACCTTGGCCATCAAAGCCCCCGGTCCTGCATCACGAACCAAACTAACCGCAAAATCAAATGCCACGTATGACACCGAGGCCAACTCTTCACCAATATCATCATTCACCGATTCTCCCCGTGGAAAGGATAAATGGCGAATCAAACGAAATTCTCCCGCTTCGGCACAACCCCCAAAGGGGATATCCTCAAATCCCGCACCGGAGGAGACGAGAATGGACCAGCCTATCCTACCAGCCCAAATCTCCTTAAACATTTTCTCCCGAACTACCTCCGGATACTCTCTAGCCGACTTCAAATTTCTAAGCTTGCCACCCCCAGGCCTTACCACAAAAGGAATCCGAAAACCAACACGTAAAAACTCTGTATCTCTACGTCTTCCGTAAAGCCTTAGCCACGGTAACATCGCGTCGAGTTTCACCAGGGAAGCTCCCCTCTCCAGACCCTCAAAGGCAGACCTCCTTGTCTTGCCCTCTTAAAACATCTGGACAATGAATGCAATCCTCCACAATTTGAACATTCGTGCTTGTATCTGCACCCTGCACCAAACTTGCACTGACCCTCGTTAAACTGCCAGCACGTTCCCTTTTTAACACCAACCGGTGGGGAACTGACTCCTCCCCCACCGGCTCCCCCTGGAAAGGACAACGCCTTTTGTGCCCCCATCAAACGCAACCACAGTGTAATGTCCAATTGATCCCACCCCATGCCTGGGTGAGCCGCCAAACGTTGCCTAAACTGCTCATCGTAAGTTCGATAAGCCTCCCAAATCCCGTCCACATAACAAAAAAGACCCGAACAGTGCTGTGGGCTCTTTTCCCCAACCACACTTGCCAAAATACAAAAAGCCCGGAGCCAATTCCCGAACGACTTAGGAATCCTCCGAAACCTCTTCTTCCTTTCCTCCTCTTCCTTTAAACCGTCCTTAGACGAATCATCTTTTACCCCAGCCACCTCATCCAACGGAAGCAGGGAAAAAAGTTCCACATACTCCCCCCGCCATATGCCTTCTTTAACCTCCTGTTTCAAATGAAACCCCAAAGGCCCAGAAAATGACACGTAGGCATTCCTCCTTGCCACATCCGCCACTCCTGCGGACTCACTGAGTGAACCCACATTGCCACTCGGCCCATTAGAAGCCATAACTTCACCACCAAGAGCTCTACCGGCTCTCACAACTGGCCCACCTGCCCCCTTCCAAGCTTGAGCCAAATCCACACCCCTTGGTGAACCCGACCAAGCCTCAAAGGCCCCCTGTAAAAAAGACATGAAAGAACCAACATCACCACCATTTCCGTTACCTGTCGCCACACGAGGTACTCCCGAACTTCCTGGCACCTCCATCGCCACCGACTCCAAACCTCCTGCACCAACTCCAGCAGCCTGGAAACCACCCACCGGCTGTGGACTCCTCTCCCGAACCATTGGAACTGTGGACGAAAAATTAATAGTGCGATGAGACCCAGAACCCGAAGTACCAAAATCAACCACTCGCTCCCTCACATCAACCTCCGGAGCCCCATCATCACCACATGAACACCAATTTACTTCGAGCTCTTGGGTGCCCTCATCCCGCACACCAACACCCTGTGTCACACCACCGTCCACATCCCTATCCACCAACTGTCTTACCGCTGAAACATCAGTCCCTGAGACAGCCCTTGCTCCTCCTCTGGGACCCCTGGCGGAACACCGACCTCTCCTCCCCGAGGAACTCCTCGAACTCTGCACTCCTTCTCTCCTGGTAGAGCTCACCACACCACCCCTCCGACCGGAAGGATCCTTAGCCCCCGAAGCCGGCCTCAAGCTCCTACCTTCCACACGCCTGGAAGCGCTCACGCCAGCCTCATTTCCAACTGCATCACCACCAGCCAACATCTGCTGGACCAACCGACCACGACCTCTCACAGCCTCCAATCTCAATCTCTCGGCCGCCGATATATCACTGGATTCGCCTCCCGGATTAAACCGCACTGGAGGCCTCGAAATCCTGGCAGGCCGAGAACCCCCATCTGCCGCCAACACCTCCGACAGGCTTCTTCTGGCCCACTCCACACCACGGTGCCGAGCCGCCTCCCGCACTTCCTCCAGTAGTGACTCCAGCTCACCACCTTCCACCATTTCCAAAACAATAATTTGAAGGCAAAAAGCCAAAAAAAACACTGCTTCTCTGACGCAGCACAGATTTTCACCGCTCTACCTCAGGAGAAAAAGGCGTGCAGAGCCTCTCCACACGCGCCTTAAGTACCCTCCTGTCGACTCCTCCCACACCGCTCCCGCTCAATCTCCTCACGCGCTGCAAACCCTTCTAGAAAAAATCCTCCCTGCTTCATGGCATCAGAGGCAACTTAAGGGCCTTACGCCCTAGGTGCGTCAGGCCTTATTTAGATCTGGACTCATTGCTGGCCACTTCAGAACTCTCCAGCGCTTTGTTGCCATCCATTTCTGGCTGCTTTTTGACGAATGTTTGGGGTCGTTGTCCTGCTGGAAGACCCAAGATCTCCGACGCAAACCCAGCTTTCTGACACTGGGCTCTACAGTGCGACCCAAAATCCTTTGGTAATCCTCAGATTTCATGATGCCTTGCACACATTCAAGGCACCCAGTGCCAGAGGCAGCAAAACAACCCCAAAACATCATTGAACCTCCACCATATTTCACTGTAGGTACTGTGTTCTTTTCTTTGTAGGCCTCATTCCGTTTTCGGTAAACAGTAGAATGATGTGCTTTACCAAAAAGCTCTATCTTGTCTCATCTGTCAACAAGACATTTCCCCAGAAGGATTTTGGCTTACTCAAGTACATTTTGGCAAACTGTAGTCTTGCTTTTTTATGTCTCTGTGTCAGCAGTGGGGTCCTCCTGGGTCTCCTGCCATAGCGTTTCATTTAAATGTCGACAGATAGTTCTCGCTGACACTGATGCTCCCGGAGCCTGCAGGACAGCTTGAATTTCTTTGGAACTGTTTAGGGCTGCTTATCCACCATCCGGACTATCCTGCGTTGCAACCTTTCATCAATTTTTCTCTTCCCTCCACACCCAGAGAGTTTAGCTACAGTGCCATGGGTTGCAAACTTCTTGATAATGGACTGTGGACAAAGGCAAATCTAGATCTCTGGAGATGGACTTGTAACCTTGACATTGTTGATATTTTTCCACAATTTTGGTTCTCTTCTCCTCTTTCTGTTGTCCATGCTTAGTCTTTGCATTGTGTGTCTGTGTGTGCCACACTATCAGGGTTATTCAGAAAGCGGTGAAAAGTAGAATGAGTGGAGAATGGAAAATTCTAGGTCAAAATAGCCAAAGCAGAAAAATTCTCCCATTCATCTCACTTTCCAAATCAGCTATTTTGACTTAGAATTTTCCATTCTCCAGTTATTCTCCCGCTTTTCACCGCTTTCTGAATAACCCTGTAAGTGAACTTCTCTCCTTTTTATCTGCTTTCAGGTGTGATTTTTATATTGCCCACACCTGTTACTTGCCCCAGGTGAGTTTACAGGAGCATCACATGCTTGAAACAATCTTATTTATCCACAATTTTGAAAGGGTGCCAAGAATTTTGTCCAGCCCATTTTTGGAGTTTTGTGACATTATGTCCAGTTTGCTTTTTTTCCTCCCTTTTTTTATTTTGTTCCAATACACACAAAGGGAATAAACATGTGTATAGCAAAACATGTGTTACTGCAATACTTTTCTGTGAGAAATACTTGATTTTCTGGAAGAATGTCTGGGGTGCCAACAATTTCGTGTGTGTGTGTGTGTGTGTATTAAACGTCTCTTACACTATGTGCCTTCTGTGTGTTGTTTGTGCGTCACTAAGTCACTGCCATGTTACATGTACGCCGTGACATCACACCGTCCATATTTGTTACTGCAACAAAAGTATTAACGTTTAAACCAAAGACCTCACTATAAGTTGTCGTGTTGCTGCTTGTAGACGCGTCGCTTTACAGATATTAAAGTGTTTTTATTTCTATTTGATGTAGCTTTATTTTATGGCCTGAATTTTGGGCGCTGGAAGAGAAGACTAAAGTATCACATTATCCAGACCCCCCCCCATCACGCCTTACACACCAACCCAATCACACAGTGCACACACCACATACACCTCCCTTCACGCCTTACACACCAACAGTATACACCATACCAACCACGCGGTGCACACGCCACATACACCTCCCATCACACCGACAGTATACACCATACCAACCACACGGCGCACACGCCACATATACCTCCCATCACACCAACCATATACACCATACCAACCATACGGCGCACACACCACATATATCTCCCATCACACCTTACACACCAACCGTATACACCATACCAACCACACGGCGCACATGCCACATACACCTTCCATACAGAGTAAAAGCACCAACAGCCATGTACACCCCATGCGTCGTCTACCTAAACCCCAACAGACACGTGCAAACCACACAGCAATTGCCGGTCCCAACACACACGTACACACCATGCAGCATCTACCAAAGCACCAACAGACATGTACAGCCTGTGCAGCAACTACAACGTGCCCCCACCACCAAGAAAGTCTTCAGGCAGCACATGCAGTGGAGGCTCGCGGTGCCATTAAATGTGAATGGAAATGGATTGAAGGGGGGGGGGCTGATCATAATCCATAAAGTGGGGAAAGTATGGATTTCGGGTGAATTAACCCTGCATGTGCTGGGTCTGTGAGGCCTGGAGGACCCACCCCACCCCCCCTCAGCGGAGCATCCTCTAGACATGCAGGTATGAAGATCCACAACAAAGAAAATCCAGCAACAGCAGAAGCCCCTGCAATAACTCTGAACAGAGGCACCACCATTAATCTGCCACTGATCTCTACAGCCAACTGCACCAACACAGCCGCTGATCTCTACAGCCAACTGCACCAACACAGCCGCTGATCTCTACAGCCAACTACACCAACACAGCCGCTGATCTCTACAGCCAACTGCAGCAACACAGCCGCTGATCTCTACAGCCAACTGCAGCAACACAGCCGCTGATCTCTACAGCCAACTGCAGCAACACAGCCACTGATCTCTACAGCCAACTGCACCAACATAGCCGCTGATCTCTACAGCCAACTGCACCAACACAGCCGCTGATCTCTACAGCCAACTGCACCAACACAGCCGCTGATCTCTACAGCCAACTGCACCAACACAGCCCCTGATCTCTACAGCCAACTGCACAAACACAGCCTCTGATCTCTACAGCCAACTGCAGTAACACAGCCACTGATCTCTACAGCCAACTGCAGCAACACAGCCGCTGATCTCTACAGCCAACTGCAGCAACACAGCCACTGATCTCTACAGCCAACTGCACCAACACAGCCTCTGATCTCTACAGCCAACTGCAGCAACACAGCCACTGATCTCTACAACTCCACCCTCTCGACATCACTTGACGAACCAGCGCCTAACTCTCCGTCCTACACACAGGCCTAACCGCCAACCGTGACACTAAACACACACGCTATCTTCGCCGATGTTCCAGGGCAGCTGAACGTGGTTGGAGGAAGTCTCGCACATCGGGTGATTTCCTGCATTAAAATTCATGCTCCGCTCCTACAGTCTCGCTTTATCCATCACTAAACAATCTTACTTCTCGTCACTTATCTCCACCTTTTCTCACGATTCCAGACGTCTGTTTCATACGTTCAATCTGTTAATGTGCCTCTGCATCCACTCAACCTTCCACGGACCTCACCGCTGTCACCAATGCCGACTAAGACTAAGACCAAAAAGATCACTAGACTTAGACTGGAAATCTCTTCACTGCCCCCCACTAACCATTCAACCCCATTAACTCCCTGCCCCTCTTCTACTATCAGGGTTATTCAGAGAAAGGTGAAAACCAAGAGAATTGGCAGGAGAAGAGAACAATCTAGACCAAATAGCCGATTTGGAAAGTGAGATAAATGGGTGAATTTTTCTGGTTTGGCTATTTTGACTTAGGAGAATGACTGAAGAAGTGAAAATTCTGAGTTTCACTTCTCTCTTTGAATAACCGTGTAAGTCTTCCTTTTCTCATCTCAGAGGAGGATGTCTCAGAAGTTCTCATGTTCTCTTGGCCAGCCAACTGTCCCCTTGATCCCATCCCCTCACACCGTACTCGGTCCGTCTTACCAGTCACTGTCAATGCTTCGACTCACATTTTCAACCTCTCCCTCTCTTCTGGACTCTTCCCCTCTGCATCCAACATCCTCTGATCACCCCCATTCTACTGAAGCATCTTATGACCCGATCTCCCTCTCGACATACCGTCCCATCTCTCTGCTCCCCTTTGTCTCCAAGATCATAGAACGCCTGGTCTATAAGCAGCTCACCAGTTTTCTTGCTGCTCTCTACTTGAACCGCACCAGTCTAGCTTTCCCTCCCAGCGTCCACTGAGACTGCTCTGACCAAGGTGACTAATGATTTAGTTTCTGCTAAAACCAAAGGTCACTTCTCCTGCTTATTCTTCTCGACTTTTCCGCTGCATTTAACACTGTTGACCACCCTCTCCTGCTCCTCACGCTGCGTCAACTTGACCTCAGTGATGCCGCTCTCTCCTGGTTCTCTTCTTATCTCTCTTCGCTCCTACAGTGTCTCTTTCGCTGGTGCCGCTTCACCGCTGGTTCCTCTTTCAGTTGGGGTACCTCAAGGCTCTGTTCTGGGTCGCCTACTCTTCTCAATCTATACGGCCTCTCTGGGCAACCTCATCTCTTCCTATGGATTCCAATATCTTCTCTTTGCTGACGACACCCAAATCTACCTTTCCTCCCCCGATCTCTCTCCTCCAGTGCTGGAAAGTGTTTCTGCCGGCCTCTCAGCTGTCTCCGACTGGATGACTTCCCGTTTCCTGAAGCTCAACCTCTCAAACGGAACTTCTCATCTTCCCTCCCTCCAAATCCTCTGTTCCTGCGCCCATTTCCCTTCAGGTGAATGAGCCACCATTACTTCTACCTCTCAGGCTCGTTGCCTCGGGGTCCTCTGAGACTCCGGTCTCTCCTTTACTCCTCACATTCAGTCACTAACCAAATCCTGCTACTTCTGCCTGAAAAACATTGCACGTCCGTCCCCTTCTTAATCAGGACTCTGCTCAGATGCTATTAGTTCTTGATTCGGTTGTAACACCTCATTTCTCATAGTAGCGACACAATTTTCAGATTGTATTTTGCTTTTATTTTTATTCACTATAGTTTGTATTTTATTTATATTTCAATAAAGGTTCACTGCGCAATTCTATCAAGTCACTCGCTATGCCCCCACACTGCAAGAATGTGATGCCTCATATATATATATACATACACACAATACTGACACTTTACACACATGCTACAAGAACATGATGTCTATATATTAACACGCAGTACTGACACTCGCTTTAGACTGGTCGTCCACTGAGTCCATATATGTGCGATTGTCCGTCATCGTCCAACCGATCTCACAACATGCAGGAGATTCAGCCCTCTTCCACTGCCTCTGACTTCCATCGGACGACTTTGTGCGACTCCAACAGACTAGTGATCCTTCCCATTTGAATGGGATTTTTCCGATGAGATCGGACGATCTGGTACAATTTACATGAAAAAACGATGAATTGTATAGTTAAACCGCCGTGCCGTGCCAGGGAAAGTCTCCAGTAGAGAAGTGATTCAGTTCAACAGGTGAAGCCCATCATCCGCAGCAAAAAGCCTTTTTATTGATAGATAATTTTTTGGCCAAATTTTTGTTTTCCAATTATTTTAAAAAGACAAGGTTTTTATTTTCCTGGCCGAATGCGTTTTTTTTTTTTCTCTTCAGTCCGGCTGCATATGTAATGAAGTAGTTAAAATGCACGGTTCCTAGCCTGTGCCCTTGCTTTCTTGTAACTTCCTCGGTTTTGGGGCTTTTTTTTACGGTATGGTGGGAGGAGAATAGGAAACCACAGATGTGCGTCATCAGCCAAGGCGGAAGCCAAAAACCTACCCAAGTTTTGGCGGAAGCTGTGGGTGATTTCATACCGCTGTCAGCACCTTTTTTTTAGCTTAGCGTTGTTGTATAAGGGGAGGGGTTTTATCCGACAAAAAAAAAAGGTTGTTCGCCTGCAAAGAAGGGATGCGTTGCCCAGGGTGCTGCTTGCATCGTTCGAGACACAAAATATGTTTGCAAATGTGTTCAATGCAATGGTGATGTATATTATATCTCTTTAAATTGTCTTATCCTATTCGAATAAACTGTCAACTTATTTTATTAATGTGTCTTTAATTTCTTCAAATTGATCAATCTAAAAGATCCCCTTTTTTCAGAAGCTTCTCTGAGCAAAAGATACTGAAACCCCGTTTCAGCACTAAGAACGGGGTCTCCCCGCACCGTTTATTCCCCCTTTGTTAGGCGGCCTGTCTGTCGTTCGACCTAGGTCGTCCACAGATGCTTCCAGTGGACGACCCTGGTCGTGCAACATTACGTTGTCCGTAGTCGGAAGACCAAGTCAGTCCTTAGACTACGGACCCAGTGGACGGCCAGACACGCACACACAACAGACCTTCACAATACAGACAATTTACACTGTTCACACTCGCATTAATTTGTCACGTACATGTTTATTGTCTCACGTTCTCACCCTTTGAAAGAAAAGAAGTTGAACTGTTCAGGGAATGTCTGCTGAAACGGCAGCCACGTTTATTCATACTGTGCTATGTAAATCCTAAGCGTCAACCGCTGAGGAGGAGGCGGCCCTCAGAGGGGACAGGACGCAGCCCTCAGAGGGGAAAGGACGCAGCCCTCAGAGGGGAAAGGACGCGGCCCTCAGAGGGGACAGGACGCGGCCCTCAGAGGGGACAGGACGCGGCCCTCAGAGGGGAAAGGACGCGGCCTTCAGAAGGGAAAGGACGCGGCCTCAGAAGGGAAAGGACGTGGCCTTCAGAAGGGAAAGGACGCAGCCATGGGAGACATATAACTAAAATAATTATTACGTGTGAATTTAAGAAGGGATTTCAATTCCATTTGTATTTTTGTCCCACAAAGGGACAAAGACCAGATCTCCTGCTCACAGAAAGGGTATCCCGCAAACCGACAGCGGCATCCCGCATCAGCATCCAGCAAACCGACAGCGGCATCCCGCATCAGCATCCTGCAAACCGACAGCAGCATCCAGCAAACCGACAGCGGCATCCCACATCAGCATCCTGCAAACCGACAGCGGCATCCTGCAAACCGACAGCGGCATCCCGCATCAGCATCCTGCAAACCGACAGCGGCATCCCGTTTTAGCATCCAGCAAACCGACAGCGGCATCCCACATCAGCATCCTGCAAACAGACAGCGGCATCCCGCATCAGCATCCAGCAAACCGACAGCCGCATCCCGTATCAGCATCCTGAAAACCAACAGCGGCATCCCGCATCAGCATCCCGCAAACTGACAGCGGCATCCCGCATCAGCATCCTGCAACGCGACAGCGGCATCCCGCATCAGCATCCTGCAAACCGACAGCGGCATCAGCATCCTACAAACCCGACAGCGGCATCCCGCATCAGCATCCTGGAAACCGACATCCCGCATCAGCATCCAGCAAACCGACAGCGGCATCCCGCATCAGCATCCTGGAAACCGACAGCGGCATCCCGCATCAGCATCCTGCAAACCGACAGCGGCATCCCGCATCAGCATCCTGCAAACCGACAGCGGCATCCCGCATCAGCATCCTGCAAACCGACAGCGGCATCCCGCATCAGCATCCTGCAAACCGACAGCGGCATCCCGCATCAGCATCCTGCAAACCGACAGCGGCATCCCGCATCAGCATCCTGCAAAGCGACAGCGGCATCCCGCATCAGCATCCTGCAAACCGACAGCGGCATCCCGCATCAGCATCCTGCAAACCGACAGCGGCATCCCGCATCAGCATCCTGCAAACCGACAGCGGCATCCCGCATCAGCATCCAGCAAACCGACAGCGGCATCCCGCATCAGCATCCTGCAAACCGACAGCGGCATCCCGCATCAGCATCCTGCAAAGCGACAGCGGCATCCCGCATCAGCATCCTGCAAAGCGACAGCGGCATCCCGCATCAGCATCCTGCAAAGCGACAGCGGCATCCCGCATCAGCATCCTGCAAACCGACAACGGCATCCCGCATCAGCATCCTGCAAACCGACAGCGGCATCCCGCATCAGCATCCTGCAAACCGACAGCGGCATCCCGCATCAGCATCCTGCAAACCGACAGCGGCATCCCGCATCAGCATCCTGCAAACCGACAGCGGCATCCCGCATCAGCATCCTGCAAACCGACAGCGGCATCCCGCATCAGCATCCTGCAAACCGACAGCGGCATCCCGCATCAGCATCCTGCAAAGCGACAGCGGCATCCCGCATCAGCATCCTGCAAACCGACAGCGGCATCCCGCATCAGCATCCTGCAAACCGACAGCGGCATCCCGCATCAGCATCCTGCAAACCGACAGCGGCATCCCGCATCAGTATCCTGCAAACAGACAGCGGCATCCCGCATCAGTATCCAGCAAACCGACAGCGGCATCCCGCATCAGCATCCAGCAAACCGACAGCGGCATCCCGCATCAGCATCCTGCAAACCGACAGCGGCATCCCGCATCAGTATCCTGCAAACAGACAGCGGCATCCCGCATCAGCATCCTGCAAACCGACAGCGGCATCCCGCATCAGCATCCTGCAAACCAACAGCGGCATCCCGCATCAGCATCCTGCAAACCGACAGCGGCATCCCGCATCAGCATCCTGCAAAGCGACAGCGGCATCCCGCATCAGCATCCTGCAAACCGACAGCGGCATCCCGCATCAGTATCCTGCAAACAGACAGCGGCATCCCGCATCAGTATCCAGCAAACCGACAGCGGCATCCCGCATCCGTATCCTGCAAACAGACAGCGGCATCCCGCATCAGCATCCTGCAAAGCGACAGCGGCATCCCGCATCAGCATCCTGCAAACCGACAGCGGCATCCCGCATCAGCATCCTGCAAAGCGACAGCGGCATCCCGCATCAGCATCCTGCAAAGCGACAGCGGCATCCCGCATCAGCATCCTGCAAACCGACAGCGGCATCCCGCATCAGCATCCTGCAAACCGACAGCGGCATCCCGCATCAGCATCCTGCAAACCGACAGCGGCATCCCGCATCAGTATCCTGCAAACAGACAGCGGCATCCCGCATCAGTATCCAGCAAACCGACAGCGGCATCCCGCATCAGCATCCTGCAAACCGACAGCGGCATCCCGCATCAGTATCCTGCAAACAGACAGCGGCATCCCGCATCAGTATCCTGCAAACCGACAGCGGCATCCCGCATCAGCATCCTGCAAACCGACAGCGGCATCAGCATCCTGCAAACCGACAGCGGCATCCCGCATCAGTATCCAGCAAACCGATAGCGGCATCCCGCATCAGCATCCAGCAAACAGACAGCGGCATCCCGCATCAGCATCCTGCAAACCGACAGCGGCATCCCGCATCAGCATCCAGCAAACCGACAGCGGCATCAGCATCCTGCAAACCGACAGCGCCATCCCGCATCAGCATCCTGCAAACCGACAGCGGCATCCCGCATCAGCATCCAGCAAACCGACAGCGGCATCCCGCATCAGCATCCTGCAAACCGACAGCGGCATCCCGCATCAGCATCCTGAAAACCGACAGCGGCATCCCGCAAACCGACAGCGGCATCCCGCATCAGCATCCTGCAAACCGACAGCGGCATCCCGCATCAGCATCCTGCAAACCGACAGCGGCATCCCGCATCAGCATCCAGCAAACCAGGAATGGCAACCTGCAAACAGACAGCACTATCCAGCAAACTGGCAGTGATTTCCTGCAAAACGAAGCTTTGAGTAACAGGAA
This sequence comes from Leptobrachium leishanense, assembly GCA_009667805.1. NCBI lineage: Eukaryota > Metazoa > Chordata > Amphibia > Anura > Megophryidae > Leptobrachium > Leptobrachium leishanense. The sequence goes on along the minus strand of CM019068.1, from coordinate 7,845,909 downwards.
GCCGGCTGGATTATCTGTAATGAAACGTCAGACTTGGCTCACAATAATCCCTACAGATCAGGGCTGTCAAACGCCGGCCCCATCGATATTTCTGAACTACAACTCCCATTATTCCCTGACCATCTATTGCATTGAAGGAATTCTGGGAAATGTCGGCATCGACATCTCGGGGGCTGAGTTTGAGATCCCTGCTATAGGGGGTTATTCACTAAGCACCGCGCATTCATTGAAATAACGCTGGTTTTATTTCGGGGGGCTCCGGGGAATTCACCATTTATAGGATTCTCCCCACACACACACGGCTTTCCCAGGTGTTTCCGCTGACGTCGGGCCGTGTAGGTCTCACCGGCATTGCAGTTGAAGCCAGTGTTGTTTTTAACATTGTTTTCACTGAAATTTCTAGAAATCTCTGCCATCCATTCCCTGGGGTTAGAGTCAGCGGCAGGACACGCACTTCACGGGAGAATAACGGCGGCGCTGCCGATGCTCCGAGTGTTTCACAGCAGCTTCTCCTGCCGGTGTTGGATTTTGCTTTTCTGGAAACTTCATCATAGTTGCAGTGATTTTTACCGTTGTTGGCAACTAATGTGACGTTTGGTCACGCTGCGGTGCTCGGTGATTAACCCCTAAATCCTGGACGCAAGGAGACAGGGTGACGCCCTGGAGATGTATCACGACCACATGGTCCACGAGGCCGAGCCGGCAGAATACATTGTACAGAAATATCCGTCGTGCCGGGTTAAACCCGTCAGCTTCACGAGGGAACGATTGGCTAAAACACTTACACCAACATCACCGCAAGAAAACCATAAAACCACATGACGGTAATGGCCGAGGTCACAGGGAGCAGGAGATCTGGCGCCACCTTATACCCGGGGCCTCGGCTCGCACGGCGCGGCATTCCTCCCTCTCATGGCATGTGGGGCGTGCGACGCCGCGCAGGAGATTTAAGGCAGTAACTGTAAAGTATGAAAATTTGACATATCTCTGGGGCGAAAAAACAGGTTTTTAACGTATTAAGATTACATAACAACGAGGTCACCGGATTCCAATGACAAAGAACTGGCTGCGCGCACACCCGGGGGGGGAACTGCGCACCCCTCACCAGGTCACTGCTCGGCACAATAGAAGAGCATCACCGGCTGGCACCGTGCACCCCTCACCAGGTCACTGCCTGGCACAATACAAGAGCATCACCGGCTGGCACCGTGCACCCCTCACCAGGTCACTGCCCGGCACAATACAAGAGGCTGGCACCTCGCACTCGGCCCTCAAGAGCCAACATGATTAGCTTGATAAGTGTAAGCTCCTGGTAGGGACTTGAAGTGCTGCCCAGCAGAGGTGGAAACCACTGAGACAGTAAAGCGACTTTCTGCAGAAATGTATTAGAAGGAATTCTGAAAGATGAAGATATTAACCCCCCCCCCCCCCTGGAGTATGGGCTGGACCGGTCCTGTTACAGTCCCCTGTGCTTGCGCGCGCGTAGGTTCACCATCAACGTTGATTCACACGTACAATAAAGCAGACACGGGATTCTGGGATCCTAAGAGTCAAAGTGGGGATCCGTCCCACGACCCCCCCCCCCAACGGTGAAGCCTCTTACATGCATGAAATGAGGGGGGGGGGGATAAAGAAAAAAAACCGGTGCAAATCTTGCGTCCCTCGCTTGAAACAACACACGAACGTCACAAATCCAGGGCGGCGGCAACGAGGAGACGGGTTTGCCATTCCTAGAAACAATTCTGGAGACGGGGCCTTGGCAGCGCTTTGTACTGCGCCGTGGCATATGCAGGCGCTGCATAAATAAACCATTTGAAGCAGGTAACTTGGTGCTGTACATGTAACCCCAGAATCCTTGGCACGGGAGGGGGTGTCTGCCCCATCAAAAGGCAGCTCAAGAAAAAGAGTCACTGAAGCTCCAGGAGGTCCTCAGGCTCCTCGTCACCGGTCGCAGCATCAGGAGGACGTCCAAATACGGGAGTGGGGGCTTTTACGTCTGCTCCTTCAGTCTTCATCGTTTTGCCCCTGATTGTCGGGTGAAGATATACAGCTCTATATATGTATATATACACACACACGTGTTTAACCAGCTCCTCTTTGTGTTCTAGATCCACGTGAACCAGTTGTGCAGAGTCTCTAAGCGATGGAGTCCCAGTCAAAGTCGTCCTGGATATCATCGCCGCTGTGCGGGTAACGGAGCGTGGGGCGGGGAGGTGGGTACAGCGCACGTTGTGAGTGGCGTCCTGCACGGAGAAAGAGCGGGTTAGCAGGTCCTGGACCATTAATCCCCCTCCTTGCCCACACGTCCCTCCATTTAAAGCTCACTCACCTTGCTGGCTGTATGTGGGGGGTGCCTGGGTTTGGATGGGGTACCCAGGGGTTGCAGTGAAATTGTGACCGCAGGACGCAGGGGGGTGCTGGCTTTGCCCGTAGGAGTTTACAGCTGCAAGGATTAAAAAGCATTATTCAGTGTTACATGTTGTTACTGATCCCCGGCTTTCTCCGCTTTATTACGCCCTCTAAGCTCGCCAGCGTTTCCTTTACCCCGGCTCTCATCCTGCGCTCTTACCCGTCATGGTGTGCCCAGGCTTTCCTCCTCTGAGCGCGCAGGAGCTGCTGGTGGTGGGGGGCAGACAGGGTGCCTGGCAGGGGCTCGTCTGGCCGTGGGCAGGTGGCAGAAGGCCAGTTTGGTTAAGCAAGGTGCTCAGGGAGTCGCACAGGCTGGCGATGTGATGCTGATCCAGACTCCAGTTCTTTAGCTCCGCCTGTCGTAGGCTTTCCATGAGGTCTGAGAGGAAAAAGATCCATAACGGGACGGGTTCCTGTTTAACATCCTGGACGAGCCCCCCTTTCACACAGCCAGCTTTTAACTTTCCACTGTCATGGTTACATGTTCTGGCCCAGGTCACCCCGTGTGTCCTCTAGGCCACCCAGTTTGTCCTCCACACTGCTAGGTGGTTTCTTTTAGCTTTGCACCAATTGCCACCACCTGTGCGCCCAATCACAAGCGCCATTCCTCATTCCACCCTTCATCCTTATTCTCCTACGTCCCTCTCCCCTCCCATTCGTTCTCTCCTCTGTCCCATTCTCCCATCCAGCCCTCTCCTGTCCCATTCATTCTCCCCTCCGTCCCATTCGTTCGCTCACATCCAATTCGTTCTCTCCTTCGTCCCATTCGTTCTCTCCTCCGTCCCATTCGTTCTCTCCTCCGTCCCATTCGTTCTCTCCTCCGTCCCATTCGTTCTCTCACATCCAATTCGTTCTCTCCTCCGTCCCATTCGTTCTCCCCTCTGTCCCTCTCCCATCCGTCCCTCTCCCACCCCATTCGTTCTCCCCTCTGTCCCTCTCGCATCCCATTCGTTCTCCCCTCCGTCCCTCTCCCGTCCCATTCATTCTTTCCTCAGTCCCTCTCCCGTCCCATTCCTTCTCCCCTCCATCCCATTCGTTCTTTCCTCAGTCCCTCTCCCGTCCTATTCCTTCTCCCATCCCATTCATTCATTCTCCTCTCCATCCCATTCTATTCATTCCCTCCTCCCTCCCTTTCCCAGCCAATCTCTACTCCCTCTCTCATTCTCTTCTTCCTCACTCTCCTCTGTTCCTCTTACAATCATTCCTCTATCCCTCTCCCATTCCATTCGTTCTCTCCTCTGTCCCTCTTCCATTCAATCATTCTTCGATCCCTCTCCCGTTCAATTAGTTCTTTTCGCCATCCCTCTCCCATTCAATTCATTCTTCGAAAAAATCTCTCCCATCATCTCATTCCACTTATACTCCCTCAGTTCATTCCTCTCACCCCATTCTCTTCATATTCATTTGTCCTTTGTCATTCCTCTCCCATTCTATTTCTTTTTTCTCCTCCACCCTGTTATCTCTGCCTCCTTTCCCTAAATTTATTCGGCAGCATTTTTTTTATGCGCGTCGGAGGATCTGAGAGATCTGCCAGTGAAAGAGCTTCCCGGGAACCTCCATCTCTCGCTCCAGCCATGTTGGTCTTTCCGTTGGGTTTCCATCACTCACCTGAGAACTGCGACAGATCCACGCTCGACCAGTCCAGGCTGCTCACGATCTTGAAGCTTTCTTTCAAGGAGTCGATGTTGGAGCACCAGTCGCTGGGAAGCCCTGGAAGGAAGGCACACGTGAGCTTTGTAGCCCAAAGACCATATCTTCGGTTTATACTCAGTAAGCCGCATGCTCACCTAGAGACATCCCTGGTACCGCTGGCCGGGGCAATTGCTGGGGGGGCAGGTAGGAGGGTTGCTGGTGCTGAGGATGGTGGTGCTGCGGAGGAGGGTTGTTCATGCTGGGGACACTGTGCGGGTGCATTGAAGAGGTCGCCCCTGTATTCTGTTGGTACATACAGCAGCTGGACGTCTGGACATCTGGGGTGGCTGGAGATTGCCCTGAGAGGGAAATAAAAAGGCCAAAAGGTGAGAGGTCTCTCCTAGGGTCTGCAGGGCTTCTGGCGCCCAGGCCTGTCCCAAATAATCATCATCCTGTCTCCACTGGGGACGTCGAAAAGCAATATTTATCTGCAGAGTTTCCACTGACACGTGAAAACCAATCAGATGTGTTTAATGGGTAATACCATCCAAACCCAGACACCCTCCATACAGCCAGCGAGGTGAGTGAGCCTTAAATCCAGGGACGTGAGGGTGAGGAGGGAGATTATTGATCCAAAACTTGCTAACCCGCTATTTCTCAGGACGCAACTCACAACATGTGCTGTGCCCACCTCCCTGTCCCACGCTCATGTTGCCCGACGCTAGGGACATGTAGTTCTGGTCAGCAAGCAGCCAGTTTATCCGTCAGCGAGTTATAATACCCATGCCAACCCCATTTACCTGGCAGTAGGTCGTAATACCCATTACCTCTCTCTGTTTACCCCTCTGTGGGGCAGTAATGCCCAGTGATCTCAGTTACCCCGCTGTGAGCAGTGACCCCGTCTCCTCCCAGTTACCCCGCTGTGAGCAGTAATGTCCAGTGATCCCCCGTCTCCCCCCAGTTACCCCGCTGTGAGCAGTAATGCCCTTTACCCCTCTCTCACCCTGTTTACCCAGCAGAGAGTAGTACAGGCTCCGGAAGGAGGCGCTGAGATCAGGACCGTTGTTCTCAGAGAAGGAGAACTTGTAGCAGTCGTTGTTGTTGTAGGAAGCGGCCCTCGCCTCTGATTGCATGTGAGAGGGGGCAGCCTGCAAGCCCAGAAGAAAAAGAAGGTTAAAAGTTTTCACTTACATTAAAGACACGGCAGATTTAGTGGCGCACTGAACGGGGCTTTATATAAGGATGAGGGACACTCACTAGAAGGAGCTTGCACCATAAGAGGGGGCTTGTCAGATGAGAGGATTGCAAGCTGCAACAGAGTGTTTTTGCCAATAGGAAATCTGTCAGCCGTGTGACTACAATGCGGGGAGGACATTGCTGGGGGTACAGGGACACACAGACAGACAGAGCAGCCTGTGTGCAAACGTGGAGGAGACAGCGCCTGCTCCGCAATACGTAAATGCCCTCCTCGCCGCACTCACCTGGCTGTAACTGGGAAGCGGGGAGTTATTGTCCATGTGCTGCCCGTGGGCTCCTTCAGGCGGCAGAGACACGTCGCTGGTTGAGCTCAAAGGGCTTTTATTAACGTCCTGCTCGATGGAATCCTGGGAAAGCTGTCAGGGAGAAAGAACTTTAAAGACATGGCGGATACAGTGAAGCCAAAACTCCAGAGTTACTTTATATCAGGAATGTATCCTTGTTCTTATGAAAGGAGCTGCCGGGCCTCATCCTGCACTCCCTCTCCTACACACTAAATGAGGGCTGGGGGTGCATGGATATGCCCAGTACCCGAGAGAAGGCACACGTTGCCGAGGTGTTTTTATGACCAGAAGAGTGCCAACGCCGTCCTTGCAGGACCCCCGTGTTCTACCCAGGCAGACCCCTGTGCTTCCTTCAATCCTCAGACGAAGCTTAAGGACCAGGACACACAAAGAGCCCTCTGGCATCCTCCATAAATAAGGCAAGGCTGTAGATCTGAGGTCTTTCAGGGTTAGAAATGGAACTGGTTTAATCAGACAACAAGCACGGATATTTATGTGGTCAAACAAGGGTCATTTACATTCACAAAATCACAACATCTTCTAGGAGGACCTAATCAGACTGAACAGATAATCACAAACATTAACTTTTTGGAAGGTGAAACATAAATAGATTAGGTAGACAGTTGCATTAAACATTACTTAACATTTCTAAACGAGTCAAGACAATGGGTGATCGACAAACAGATTACAGTTTAAAACAGGCAATGTTTGTCTGACAATGAAGATTATATTTGAGGAGCTGTTAATCAGATATTTACACCTTTCTGAGAGCAGGTTTACTGGAAGGCTAATCTGATCAGCAGATCGTAACAATGACATTCTTGCATAATTCCAAACACACCAACATTCTGCACACAAGAGAGGGCAATAGGCCAATATTGATTATTAGTCCTGCACCTTACATATATGCCTCCATGCTCCCCACGTTCAAAATGACACAATGTCCATCTGCCCCCTTACTGTATTAGTGCAGATCATTCTGACCCGGACACAACTGGAACACATGCTGTAAACCCGAGACACAGTGCGCCCAGATTACTGCTCTCAAACCAATATACCGATACACTGTCCGGCACTGAACACACATAGAACATACAAGGCCCTGGTGGACACACACCCTGATCTAATGCCCTGGAGGCACCACATGACCTCCTCTATCCTGCATGCAGTTCATTCATTTACTGATAAAGAGACAATAATATTTATCTTAATATACACAGTTAGGTTCATATATATTTGTCCACATTTATAGCTACAGAAAAGAAAAATTCTTACTCCCAAAATCCTGCTTTTTAATTATTTTTGACCTGTTTTAACCGGCGGCACAAATCAGGTGACTTTTTTTTTATTCAGCTGTGCCGTGGTTGACCTAAGGGGGGTCGCTGTGCCAACTGTAAATCAAATATATGTAGGAGTGTGGGGCTCTGCTCCAAAATGTTTGAACAGCGGTTACCTCATCGTCGGGGTGCGGTCTTTTCCGTCGCGGAAGGCTCACGTCTTCTTTTGGGCAGCTGTCAATCATCCAGTAGGAACCCTTAAACATGTGTACACAATAAAAAAAACAATAATGCACTGCATGTCCGGACCATCCCCTCCCTCACGCTCAATTGGCCACAGCTGGTCGAGGCAGGAATATATATATATCTATCTAATTGGTCCTACAGATGAATGCTGTAAGCCCTTGCTCAAAGAAATATGACGTGACAGGGGGCAGCCATACTGAGTGGAGGCTCTTCCTCCCCATCCTTACCACTCCTGATTGGCCCCGTTTGGTAACATCTCTGTCACGTTTCCATTGGTTTCAGCTGTGCTCCCTGGTGGTGGGAGCGATCCAGGCCAGCTTTTCCCTGTCTGGGTCTAGATATTCCGCCCTGTGCCGCTCCGGGGTTTCTCGGTGGCTGGTCAGGTCTGGGATCACATGACCCAATTACCCAGACCTGTTCTCTATTTAAATGCCAGCAGCATTGCTCGTGCATGAGTTCTGTTTCTGAGAGTTCTAGTTGTGACACCTGCTCCTGTGAGTCCTGGTTCCTGCAAAGCATTCTTGTATCTTCTAGTATTGATCTCGGCTTGTTTGACTACCCTATCTGTCTGCTCCCTGTAATCTGTATTTTGCTGATCTGTTGCCAACTTTTGCTAGTCTGACATTCCTTTCTGGTTCTATATCCTTGGCTTCAGTCCTGACTATTCTTGTATGTTCCTTGTTTTATGTGTTTTGTTCTCCTTAGTACAGAGGCCAGTAGAAGGACCTTTATTTCAGTTCAGGGCCTCCTGTGTATTTGTCTTGTTAAGCCATGCTCTTCCTCTTCTTTAGACTGTGTTATTCTTTGTGAGATTTTCATTAGTTAGAAGACCATTGTTATGGACCTTCCCCAGCATAGGGATTCCTTTAGATTTCTTCTATGCCCTCCTGCCCCTCGTATTACAGTCTTGTTATTTTCCTGTCTGGAACCAATATTGTCTATATACGCTGTATCCACCTCTTCAGCCAGCAGCTAACCTGCCTCAAGGGCTACATCCCTCCATGAACCAAGGCCGCATGGCCCAAGCAAAGGGTCAACGTGACAATCTCGCCATGCAGGGCACACAGTACTGTGCTGGCATCATGCCTGGCAGGTCAGGAGGCCCGGAGCGGCTGGTAGAGGAACCATGCCTAGTCAGGTTCTCCTGCTCTCGTCCTTCAGTGCCCAGGTTTACCAAACAACTGACCGTATAGTTGGGCCATAAATCTAATTACACGGACAGGTTCTCCTGAAGGTCTGTGCTGCTGACCCTGACCTCTCAGCATCTCCTTCAAACGTCGATTCATTCTCCAACATTTCCCATCAACTTCCATCTGCCTCCCTCCACCCCAAACATCAGCCCCCCCATCCCCCGCTGGGAACGTCACGCTCACCTTCCCGGGATCATCTCTAGGACGAGGGACTTTTCGAAAGCATTTATTCAGAGACAGATTATGACGGATGGAGTTCTGGGAAAAACACAAACACAACAATGTGACCCCGTGTTTCCTTGTGTAGCAAATGGAACTAAGAGCAGATAAATGCAAGGTTACGCATTTTGGGACGAGGAATAAAAGAACAAACTGAGCGACAATGTGCAGCGACAGTCAGCAGCCGTAAAGCCGAGGGGCAATGATGGCATATCATGGTATGCCAAGTTCCTCTCCCAGTGACAGATATACCATGATATGCCACCTCCCTCCCCAGTGACAGATATACAATATGCCACCTCCCTCCCCCAGTGACAGCTATACCAGGATATGCCACCTCCCTCCCCCAGTGACAGATATACCATGATATGCCACCTCACTCTCCCAGTGACAGATATACCATATGTCACCTCTCTCCCCAGTGACAGATATACCATGATATGCCACCTCCCTCCCCAGTGACAGATATACCATGATATGCTCCAGGACCAGCACCTTACTTGCAATACCGCAATACAAAAAGAAAATGGCTCGATCCTCATTTTCCTACAGAGCACCACAAATATGGAATAACCTCCCAGACGCCATCAAATCTTCCCCCAGTCTAAAGTCCCTTAAGACTTCCCTATTAACATACCTCAATACAAAATGCACCTGTGAACGTGTAACATAATGACTATATTTCCTCCATATTTATTTTTCTGTTAATCTGTGTATTTGGTCTTGTGTTAATATCTTGCATTTTACTATTTTGTATTTCTGTAACCACTCAATGTTCTTGAACCCAGGACATACTTGAAAACGAGAGAAATCTCAATGTATCCTTCCTGGTAAAATCCTTTATAAATAAATAAATATGCCACCTCACTCTCCCAGTGACAGATATACCATGATATGCCACCTTCCTCCCCCAGTGACAGATATACCATGATATGCCACCTTCCTCCCCCAGTGACAGATATACCATGATATGCCACCTCCCTCCCCAGTGAGATATACCATATGCCACCTCCCTCCCCAGTGAGATATACCATATGCCACCTCCCTCCCCCCGTGACAGATATACCATATGCCACCTCCCTCCCCAGGGAGATATACCATAATATGCCACCTCCCTCAGCCAGTGACAGATATACCATCTCCCTCCCCCAGTGACAGATATGCCATGATATGCCACCTCCCTCCCCCAGTGACAGATATACCATCTCCCTCCCCCAGTGACAGATATACCATGATATGCCACCTCCCTCCCCAGTGACAGATATACCATGATATGCTCCAGGACCAGCACCTTACTTGCAATACCGCAATACAAAAAGAAAATGGCTCGATCCTCATTTTCCTACAGAGCACCGCAAATATGGAATAACCTCCCAGACGCCATCAAATCTTCCCCCAGTCTAAAGTCCCTTAAGAGATCCCTATTAACATACCTCAATACAGAATGCGCCTGTAAACATGTAACATAATGACTTTATTTCCTCCATATTTATTTTTCTGTTAATCTGTGTATTTGGTCTTGTGTTAATATCTTGCATTTTACTATTTTGTATTTCTGTAACCACTCAATGTTCTTGAACCCAGGACATACTTGAAAACGAGAGAAATCTCAATGTATCCTTCCTGGTAAAATCCTTTATAAATAAATAAATAAATATGCCACCTCACTCTCCCAGTGACAGATATACCATGATATGCCACCTTCCTCCCCCAGTGACAGATATACCAAGATATGCCACCTTCCTCCCCCAGTGACAGATATACCATGATATGCCACCTCCCTCCCCAGTGAGATATACCATATGCCACCTCCCTCCCCCCGTGACAGATATACCATATGCCACCTCCCTCCCCAGGGAGATATACCATGATATGCCACCTCCCTCAGCCAGTGACAGATATACCATCTCCCTCCCCCAGTGACAGATATACCATCTCCCTCCCCAGTGACAGATATACCATGATATGCCACCTCTCTCCCCCAGTGACAGATATACCATCTCCCTCCCCCAGTGACAGATATACCATGATATGCCACCTCTCTCCCCCAGTGACAGATATACCATGATATGCCACCTCCCTCCCCCAGTGACAGATATACCATCTCCCTCCCCAGTGACAGATATGCCATGATATGCCACCTCCCTCCCCCAGTGACAGATATACCATCTCCCTCCCCCAGTGACAGATATACCATGATATGCCACCTCTCTCCCCCAGTGACAGATATACCATGATATGCCACCCCCCTCCCCAGTGACAGATATACCATGATATGTCACCTTCCTCCCCCCTGTGACAGATATACCATATGCCACCTCTCTCCCCCAGTGACAGATATACCATGATATGTCACCTTCCCCCCCCAGTGACAGATATACCATATGCCACCTCGCTCCCCAGTGACAGATATACCAGGATATGCCACCTCCCTCCCCAGTGACAGATATACCATGATATGATATACTAGTAGTTCCGCCCCATGTGAGCCGCTTCCTTGTTCGTTTTCTCACCTTCCAGCCCACGCCAGCATTACGGTAATACGGGAAGTTGTCGCAGATCCAGCGGTAGATTTCGCTAAGCGTCATGCGTTTGGACGGAGCCGAGTTAATGGCATACTGGATGAGATTGGCATAGCTGTAGGGCGGTTTGCCGTCGCGGTGGGCTGCCGCCTCCTCCTTGGTTAGCATTGCGTTAGAGTCGCTTGGTGACCCTGGACCTTTACGTCCCATTCCAGCCTGGGTCCCTTTCATGGTGGCCTGGATGGTGAGTGCCGGGAGCCAGTCTATGGAGGTCAGGCTACTGCCCAAGTCAGACGCCATCTTGAGACTGAAAAACAGAGCAGCGGACCAGTGAGTTGGTGCAGCTGCAGGTAGTGACGTGAGTGAGATGGTGAGTCAGTGTAATGTTGTTTGTCTGTGGGATTTATGGAGACCCGAGGTCCAGCGGAAAAAGCTGGACCGAACCTTTAGCTTTTTTGTACAGCGCTGCTCATGGAAATGTCAGCGTGCACAGCTGTGTAACCTAACATTATCTGCATTGAATCGTGCGCTGTGCCTGCCTCAACCCCAAACCGTCAGGAACCATCAGTGAACCAGCTACACCTGAATGGTTTTCTTTTAGAAGTTTATATGTCGCCGTGCAAAGGAAAAGGGAGCTGTCCGCAGCATGGGGGAAAGCCCGGAGCTGTCCGCAGCAGGAGGGAAAGCCCATAGCTGCCCGCAGCAAAGGGAAAGGCCGGGAGCTGCCCGCAGCAAAGGGAAAGGCCGGGAGCTGCCCTCAGCAAAGGGAAAGGCCAGGAGCTGCCCACAGCAAAGGGAAAGGCCTGAAGCTGCCCTCAGCAGAGAGAAAGCTGACCTCAGCAAAGGGAAAGCTGCCCTCAGCAAAGGGAAAGGCCTGGAGCTGTCCACAGCAAACGTCGGAGCCCGGGAGCTGTCCACAGCAAAGGGAAAGGCGAGGAACTGTCCGCAGCAAAGGGAAAGACCGGGAGCTGTCCGCAGCAAAGGGAAAGGCCGGGAGCTGTCCGCAGCAAAGGGAAAGGCCGGGAGCTGCCCGCAGCAAGAGTCGGAGTCCGGGAGCTGTCCGCAGCAAAGGGAAAGGCCGGGAGCTGGCCGCAGCAAAGGGAAAGGCCGGGAGCTGTATGCAGCAAAGGTACAGGCCGGGAGCTGTCCGCAGCAAAGGGAAAGGCCGGGAGCTGCCAGCAGCAAAGGAAAGGCCGGAGCTGCAAGCAGCAAAGGAAAGGCCGGGAGCTGCCAGCAGCAAAGGGAAAGGCCGGGAGCTGCCAGCAGCAAAGGGAAAGGCGGGAGCTGCCAGCAGCAAAGGGAAAGGCCGGGAGCTGCCCGCAGCAAAGGGGGAGGCCGGGAGCTGCCCGCAGCAAAGGGAAAGGCCGGAGCTGCCCGCAGCAAAGGGGGAGGCCGGGAGCTGCCCGCAGCAAAAGTCGGAGACCGGGACCTGTCCGCAGCAAAAGTCGGAGACCGGGACCTGTCCGCAGCAAAGGGAAAGGCCGGGAGCTGTACGCAGGAAAGGGAAAGGCCGGGAGCTGTACGCAGGAAAGGGAAAGGCCGGGAGCTGTACGCAGGAAAGGGAAAGGCCGGAGCTGTCCGCAGCAAAGGGAAAGACGGGAGCTGTCCGCAGAAAAGGGAAAGGCCGGAGCTGTCCGCAGCAATGCGGGAAGGCCGGAGCTGTCCGCAGCAAAGGGGGAGGCCGGGAGCTGCCCGCAGCAAAGGAGGAGGCCGTGAGCTGCCCGCAGCAAAGGAGGAGGCCGTGAGCTGCCCGCAGCAAAGGGAAAGGCCGGGAGCTGCCCGCAGCAAAGGGAAAGGCCGGGAGCTGTACGCAGCAAAGGGAAAGGCCGGGAGCTGTCCGCAGCAAAGGGGGAGGCCGGATCTGTCCGCAGCAAAGGGAAAGGCCGGGAGCTGTCCTCAGCAAAGGGGGAAGGCCGGGAGCTGTTCATAGCAATGGGGACGGCCCGGAGCTGTCCGCAGCAATGGGGAGGGCCGGAAGCTGTCCACAGCAATGGGGTGGGCCGGGAGCTGTCCACAGCAATGGGGTAGGCCGGGAGCTGTCCACAGCAATGGGATAACCTGGAGCTGTCCGCAGCAATGCGGGAAGGCCGGAGCTGTCCATAGCAAAGGGAAAGCCGGGAGCTGTCCGCAGAAAAGGGAAAGGCCGGGAGCTGTCCTCAGCAAAGGGGGAAGGCCGGGAGCTGTTCATAGCAATGGGGAAGGCGGGAGCTGTATGCAGCAAAGGTACAGGCCGGGAGCTGTCCGCAGCAAAGGGAAAGGCCGGGAGCTGCCAGCAGCAAAGGGAAAGGCCGGGAGCTGCAAGCAGCAAAGGGAAAGGCCGGGAGCTGCCAGCAGCAAAGGGAAAGGCCGGGAGCTGCCAGCAGCAAAGGGAAAGGCCGGGAGCTGCCCGCAGCAAAGGGAAAGGCCGGGAGCTGCCCGCAGCAAAGGGGGAGGCCGGGAGCTGCCCGCAGCAAAGGGGGAGGCCGGGAGCTGCCCGCAGCAAAGGGGGAGGCCGGGAGCTGCCCGCAGCAAAAGTCGGAGACCGGGACCTGTCCGCAGCAAAAGTCGGAGACCGGGACCTGTCCGCAGCAAAGGGAAAGGCCGGGAGCTGTACGCAGGAAAGGGAAAGGCCGGGAGCTGTACGCAGGAAAGGGAAAGGCCGGGAGCTGTACGCAGGAAAGGGAAAGGCCGGGAGCTGTCCGCAGCAAAGGGAAAGGACAGGAGCTGTCTGTAGAAAAAAGGACGAATGCTGGGGAGGCCGCGTGTTGTCCGCAGTAAAGGGGGAGGCCGTGAGCTGCCCGCAGCAAAGGAGGAGGCCGTGAGCTGCCCGCAGCAAAGGAGGAGGCCGTGAGCTGCCCGCAGCAAAGGGAAAGGCCGGGAGCTGTACGCAGCAAAGGGAAAGGCCGGGAGCTGTGCGCAGCAAAGGGAAAGGCCGGGAGCTGTCCGCAGCAAAGGGGGAGGCCGGATCTGTCCGCAGCAAAGGGAAAGGCCGGGAGCTGTCCTCAGCAAAGGGGGAAGGCCGGGAGCTGTTCATAGCAATGGGGACGGCCCGGAGCTGTCCGCAGCAATGGGGAGGGCCGGAAGCTGTCCACAGCAATGGGGTGGGCCGGGAGCTGTCCACAGCAATGGGGTAGGCCGGGAGCTGTCCACAGCAATGGGATAACCTGGAGCTGTCCGCAGCAATGCGGGAAGGCCGGAGCTGTCCATAGCAAAGGGAAAGGCCGGGAGCTGTCCGCAGAAAAGGGAAAGGCCGGGAGCTGTCCTCAGCAAAGGGGGAAGGCCGGGAGCTGTTCATAGCAATGGGGAAGGCCGGGAGCTGTATGCAGCAAAGGTACAGGCTGGGAGCTGTCCGCAGCAAAGGGAAAGGCCGGGAGCTGCCAGCAGCAAAGGGAAAGGCCGGGAGCTGCCAGCAGCAAAGGGAAAGGCCGGGAGCTGCCCGCAGCAAAGGGAAAGGCCGGGAGCTGCCCGCAGCAAAGGGAAAGGCCGGGAGCTGCCCGCAGCAAAGGGGGAGGCCGTAAGCTGCCCGCAGCAAAGGGGAGGCCGTAAGCTTCCCGCAGCAAAGGGGGAGGCCGTAAGCTGCCCGCAGCAAAGGGGGAGGCCGTAAGCTGCCCGCAACAAAGGGGGAGGCCGGGAGCTGCCCGCAACAAAGGGGGAGGCCGGGAGCTGCCCGCAACAAAGGGGGAGGCCCGCAGCAAAAGTCGGTGACCGGGACCTGTCCGCAGCAAAAGTCGGAGACCGGGAGCTGTCCGCAGCAAAGGGAAAGGCTGGGAGCTGTCCGCAGCAAAGAGAAAGGCCGGGAGCTGTCTGCAGCAAAGGGAAAGGACAGGAGCTGTCTGTAGAAAAAGGAAAGGATGGGAGCTGGGGAGGCCGCGTGTTGTCCGCAGTAAAGAGGGAGGCTGTGAGCTGCCTGCAGCAAAGGAGGAGGCCGTGAGCTGCCTGCAGCAAAGGGGGAGGGCCGTGAGCTGCCCGCAGCAAAGGGAAAGGCCGGGAGCTGTCTGCAGAAAAAGGAAAGGACGGGAGCTGGGGAGGCCGCGTGTTGTCCGCAGTAAAGGGGGAGGCCGGGAGCTGTCTGCAGAAAAAGGAAAAGACAGGAGCTGGGGAGGCCGCGTGTTGTCCGCAGTAAAGGGGGAGGCCGGGAGCTGTCTGCAGAAAAAGGAAAGGACGGGAGCTGGGGAGGCCGCGTGTTGTCCGCAGCAAAGGGGGAGGCCGTGAGCTGCCCGCAGCAAAGGGGGGGGCCGTGAGCTGCCCGTAGCAAAGGGGAGGGCCGTGAGCTGCCCGTAGCAAAGGGGAGGGCCGTGAGCTGCCCGCAGCAAAGGGGGAGGCCGGGAGCTGCCTGCAGCAAAAGTCAGAGACCGGAAGCTGTCCGCAGCAAAAGTCGGAGACCGGGAGCTGCCCGCAGCAAGAGTCGGAGACCGGGAGCTGCCCGCAGCAAAAGTCGGAGACCGGGAGCTGCCCGCAGCAAAAGTCGGAGACCGGGAGCTGCCCGCAGCAAAAGTCGGAGACCGGGAGCTGCCCGCAGCAAAAGTCGGAGACCGGGAGCTGCCCGCAGCAAAAGTCGGAGACCGGGAGCTGCCCGCAGCAAAAGTCGGAGACCGGGAGCTGCCCGCAGCAAAAGTCGGAGACCGGGAGCTGCCCGCAGCAAAAGTCGAAGACCGGGAGCTGTCCGCAGCAAAAGTCGGAGACCGGGAGCTGTCCGCGGCAAAAGTCAGAGGCCGGGAGCTGTCCGCAGCAAAAGTCAGAGGCCGCAGCAAAGGGGGAGGCCGGGAGCTGCCCGCAGCAAGAGTCGGAGGCCGGGAGCTGTCTGCGGCAAAAGTCGGAGGCTGGGAGCTGTCCGCACCAAAGGAAAAGGAGAGGAACTGTCCGCAGCAAAGGGAAAGTCCAGGAGCTGTCCGCAGCAAAGGGAAAGGCCGGGAGCTGGGGAGGCCGCGTGTTGTCAGCAGCAAAGGGGGAGGCCGTAAGCTGCCCGCAGCAAAGGGGGAGGCCGGGAGCTGCCCGCAGCAAAGGGGGAGGCCGGGAGCTGCCCGCAGCAAAGGGGGAGGCCGGGAGCTGCCCGCAGCAAAAGTCGGAGACCGGGACCTGTCCGCAGCAAAAGTCGGAGACCGGGACCTGTCTGCAGCAAAAGTCGGAGACCGGGACCGGTCCGCAGCAAAAGTCGGAGACCTGTCCGCAGCAAAGGGAAAGGCCGGGAGCTGTACGTAGGAAAGGGAAAGGCCGGGAGCTGTCCGCAAAGGGAAAGGACAGGAGCTGTCTGTAGAAAAAGGAAAGGACGAGAGCTGGGGAGGCCGCGTGTTGTCCGCAGTAAAGGGGGAGGCTGTGAGCTGCCCGCAGCAAAGGAGGAGGCCGTGAGCTGCCCGCAGCAAAGGAGGAGGCCGTGAGCTGCCCGCAGCAAAGGGAAAGGCCGGGAGCTGTCCGCAGTAAAGGGGGAGGCCGGATCTGTCCGCAGCAAAGGGAAAGGCCGGGACATGTCCTCAGCAAAGGGGGAAGGCCGGGAGCTGTCCTCAGCAAAGGGGGAAGGCCGGGAGCTGTTCATAGCAATGGGGAAGGCCGGGAGCTGTCCACAGCAATGGGGTAGGCCGGGAGCTGTCCACAGCAATGGGATAACCTGGAGCTGTCCACAGCAATGCGGGAAGGCCGGAGCTGTTCATAGCAATGCGGGAAGGCCGGGAGCTGTTCATAGCAATGGGGAAGGGCGGGAGCTGTCCATAGCAAAGGGAAAGGCCGGGAGCTGTCCGCAGCAAAGGGAAAGGCCGGGAGCTGTCCGCAGCAAAGGGAATGGCCGGGAACTGTCCGCAGCAAAGGGAAAGGCCGGGAGCTGTCCGCAGCAAAGGGAAAGGCCGGGAGCTGTCCGCAGCAAAGGGAAAGGCCGGGAGCTGTCCGCAGCAAAGGGGGAAGGCCGGGAGCTGTTCGTAGCAATGGGGAAGGCTGGGAGCTGTACGCAGCAAAGGGGGAGGCTGGGAGCTGTACGCAGCAAAGGGGGAGGCTGGATCTGTCCGCAGCAAAGGGAAAGGCCGGGAGCTGTCCTCAGCAAAGGGGGAAGGCCGGGAGCTGTTCATAGCAATGGGGAAGGCCGGGAGCTGCCAGCAGCAATGGGGAAGGCCGGGAGCTGTCCACAGCAATAGGGTAAGCCGGGAGCTGTCCACAGCAATGGGGTAAGCCGGGAGCTGTCCACAGCAACGGGGTAACCTGGGAGCTGTCCGCAGCAATGCGGGAAGGCCGGAGCTGTCCATAGCAAAGGGAAAGGCCGGGAGCTGTCCGCAGCAAAGGGAAAGGCCGAGAGCTGTCCATAGCAAAGGGAAAGGCCGGGAGCTGTCTGCAGAAAAAGGAAAGGACGGGAGCTGGGGAGGCCGCTTGTTGTCCGCCGGAGCTGTTCATAGCAATGCGGGATTGCTATGGGTGACAAAGAATAAGGCAAGTTGGAAATGGAAAAGCTTTATCTGCCAACTGCGAGAATGCAAAGCAGAGCAGATCCAGAAGCCAGTATGAAACATTAAGAGGACAGAGAGGATAGAAATAAAGAGGGTGAGAATTAACCCTAATGTTTTCTGGGCCAGAGGTTAAATTCTAGGAGCCGGTGGTTACCTGGTCAAGCTCTGACGTAGAGTTGTAAACGGAAAAAAAGTTACAGCTGAGAACGGAAGAAACGCAAAACGGAAATAGAGACGACAAGTGCTGGATGAGGCAAATGGAAAAGGTCAGAGCTGGGAACGGAAAAGCTTCGGCCAAACAACGTACGTAACAAATGGAAAAGGTTACAGACGGCCGTGAAACGGAAAAGGCTAAAGCCGGCAGTGTACGGCACAAACGGAAAAGGTTAAAGCCAGCAGTGTACGTCACAAACGGAAAAGGTTAAAACCGGCAGTGTACGGCACAAACGGAAAAGGTTAAAGCCGGCAGTGTACGGCACAAACGGAAAAGGTTAAAGCCAGCAGTGTACGTCACAAACGGAAAAGGTTAAAACCAGCAGTGTACGTCACAAACGGAAAAGGTTAAAACCGGCATTGTACGTCACAAATTGAAAAGGCTAAAGCCGGCAGTGTACGTCACAAACGGAAAAGGCTAAAGCCAGCAGTGTACGGAACAAACGGAAAAGGCTAAAGCCAGCAGTGTACGTCACAAACGGAAAAGGTTAAAACCGGCAGTGAACAGCACAAACGGAAAAGGTTAAAACCGGCAGTGAACAGCACAAACGGAAAAGGTTAAAGCCGGCAGTGAACAGCACAAACGGAAAAGGTTAAAGCCAGCAGTGAACGGCACAAACGGAAAAGGTTAAAGCCAGCAGTGTACGTCACAAATTGAAAAGGCTAAAGCCGGCAGTGTACGGAACAAACGGAAAAGGTTAAAGCCGGCAGTGTACGGCACAAATTGAAAAGGCTAAAGCCGGCAGTGTACGGCACAAGAAAAAAGGTTAAAGCCGGCAGTGTACGGAACAAACGGAAAAGGTTAAACCCAGCAGTGTACGGCACAAACGGAAAAGGTTAAAGCCGGCAGTGTACGGAACAAACGGAAAAGGTTAAAGCCGGCAGTGTACGGAACAAACGGAAAAGGTTAAAGCCGGCAGTGTACGGAACAAACGGAAAAGGTTAAAGCCAGCAGTGTACGGCACAAACGGAAAAGGTTAAAACCGGCAGTGAACGGCACAAACGGAAAAGGTTAAAGCCGGCAGTGTACGGCACAAACGGAAAAGGTTAAAGCCGGCAGTGTACGTCACAAACGGAAAAGGTTAAAGCCGGCAGTGTACGGCACAAACGGAAAAGGTTAAAGCCGGCAGTGTACAGCACAAATGGAAAAGGTTAAAGACGGCAGTGTACGGCACAAACGGAAAAGGTTAAAGACGGCAGTGTATAAAGCGCTTGAACTACACATTTCCATTGGGGATTTTTCCGTTAACGGTGTACAATGCAAGCTGCCACTTGTGTGCTGCACTGTCAGCCGGGTGCCGGACAAAATCCCTACAACCAGATTCCCTAATGCCAACATCCCGACGGCCAACTTCCAGACAGAACAAGTGCCGGACATCCCTACACCAACAACTCCCTGACCGCCAACTTCCAGACATCCAAAATCACAGCGCCTAACCCTAATACCCTAACCCATAGGGTTAGGTTTAGGGAGTTAAGGTTAGTTTAAGTGAGTTAGTCTTAGGAGGTTAGGTTTAGGGTGTTAGTGCTAGGTTTAGGGAGTTTTGGTTAGGGGATTAGGGTTAGATGTAGGGGGTTAGGGGATTAGGGGGTCAGGGGATTATGGTTAGATTTAGGGAGTTAGGCTTAGGGGGTTAAGGAGTAAGGTTAGGGTGTTAGGGTTGGGAGTAGGGTTAGGGTGTTAGGGTTCGGGTGTTGGGTTAAGGAGTAAGGTTACGGTGTTAGGGAGTAGGGTTAGAGTTCGGGTGTTAGGAGGTTAGGGTGTTAGGGTTCGGAGTAAGATTAGGGTTCGGGTTAGGTTAAGGAGTAAGGTTAGGGTGTTAGGGTTAGGGAGTAGGGTTAGGGTTCGGGTGTTAGGTTAAGGAGTAATGTTAGGGTGTTAGGGTTAGGGAGTAGGGTTCAGGTGTTAGGGAGTAGGGTTAGGGTTCGGGTGTTAGGAGGTTAGGGTTAAGAGGTTAGGGTTTGGGAGTATGGTTCGGGTGTTAGGATTAAGAGGTTAGGGTGCTAGGGAGTAAGGTTAGTGTGTTAGCGTTAGGGAGTAAGGTTAGGGTTCGGGTGTTAGGGAGTAAGGTTAGGGTGTTAGGGAGTAAGGTTAGGGTGTTAGGGAGTAGGGTTAGGGTGTTAGGGAGTAGGGTTAGGGTGTTAGGGAGTAGGGTTAGGGTGTTAGGGAGTAGGGTTAGGGAGTAGGGTTAGGGTTCGGGTGTTAGGGAGTAAGGTTCGGGTTAGAGGGTTAGGGTGTTAGGGAGTAAGGTTCGGGTTAGGGTTAGCCGCTGGGAATTTGGATGTCTGGAAGTTGTCCGTCAGGGAGTTGTCTGTGTAGGGAACTTGGTATGTCCGGCACTTGTTCTGTCTGGAAGTTGGCCGTCGCCGGGATGTTGGCATTAGGGAATCTGGTTGTAGGGATTTTGAACCAAACCCCTGTCAGCCGAGTCGGTTTTTGCTGTCCGAGTCGGTTTTTGCTGTATGAGGTCATAGGTTTTTCCATTTGATGTCTACATTTCCATCTGTGCTACACAGCAGCAGCCATACCGCTTCTCTTACAGCCGTACATTGTTGAGGGATCTTTTCCGTTTGCTCTTCATGTTGCCACCTGCCTGTACCAGCGCTGTACCGTGTGATTATGGCAAGTCACCATTATGTCATTATGGCGTCGTCAGTGTATGGCACAAAAAAGACACGGTACGGGCTGGCATTACACGGCTAAGCAGGTGCCGACACATCGAGCAAATGGGAAACCTTAGGGATGGCAACACAAACCAAAACCTTAAAAGCCTCTGTATCTGACACCACGAACACCCCGTGTCCTGTTACCTCACGTCTCGGCTCACAGTGATGTCATAACAAGCCAATAACAATAATTAGTAAAAATGGCGTCAGAAGAAAAATCCTTCATTTACGTCAGGTCTGTCCATCACTTAGGTCTGTCTGTCTGTGTCGACATGAAGGGTCGGTCTGTGTCGACATGCAGGGTCTGTCTTTCTGTGTCGACATGCAGGTTCTGTCTGTCTGTCTGTGTCGACATGCAGGGTCTGTCTGTGTCGACATGCAGGGTCTGTCTGTGTTGACATGCAGGGTCTGTCTGTGTTGACATGCAGGGTCTGTCTGTGTCGACATGCAGGGTCTGTCTGTGTCGACATGCAGGGTCTGTCTGTCTGTGTTGACATGCAGGGTCTGTCTGTCTGTGTCGACATGCAGGGTCTGTCTGTGTTGACATGCAGGGTCTGTCTGTGTCGACATGCAGGGTCTGTCTGTGTCGACATGCAGGGTCTGTCTGTGTCGACATGCAGGGTCTGTCTGTCTGTGTTGACATGCTGGGTCTGTCTGTGTCGACATGCTGGGTCTGTCTGTCTGTGTCGACATGCAGGGTCTGTCTGTCTGTGTCGACATGCAGGGTCTGTCTGTGTCGACATGCAGGGTCTGTCTGTCTGTGTCGACATGCAGGGTCTGTCTGTCTGTGTCGACATGCAGGGTCTGTCTGTCTGTGTCGACATGCAGGGTCTGTCTGTCTGTGTCGACATGCAGGGTCTGTCTGTCTGTGTCGACATGCAGGGTCCGTCTGTCTGTGTCGACATGCAGGGTCAGTCTGTCTGTGTCGACATGCAGGGTCTGTCCGTCTGTGTCGACATGCAGGGTCTGTCCGTCTGTGTCGACATGCAGGGTCTGTCTGTCTGTGTCGACATGCAGGGTCTGTCTGTCTGTGTCGACATGCAGGGTCTGTCTGTCTGTGTCGACATGCAGGGTCTGTCTGTCTGTGTCGACATGCAGGGTCTGTCTGTCTGTGTCGACATGCAGGGTCTGTCTGTCTGTGTCGACATGCAGGGTCTGTCTGTCTGTGTCGACATGCAGGGTCTGTCTGTCTGTGTCGACATGCAGGGTCTGTCTGTCTGTGTCGACATGCAGGGTCTGTCTGTCTGTGTCGACATGCAGGGTCTGTCTGTCTGTGTCGACAT
Organism: Leptobrachium leishanense; assembly: GCA_009667805.1. NCBI lineage: Eukaryota > Metazoa > Chordata > Amphibia > Anura > Megophryidae > Leptobrachium > Leptobrachium leishanense. Next base: position 7,824,306 of record CM019068.1, on the reverse strand, counting down.
GCAGGGTCTGTCTGTCTGTGTCGACATGCAGGGTCTGTCTGTCTGTGTCGACATGCAGGGTCTGTCTGTGTTGACATGCAGGGTCTGTCTGTGTCGACATGCAGGGTCTGTCTGTCTGTGTTGACATGCAGGGTCTGTCTGTGTCGACATGCAGGGTCTGTCTGTGTTGACATGCAGGGTCTGTCTGTCTGTGTTGACATGCAGGGTCTGTCTGTGTTGACATGCAGGGTCTGTCTGTCTGTGTTGACATGCAGGGTCTGTCTGTCTGTGTTGACATGCAGGGTCTGTCTGTCTGTGTTGACATGCAGGGTCTGTCTGTCTGTGTTGACATGCAGGGTCTGTCTGTGTCGACATGCAGGGTCTGTCTGTCTGTGTTGACATGCAGGGTCTGTCTGTCTGTGTTGACATGCAGGGTCTGTCTGTCTGTGTTGACATGCAGGGTCTGTCTGTCTGTGTTGACATGCAGGGTCTGTCTGTCTGTGTTGACATGCAGGGTCTGTTTGTTGCAGACACAGGATGTCAGGATTTGCTGACAGGTGGGAGGGAGGTCTGTCAGTCTGTCTGTCAGTAATCGCACCCGCCCCTCCCCCTCTCTCACTCTGTGCGGCTCCTCTCCTGCGGGGTGACCCCCTGTCAGCGCCCCTGGAGGGGGAGGGGGTCAGTCTCAGCTGAAGGGGGGTGCAGACAGCTGGGGGAGGAGGAGACCCCAACACTTCCTGCAGGGTTGGGTTTACTTCCGGGCCAGCAGTGTGAGTGGGAGGGGCATGAGAGGAAAGCAGAGAGTGTGAGAGGGAGGGGGAGGGAGTGTGAGAGGGAGGGGAGACTGGAAGTCACTGGGAGGGAGGGAGTGTGAGTGGTGTCTGCCTGAGGCTGCTGAGTGTTGGGAATGAGGGGAAAGTGACACTAGATACAGCCTGAGGGGAGAAGAAACACAGTGATATGAAACACCGAGAGACTGATAACACAGGGTTTATTTATGCTGAATATATGGAGGAACCCCCCCACACCCTGAATATATGGAGGAACCCCTAAAAACACACCCCCACACCCTGAATATATGGAGGAACCCCTAAAAAGACACCCACACACCCTGAATATATGGAGGAGCCCCTAAAAAGACACCCGCACACCCTGAATATATGGAAGAACCCCTAAAAACACACCCACACACCCTGAATATATGGAGGAACCCCTAAAAAGACACCCACACACCCTGAATATATGGAGGAACCCCTAAAAAGACACCCACACACCCTGAATATATGGAGGAGCCCCTAAAAACACACCCACACACCCTGAATATATGGAGGAACCCCTAAAAACACACCCCCACACCCTGAATATATGGAGGAACCCCTAAAAAGACACCCGCACACCCTGAATATATGGAGGAGCCCCTAAAAAGACACCCGCACACCCTGAATATATGGAGGAACCCCTAAAAACACACCCACACACCCTGAATATATGGAGGAACCCCTAAAAAGACACCCGCACACCCTGAATATATGGAGGAGACCCTAAAAAGACACCCGCACACCCTGAATATATGGAGGAGACCCTAAAAAGACACCAGCACACCCTGAATATATGGAGGAGCCCCTAAAAAGACACCCGCCACCCTGAATATATGGAGGAGACCCTAAAAAGACACCCGCACACCTGAATATATGGAGAGCCCCCTAAACACACACCCAGACACCCTGAACATATGGAGGACCCCTAAAAAGACACCCCCACCACCCTGAATATATGGAGGAGCCCCTAAAAAGACACCCACACACCCTGAATATATGGAGGAGCCCCTAAAAAACACACCCAGACACCCTGAATATATGGAGGAGCCCATAAAAAGACACCCGCACACCCTGAATATATGGAGGAACCCCTAAAAAGACACCCGCACACCCTGAATATATGGAGGAGCCTCTAAAAAGACACCCGCACACCTGAATATATGGAGGAGCCTCTAAAAACACACCCACACACCCTGAATATATGGAGAACCCTAAAAAGACACCGCACACCCTGAATATATGGAGGACCCCTAAAAACACACCCGCACACCCTGAATATATGGAGGAACCCCTAAAAAGACACCGCACACCCTGAATATATGGAGGAGCCCATAAAAACACACCCACACACCCTGAATATATGGAGGAGCCCCTAAAAAAGACACCCGCACACCCTGAATATATGGAGGAGCCCCTAAAAAACACCCCCACACCCTGAATATATGGAGGAGCCCATAAAAAACACCACCCACACCTGAATATATGGAGGAGACCCTAAAAAGACACCCGCACACCCTGAATATATGGAGGAACCCTAAAAAGACACCCGCACACCCTGAATATATGGAGGAACCCCTAAAAAGACACCCGCACACCCTGAATATATGGAGGAGCCCATAAAAACACACCCACACACCCTGAATATATGGAGGAGACCCTAAAAAGATACCCGCACACCCTGAATATATGGAGGAGACCCTAAAAAGACACCCGCACACCCTGAATATATGGAGGAGCCCATAAAAAGACACCCGCACACCCTGAATATATGGAGGAGCCCATAAAAACACACCCACACACCCTGAATATATGGAGGAACCCCTAAAAACACACCCACACACCCTGAATAAATGGAGGAGCCCATAAAAAGACACCCGCACACCCTGAATATATGGAGGAGACCCTAAAAAGACACCCGCACACCCTGAATATATGGAGGAGCCCCTAAAAACACACCCGCACACCCTGAATAAATGGAGGAGCCCCTAAAACACACCCCCACACCCTGAATATATGGAGGAGCCCCTAAAAACACACTGCACACCCTGAATAAATGGAGGAGCCCCTATAAACACACCCACACACCCTGAATATATGGAGGAGCCCCTAAAAACACACCCTAAATAATTGGAGGAGCGCCTAAAAACACCCCCACACCCTGAATAGATTTAGGAACCCAAAAAAACACCCCCTCACACCCTGAATAAATGGAGGAGCCCCTAAAATCCCCCCACACCCTAAATAAATGAAGGAGCCCCTAAAAACACACCCGCACACCCTGAATATATGGAGGAGACCCTAAATGAAAACTCCCTGAATAATTGGAGGAGCCCCTGAAAAGACACCCACACCCTGAATAAATGGAGGAACTCCTAAAAACACACCCTAAATAATTGGAGGAGCGCCTAAAAACACCCCCACACCCTGAATAGATGGAGGAACCCCAAAAAACACCCCCTCACACCCTGAATAAATGGAGGAGCCCCTAAAATCCCCCCACACCCTGAATAAATGGAGAAGCCCCTCAAAACACACTGCACACCCTGAATATTGTCACGGTTCCCGGATCCCACCACGCAGTCCTTAAAGCCCAACACTCCACAGAGCCCAAAAGCTACCAACAGAGTAGCCGTAGAAGAATCCCTAACTGTCTGGTCCTTAGAATTGGCCAGGTATACTAGCTAGACAGAAAGGGTTAATCAAAGACAATGTCGTAATACAAAACCAGGTCAGCAATACGGGGTAGTCAGACGAGCCAGAATCAGGAATATAGAGTATAGAATAGTCAAATGGAATAGTCGGGTCGATATCAGTGCAGAAGCGTAGTACAAGGAAATAGTCTAGGGCAACGGAAGGCAGAATAGTCAGAAAACAAGCAGAGGTCAATAACAGGTTAAATCACAAGAGAATTCAGGTACAAGGAGCTCAGGTATGGATAACCACGATCTGGCACTGCTTAGAAGGAACTGTTGGTTTTTAAAAGACCTTCACCAGACCGCGCCCCCCTCTCAAGTCGCACCTCATGCAGCCACCTCCCTGCCTGTTTCAATTTAAACCGGGTGTTGGTGAGCGAGCAGCATCAGACATGCTGCCCTCAAGCACACCGGAAAGGCTGGAAGCCCCCAACGTTACAGTACCCCCCTCTCCACGGGAGGCCACCGGACGACCAACAGGACAAATGGCAGGATGACCACCGGGGCGAGTGGCAGGACGACCACCAGGGCGATCGGGGTGCGAGGCATGGAACGCCCTGACCAACCTAGAGGCAGACATGTTGGAAGCCGGAATCCAGGACCGGTCCTCCGGACCATAACCCACCCAATCGACCAGGTACTGCAGAGCACCCCTGAACAGCCTAGAATCCAGAACTTTCCTAACCTCATACTCCGTCTCTCCATCAACCTGAACAGGTGGAGGAGGAGGAACGACCCGCTTGTACCTGTTACACAACAAAGGGAGGTGTGGAAGACGTTGTGCAAACGAAGATGTCTAGGAAGGGCAAGAGCATAAGCCACAGGGTTAACGTGGCGAATGATCTTGTATGGACCGATAAACCGAGGTGCCATTTTCATAGAAGGCACCCGCAACTTCACATTCCTATTGGACAACCAAACTCTATCCCCCACGTTGTAGGAAGGAGCTTGTAACCTATGCCTGTCAGTCTTGCGTTTCTGGACAGCAACATTGCACTCCATGTTTTTGCAAATCTGTCTCCAAATATCCTGTAGTTGTGTGAGATGTTCAGCGAGAGCCGGGATGGCCTGTTCAGCAAACTGAAGCGGTAGAGCCGGAGGAAAAAAACATAGATAGCAGAAAAAGGAGAGTGGCCAGTGGTCTCGTTAACGGCGTTATTACGTGCATACTCAGCCCACGGCAACAACTCCGACCAATTGTCTTGTTGTTGTGTGGTAAAGCAACGTATGTACTGCTCGAGACCCTGATTTGCCCTCTCTGCTGCCCCATTGGTTTGTGGATGATATGCTAAAGAGAAGGCCAATCACACCCCTATCTCCGCACAGAAATCCCTCCAGAAACGAGAGACGAACTGGGCTCCTCTGTCAGGAGGGCAGAAGATTCCTGGTACTCCAAAACATGAGTCGTGACTTCAAGCTTGGTCAGAATAGAACTGACTGTTTATTCACAGAGAGGACAGATAGAGTCAAGGACCAGCACATTTGCATACAATCAAACAGACAACATCACAGATCAGATAACTACCCAGGGCCTTCAAACAATGGAGAATGGGGGAATGAGAAAGCACGTAAACACAAGGAATTTCTTACTGAGAGAATTTACACAATAGCAGGTACTAATACAGAGATCTACACTATACAGGGAATAACACACAGACATCAGAAATCTTTAGTTAACTGGCATATCTATAAAACAGGGAAAATCACATTGGGTACTTATAAAAATAAGGGCTAATGAACTTTTAATAACACAAATAAATAAACACTTGAACTGTTGTACTGCGCTACAGCGTAGTGGCGGCCTTCCCGCCACATATCTCCCCCAAGTTACCAGTTGGCAGACCCGGTGAGACCCTCTGCGGGTCCACTTGGGGATGTCCACGGACCCCACCAAATATCTTTAAAAGGTCCACCAGTTCCCCAATAGTCTCTTTCATGTATGTCAAGTATGGTCCTTGACTCTATCTGTCCATTCTGTGAATAAACAATCAGTTCTATTCTGACCAAGCTTGAAGTCACGACTCATGTTTTGGAGTACCAGGAATCTTCTGCCCACTGTTCCAAGGAAAGGCTCCAGGTCTACAGCTTCGGCTTATTCCTGGGGGTGCTAGCCAGGCTCTCCACATACACCGGGCCTTGTGCTGTGGCTAAGGTACATGAGAAAAGTGTGAGAGTCACTAGGAGAAACTGGGTGTCTAGCGAGGAAGCAGCATTTGGCAGATGTGACCCTGTCCGGGCACAGAGATCTGTTACAGCGAGTAAACAGACAAGACCGTGGAAGCCACAATACGTTCAGGAGGAACTATAGGATTGTGGTCTTGTGTATTTGATTCATACGGGTCATATTGACGAGATAAGGCATCAGCCTTTACATTGCGGTCACCTGGTCTGTAAGTCAACACAAAATTAAACCGAGACAGTAGTAATGACCACCTGGCCTGTCTTGAGTTCAGACGTTTAGCATCCCTGATGTACGTAAGGTTCTTATGATCAGTGATTATCAACAAAGGGTCAAGAGTACCTACCAACAAATGTCTCCACTCTGACAGGGCAGACACAATAGCAAGCAATTCTCTGTAACCGATATCATAATTGCGTTCTGCTGGTGATAATTTTCTTAAAAAGAACCCACAAGGATGTAGAGGCTTCCCTGGAGACTCTCTTTGAGATAGGACAGCCCCAATGCCTATCTCGGAAGCATCAACCTCAAAAACAAATGGAATTCTGGGATCAGGATGCAGGTAACACTGGAGCGGAAGTGAAAGCCTGTTTGAGAGCTTCGAATGCCTGTTTGGATTGTGAAGACCAGACCTGGTTCTTCAGACCTTTACGTGTCATATTAATGATAGGAGAAGCTACAGCAGAATAATTCTTGATAAATCTATAATAGTTGGAAAACCCTAGAAACCTCTGTACGGCTTTGAGGCCTTGAGGGAGAGGCCATTCTGAGATAGACGTGAGTTTGGAAGGATCCATCTCAAAACCTTCTGGAGTGATAATGTACCCAAGAAATTTTACAGTAGTAATGTGGAATAAACACTTCTCCAGTTTGCAATAAAGACCATTGTCTAGTAGTTTTGCTAATACCTGTCTGACATGTTCATGGTGGGTTATAAGATCGGGAGAGTAAATTAGTATATCGTCTAAGTATACGATAACAAAGGATTGGAAAAAATCTCTGAGCACATCATTAATGAAATCTTGGAATACAGCTGGAGCATTACAGAGACCGAACGGCATGACCAGATATTCATAATGCCCACTCCTGGTGTTAAATGCTGTTTTCCATTCATGCCCATCTTTTATACGTATCAGGTTGTAAGCCCCTCTCAAATCGAGTTTTGTGTATACTGCTGATCCCCTTAACCTGTCGAACAGTTCTGATATAAGAGGGATAGGGTACACATTCTTGATGGTGATCTTGTTAAGACCCCTATAATCGATACACGGGCATAAATCTCCTTCTTTTTTAGATACAAAAAAGAACCCAGCCCCTGCTGGAGAGAAGAGGAACGTCTGATAAAACCTCTCTCCAAATTCTCCTTTATGTACTCCTCCATGATTTGGTTCTCTTTTATGGATAAAGGATATACTTTGCCTCGAGGAGGCATGGTACCTGGAGGAATATCTATGGCGCAATCATACGGTCTATGTGGAGGTAGTTTCTCTCCCTCTCTTTTATCGAATACAGCCCTGAGATCGGCATATCAGTCAGGAACCTCTGTAGACAATGGAGGAGCTGTAGGTGTGTTCAGGGCACCAATATGCTGAATGGGTATTAAACAAGTCCCAAAACAAGCAGGACTCCAAGACAGTATCTCTCCCTTAGCCCAATCAATAACAGGATTATGTTCCACCAACCAAGGGAAACCAAGCACAACAGGATTGGAAGGTGAACGGATAACCTGAAATATGATCTCTTCTTTATGCAAGAGACCAGTGGTAAGAACCACTGTTACAGTATCGTGAGTAATTCTGGGACAGGATAATGGCCTTCCGTCTATGGCTTCGACGGCCAAGGGTGTCTCTCTTTCAACCAGAGGGAGAGAAATGGAGGAAGCGTATTCAACATCAATGAAATTACCAGCAGCCCCAGAGTCAACAAAAGCGGTAGTACGCATGGTCTTGGTCTCCCAAGCCACGGATACTGGTAACAAGAGTCTAGTGTCTTTGACAGGAGACATGAAGGTCACACCCAAGGCCTGTCTCCTCAGTTGCCTTAGGTGCGGTAGTTTTCCGACTTATCATGCATTCTAGGGCGAGTGGGACATTGAAGTTATAAATGTCCTTTTAAACCACAATACAGGCACGATCCCTCACGAAGACGCCTTGTTCTCTCTTCCTCTGTAAGCCTAGTATGGCCTAGTTGCATAGGCTCAGAGGGAGGGGATAACTCTCTTGGTGGTGCCTGAAAGACAGGGGCCAACCTTGGTAATGGTCTCTTAGGTTCCTCTCTTGGAGTTCTTCTGTCCCTTATCTGATCATCCAGATCTATACAATAATCTATAAATTCACTCAACACCTCAGGTAGTTTACGAGGGGCCAACTCATGCATCAATGTCTCCGATAACCCCTCCATAAAAGCCAGAACCAGAGCCTCATTAGTCCAGTTCACGTTAGAAACCAACGTTTTAAATTCTATAGCATAATCAGATACAGTCCTGTTCCCTTGACGTATGCGGAACAAGGATTTGCCAGCTACCTTGGCCTTTCTGGTAGGATTAAACGTACGTTTTAACTCGGCTATGAATTCTTTATAGTTCAGTACGATAGGCTTCTCTGCCTCCCATAAAGGATTCGCCCATGTCAATGCTCTGCCAGACAGATGGTTAATAATGAACCCCACTTTGGCTATGTCAGTGATAAACATTTGTGGATTTAATTTAAAATGAATATCCACCTGGACCAAAAATCCCCAGCACTCCGAGGGAGTACCGTCAAACCTCATAGGAGCGGTCATGTGTACCTGGGATGTCTGAACAACAGAGGACACAGGTATATCAGGCAGAGGTGCAACCCCAGCTGGTTCCAGGTGAGCCGTACGAGTCAGGATAGTTTGTAAGGCGAGAGCAAACTGATCAATCCTATGGTCCTGCTCGTCCTGTCTGGATACAAAGTTACTCAAATGCTGTGTTAAGTCTGCGGGATCCATTTGGCCAGATCGTAATGTCAAGGTTCCCGGATCCCACCACGCAGTCCTTAAAGCCCAACACTCCACAGAGCCCAAAAACTACCAACAGGGTAGCCGTAGAAGAATCCCTAACTGTCTGGTCCTTAGAATTGGCCAGGTATACTAGCTAGACAGAAAGGGTTAATCAAAGACAATGTCGTAATACAAAACCAGGTCAGCAACACGGGGGTAGTCAGACGAGCCAGACTCAGGAATACAGAGTATAGAAAAGTCAAATGGAATAGTCGGGTCGATATCAGTGCAGAAGCGTAGTACAAAGAAATAGTCTAGGGCAACGGAAGGCAGAATAGTCAGAAAACAAGCAGAGGTCAATAACAGGTTAAATCACGAGAGAATTCAGGTACAAGGAGCTCAGGTATGGATAACCATGATCTGGCACTGCTTAGAAGGAACTGTTGGTTTTTAAAAGACCTTCACCAGACCGCACCCCCCTCTCAAGCCGCACCTCATGCAGCCACCTCCCTGCCTGTTTCAATTTAAACCAGGTGTTGGTGAGCGAGCAGCATCAGACATGCTACCCTCAAGCACACCGGAAAGGTTGGAAGCCCCCAACGTTACAAATATATGGAGGAGCCCCTAAAAAACACCCTGAATAATTGGAGGAACCCCTAAAAAGACACCCACACCCTGAATAAATGGAGGAACCCCTAAAAACACCCTGAATAATTGGAGGAGCCCCTAAAAGGACACCCTGAATAAATGGAGGAACCCATAAAAACACACCCTGAATAATTGGAGGAGCCCCTAAAACCACACCCACACATCCTGAATATATGTAGGAGCCCCTAAAAACACACCCTGAATAATTGGAGGCACGCCTAAAAACACACCCCACACCCTGAATATATGGAGGAGCCCCTAAAAATACATCCGCACATCCTGAATATATGGAGGAACCCCTAAAAACACACCAGCACACCCTGAATATATGGAGGCGCCCCTAAAACACACTTCCACACCCTGAATAAATGGAGGAACCTCTAAAAACACCCCCACACCCTAAATAATTGGAGGAGCCCCTAAAACACACCCTGAATGTATGGAGGAGCCTCTAAAAAAACACCCTGAATAATTGGAGGAGCCCCTGAAAACACACCCTGAATAAATGGAGGAACTCCTAAGAACACACCCTGAATAATTGGAGGAACCCCTAAAAAGACATCCACACCCTGAATAAATGGAGGAACCCCTAAAAAACACACCCTGAATAATTGTAGGAACCCCTAAAATCGCACATGCACACCCTGAATAAATGGAGGAACCCCCAAAAACACACCCTGAATAATTGGAGGAACCAATAATACCCCCCACACCCTGAATAAACGGAGGAACCCCTAAAAACACACCCCACACCCTGAATAATTGGAGGAGCCCCTAAAAACACACCCACACCCTGAATATATGGAGGAGACCCTAAAAACACACCCACACACCCTGAATATATGGAGGAGCCCCTAAAAACACACACCTGCACACCCTGAATATATAGAGGAGCCCCTAAAAACACACTCTAAATATATGGAGGAGCCCCTAAAACACACCTCCACACCCTGAATAAATGGAACCCCTAAAAACACCCCCCACACCCTGAATAATTGGAGGAGCCCCTAAAACACACCCACACACCCTAAATATATGGAGGAGCCTCTAAAAAAACCACCCTGAATAATTGGAGGAGCCCCTAAAAACACACCCTGAATAAATGGAGGAACTCCTAAGAACACACCCTGAATAATTGGAGGAACCCCTGAAAAGACACCCACACCCTGAATAAATGGAGGAACCCCTAAAAACACACCCTTAATAATTGGAGGGACCCCTAAAAACACACCCCCACACCCTGAATAATTGGAGGAACCCCAAGGCCCAGCCCCAGGGACCAGACCCCAAGCCCCAGAGACCAGAGCCCAGACCCAGGGACCAGACCCCAAGGCCCAGGGCCCAGACCCCAGGCCAGACTCAGGGCCCAGACCCCAGGGACCAGACCCAGGGCCCAGGTCCCAAGGCCCAAACCAGACCCAGACCCAAAGGCCATCATATACAGCCTGTTACTGTGAGATTTATTGCTGTGGATTCTGTGATACGTTCATACACCCCGCACATTACTGTGAGTTTTATTGCTGTGGATTCTGTGATACCCTCATACACACTGCACATTACTGGGAGTTTTATTGCTGTGGTGCTATGTTGTGTCCTTTTTTTTTTTTGAAGGGGTAGGAAAGCTGTTAGAGGTTGAGGGAGTGCTGGGGGGGCCCAGGGGGCCCCATCGTGAGGTTTAGTAAGGGGCCCCATCATTTCTGATGGCTGCCCTGCAGAATTCACCTGTAAACATGTAACACAGTGACTATATACATAATGCAGCTGTAAACATGTAACACAGTGACTATATACAGAATGCACCTGTAAACATGATACATAGTGACTATATACAGAATGCTCCTGTAAACATGTAACACAGTGACTATATACAGAATGCACCTGTAAACATGTAACACAGTGACTATATACATAATGCAGCTGTAAACATGTAACACAGTGACTATATACAGAATGCACCTGTAAACATGTAACATAGTGACTATATACAGAATGCACCTGTAAACATGTAACACAGTGACTATATACAGAATGCACCTGTAAACATGTAACATAGTGACTATATAGTTAAAAGAGCTAAACTGGCCATCGCTGGAATCCAGACGCACCCTTCACCTTTCCAGCCTGGTGTTTAAGAGCATTTCTGGGAAGCTGCCACCCTACCTGAATAGACTGCTTCCCCCAGCAGCTCCCTCATCCTATAACCTCCGATCCAAGAACAGCACCTTACTTGCAATACCACAATACAAAAAGACAGTGGCTCCATCCTCATTTTCCTACAGAGCACCACAATTATGGAATAACCTCCCAGACACCATCAAATCTTCCCCCAGTCTTAAGTCACTCAAGAGCTCCTTACTAACATACCTCAATACAGAATGCACCTGTAAACATGTAACCTAGTGACTATATTTCCTACATATTTATTTTCTGTTAATCTGTATATTTGTGTTGTTTTTAATATCTTGCATTGTATTACTTTGTATTTCTGTAACTGTAACACTTCATTGTTCTTGAACCCAGGACATACTTGAAAACGAGAGAAATCTCAATGTATCCTTCCTGGTAAAATCCTTTATAAATAAATAAATAAATAAATATACAGAAGGGCCTGTAAACATGTAACATAGTGACTATATACAGAATGCACCTGTAAACATGTAACATAGTGACTATATACAGAATGCACCTGTAAACATGTAACATAGTGTTTATATACAGAATGCACCTGTAAACATGTAACACAGTGACTATATACAGAATGCACCTGTAAACATGTAACATAGTGTTTATATACAGAATGCACCTGTAAACATGTAACATAGTGACTATATACAGAATGCACCTGTAAACATGTAACATAGTGACTATATACAGAATGCGCCTGTAAACATGTAACATAGATATGGAGGAACCCCTAAAAAGACACCCCACACACCCTGAATATATAGAGAAGCCCCTAAAAAGACACCCGCACACCCTGACTATATAGAGGAACCCCTAAAACGACACTCACACACCCTGAATATATGGAGCAACCCCTAAAAGACACTGCACACCCTGAATATATGGAGGAACCCCTAAAAAGACTAAGGATGAGTGTTCGGTTCGGATCTGTTCAATACGAACATCGGCTGTTCGAAAATACACGAACTTCGAACTTTTTTGGGACGTTCGCCAAAGGTTTGAAAAAATTATTATTTTTTGAAAATAGTATAAAAAATACTAAGAAATCTATAAATAAAGAGACTCTTTACTGCAGAATATTATAAGCAACGGTTTATTAGATATTGAATTAAAACGGGAATATTTTTAACATTGAAGCCTATGGGATAAAACATTCTTGTTACTAAAACATCAGGCAGACACGGCCCTCTAATCAGGCACTGTAGAGGGCAACCTGCCGGGGCCTCCGAAGGATCCCCTTGAGGAGCATGCGGCCGCCGGATGACAGAGCTGCGACTGTGCGGGCTACCCGCCCGGGTGCATGTGGCAGAGACAGGCGGCGCAGGGAGGGAGCCTCTACACAGTCTGCTTAAAATAATGCAACACAAACATTATATGTTTTCATGTTTTTATTGAACAGAACATGTAAACATTCACAGTACAGGGTGGAAAAAGTATGTGAACCTTTGGACTTAATAACTGGTTGACCCTCCTTTGGCAGCAATAACCTCAATCAAACGTTTCCTGTAGTTGCAGATCAGACCTGCACAAAGATCTGGAGTAATTTTGGACCACTCCTCTTCACAAAACTGTTTCAGTGTAGCAATATTCTTGGGATGTCTGGTGTGAATCGCTCTCTTAAGGTCATGCCACAGCATTTCAATCGGGTTGAGGTCAGGACTCTGACTGGGCCACTCCAGAAAGCATATATTGTTTTGTTGAAGCCATTCTTTTGTTGAATTACTTGAATGCTTTGGGTCATTGTCCTGTTGCATCACCCATCCTCTGAAGAGCTTCAGTTGGCGGACAGATGATCTTCCGTTTTCCTGCAAAATGTCTTGATAAACTCTGGAATTCATTTTTCCATCAATGACACCAATCTGTCCAGGCCCTGAGGCAGCAAAGCAGCCCCAAACCATGATGCTCCCTCCGCCATGTTTTACAGTGGGGATGAGGTTTTGATGTTGGTGTGCTGTGCCTTTTTTTCTCCACACATAGTGTTGTGTGTTTTTTCCAAACAACTCAATTTTGGTTTCATCTGTCCACAGAATATTTTGCCAGTAGTGCTGTGGAACATCCAGGAGCTCTTTTGCAAACTTCAAACGTGCGGCAATATTCTTTTTGGACAGCAATGGCTTCCTCCGTGGTGTCCTTCCATGTACTCCATTCTTGTTTAATGTTTTCCTTATTGTAGATTTGTCAACAACAATGTTAGCATGTGCCAGAGATTTCTGTAAGTCTTTAGCTGACACTCTAGGATTCTTCTTTACCTCATTAAGCATTCTGCGCTGTGCTCTTGCAGTCATCTTTACAGGACGACCACACCTAGGGAGAGTGGCAACAGTGCTGAACTTTCTCCATTTGTAGACAGTCTGTCTTACCGTGGACACATGAACATCAAGACTTTTGGAGATACTTTTGCAACCCTTTCCAGCTTCATGCAAGTCAACAATTCGTTTCTGCGAGGCATGGTTCACATCAGGCAGTGCTTCTTGAAACCAGTTAACCCAAAACTGGTGTGTGTTTTTAAAGGGCAGGACAGCTTTCAGCAACACATCCAATAATATCACACTGATTGGACTCAAGGTTGGCTCACTCCTGGCTCCAATTAGCTCTTGGAGAAGTCATTAGGCTAGGGGTTCACATACTTTTTCCGCCCTGCACTGTGAATGTTTACATGTTATGTTCAATAAATACATGAAAAAATATAATGTTTGTGTTGTATTATTTTAAGAAGACTGTGTTTTTCAAATTGTTGTGACTTAGATGAAGATCAGAGCACATTTTATGACCAATTTATGCAAAACTCCACATAATCCCAAAGGGTTCACATACTTTTTCTTGCCACTGTATATATATATAGATAAGATATATATCTATATTCTTATAAATATATATATCCAGACTTGTATTACACACACATTTTGGCAACTAATTACCCCCCCCCCCATTTGGCTGATCCCTCCAGAAGAAATGTTGAACCCGATAGAGCAGAGAAGAATAATATATATATTCTCTGCTCTGTCGGGTTCAACATTTCTTCTGGAGGGATCAGCCAAATGGTGGGGGGGGGGGCGCATTTAGTTGAGATTGTCCACATGCCACCCCCCATGTGCGTATGTGTATATATGGTCTGAGGTCTTTGGGTGGGTGTATATATATATCTGCGTGTTGATATATATGTATATATAGGTCTGCGTGTTGATATATGCATATTACACGGCGCTCCGTGTCCCTATAATATATATGATCAGGGGTTACTTTTTTTTATATTTTTATACTATTCCTATTAAATTAACAGTAATTTTTGATGTATTTTATTGAGTAGAAACTTTTTTTGCCTATATAACATGTGCTTTGTGAAAATAAAACGGTTTTGTGTGTACATTTTAATTTAGTTAGTGGATTCCTGTCCTGTGCGGTGAGAAGCAAACGTAATGCAGTGTAGACACCTTGCGAGGCGGAGCGGAGTGAAGTCAAGCCTGCAAAATGTTTGCTTCTCTTCTCTTCGCTACGCTGTGCGTCGCTACATGCTCAGTGTGTCTCGCCTTTATTCCCGCATCTCTAGCTTACCGAATCAGTTTGTATACTTGTTACTGACCCTGCTTGTTCTGAGGACCCGATCTGTTGCCGACTTTGCCTGCCATTTGACTATTCTCTCTGTGTATTCCCTGCCTGTTCTGTTTGCTTCCTGTTGCTACTGGTGTGCGCCGATTCTCACCATATACAGTAGCGCAGTACAAGTGCCTAAACATTGCTGACCTGGTTTTGTTATAGCTGCTGATGTAACTGTAACGTTGGGGGCTTCCAGCCTTTCCGGTGTGCTTGAGGGCAGCATGTCTGATGCTGCTCGCTCACCAACACCCGGTTTAAATTGAAACAGGCAGGGAGGTGGCTGCATGAAGTGCGACTTGAGAGGGGGGCGCGGTCTGGTGAAGGTCTTTTAAAAACCATCAGTTCCTTCTAAGCAGTGCCAGATCGTGGTTATCCATACCTGAGCTCTTTGTACCTGAATTCTCTCGTGATTTAACCTGTTATTGACCTCTGCTTGTTTTCTGACTATTCTGCCTTCCGTTGCCCTAGACTATTTCCTTGTACTACGCTTCTGCACTGATATCGACCTGGCTATTCCATTTGACTATTCTATACTCTGTATTCCTGATTCTTTCTCGTCTGACTACCCCCGTGTTGCTGACCTGGTTTTGTATTACGACATTGTCTTTGATTAATCCTTTCTGTCTAGCTAGTATACCTGGCCAATTCTAAGGACCAGACAGTTAGGGATTCTTCTACGGCTACCCTGTTTGTAGCTTTTGGGCTCTGTGGAGTGTTGGGCTTTAAGGACTGCATGGTGGGATCCGGGAACCATGACAGTAACTGAATAGATCAGGGATCTCTTCTGCATTATCAAAACCTCCACCACTGCACTCTTCCACAATATCTCAGAGGGGTTACGGTGTGAAGGCACTTGCTGCCACCAAAGGCACAATATTTGGGTGCACTTACATTGAGTTTGGATCGTGTTCGAGTTCGAAGTTGAACCTTTGAAAGTGTTCGAGTTCGAAGTCGAACCGAACACGGGGGCGTTCAGCTCATCCCTAAAAAAGACACCCGCACAAGGGGGAGCAACGGGGCAATCCCCCCGAGAAAATATTGCCAAATGCCGAGTGCTTCTGTTCCTGCGAGAGGCCGTCGGCATGAAGCTCGGCCAGTCGCCTGGGATCCACAAGCCGCGATCTCGCGAGATCGCGGAGTTCACGAGATCTCGTTAACCCTGGGATCTTGCGAGACTGCGGCTTCTGCATGGTTCCCAGGTGAGCGGCAGAGCTTCATGCCGACAGCCGCTCGCAGGAACAGAAGCACTCAGAGGGGCCTGGCCTGGCAAGAGACCACTGGGACCACATGAGCTGGGGCCAATATATATATCCATGTGAGCTGGGGCAATATATATGTCCATGCGAGCTAGGGGCAATATACATATCCATGTGAGCTGGGGGCAATATATATATCCATGTCAGCTGGGGGCAATATATATACATGTAAGCTGGGGGCAATATATATATGTATATATATATATATCCATGTGAGCTGGGGGCAATATTTATATCCATGTGAGCTGGGGCAATATATCCATGTGAGCTGGGGGCAATATAGCCATGTGAGCTGGGGGGCAATATATATATACATATAAGCTGGGGGCAATATATCCATGTCAGCTGGGGGCAATATATATATCCATGTGAGCTGGGGGCAATATATATCCATGTGAGCTGGGGCAGTAGATATAAAATGTGAGCTGGAACAAGATATATATCCATGTGTATGCTGGGGGCAATATATAAATATATATCCATGTGTGAGCTAGGGGAAATATAAATATATATATATATATGCGTGAGCTGGGGCAATATATTACATGTGAGCTGTGAGGGGGGGTACCCTGGGCCCCTGGTATGGAATTGTTCGCAGGGCTGCGCAGATGGGGTGCCACGTGTGTCCTGCCAGCATGGAAAGGGTGCACTGTGCATCCCACACCTAGGTTAACCTATGGGAGGGGGGTACCCTGGGCCCCTCGTTTGGAAAAGGTTTGCAGGGCTCATGAGCCACATGAGAACAGAGGCTGTGCAATGTTCTGGGGAGGGTGAATGTAACGAGCACAGCTTGCGATTAGGCGCGTCTCTGCCTGTCACTGTGAACCCAACACCAGCTCTTAACCAAAACTGGTAGAATTCCCCCCCAAAACCTGTGTCTGGATCTGCCCCTGACCTGCACACCCTGAATATATGGAGGAGCAGCTAAAAAGACAATCCACACCATGAATATATGGGGGAGACCCTAAAAACTCACCCACACACCCTGAATATATGGAGGAGCCCCTAAAAAGACACCCGCACACCCTGAATACTGGAGCCTATAACCAGACTCACTCCTTGTTGCTCAAACATTTCCCATGGCTTCAAATCGCGTTTAAACATGAACAAAAACGGTAAAAATGAGCTCAGCGCACAGCGGTGAAATGGCTCAAAAAAATATTTTTTGGTTAAAAATGCTTTTTTAAAAAAATAGTTTTTTATTGTTTCCTGTCCCCCAGGGCAGTACCCAGGCCTCCATACACCTTTTCTGACCAATATCTTGCATATATAGAAGAAAAATAGGGAAACGGTGGCGCTTAGGATAGGGAGAGGAAGAAGAGACCTCAGGGTCGATCGCTAGAACACCTAGATAGGTAGATCCCAAACTGACACCAGGAGAATCATGTAAAGAAAAAATACTAGTGCAGCGCTCGTAATAAATAGCCCACCTCCAGTGAGGACAGGATTAAGTAAGGAGTAACACTTACATAAAAACAGGGTATGTCGTTATGGACCAATTCAATATATTCACATGTATGGTGTAAGCAAGAGAAAAAAATAGAATCTCATAGTGTAAAAAAGTAGGTAAATCGTATTGTATTCTTTAAAACGTATAGTGTACCACTCACATTTCAAAGAGCGTCAAAACGCTCTATGGGTTCAGCATACAGGCATTTTTTTCGGGCATGCCTGTCGGCCTCAACAACATTGAAGTCTCACTCTGTCTCTGTTTCTCAGGAATAATCAGAGAATAAAGGGAAGATAGTGCGGAACGTTAATATATACAGTTTCAATATGTAGATGAAAAAAACGCACTCACCCCGTTGGAGCCTATAACCAGACTCGGAGTGTAGTCGCTTGAGGTTTATGGGGAACCTGTATACATGCAGTAGGCCGGCAGAAAATTCCCACTGGAGCCTATAACCAGACTCAGAATGTAGTCACTTGAGGTTTGTGTTACACCTGTATACATGCAATAAGCTAGCAGAAAATTTTGACCCAACCAATGATTCAGAAGAAGGAGGAAGGGAATGAGAAAAATAATAAAAAATATTTTTAATCCTGGTTGTCCAAGTAAAATCACATAGAACAAAAAGAAAAAAGAATCAATAAAAAGCAAGGATCCAAACGCGTTTCGCACTGCACAATAATGGGCTTCATCAGTGGAGAAAAAAACATTACACACATAACTGTGTCGAAGGTTTAAATAGTTTTGACCTTCAATCATCATAGGTCACATGAGCACCCGACGTAGGCGGTGCACAGGTCCGTACCGCCGTCACAACTTCGGTAAACATCCGGGAATCTCCCCATCACTCAAGAGTCGCCACATCCGCCCGGTCTAAGGCGGAAGTGGAGGCAGCATCAAGTTAGAGGGAAACTCCACCCTTTCAGCCCCCAAACCACACCCCGACCCAAGGGCAAAACTGAGAATTAAACCGCATAACAACCGGAGGGCGGAGTCACGGGCCGCCATCAGTGTAGCACATAAACCACAAACAGTCAAATTCATTGCGGTTATGCGTCCACATCTCTTCTTAGTAAGTGATATCCATAATGGTCTTTACTGTAATGGATCTAGAGTGCATAGGGAGTTGTCCATATGATCTTTGTGCGGGTCACTGCTCATCTTTAGTTGGATGCAGCCGTAGACAGCTGCAGATATCCTCTCTCGCTTCTCACAACGATACATTCCACACAATGGATACATAAAGATAAAACATGACAACAAACAAAGTATAAGTATAATACCTCCTATAAAAAGTGGCATAGCTCAAAATCTTTATTTAATCCATGTGGAATTAGAGTATCTAGTGTAAAAATCAGCCTCATCTCCTCCTGATTCAATTTTTGTATAAAATCTTCCCCCCTCCAATTCTTTTTTTTTTTTTTAAAAATAATATTTTATTTTTGCAAAAAGTATAAATGGGATACAAAATGAAGAAAAGGGGTAAAACAGTAATGTACACAAAAGGGGGAACATCGGAACAGATAACAACGGCAACGATGCGGAGCGGTATCCAGTAGCAATTGCTCCACAGATTGGCATGAACATTAAAACATCAACGCCAAATTTAGATAACATTTAGTTAGTCCTGTCCCTTGGGAAGGTTTAAATAAAGGGAAGAAGTCAGAGAATGAGAAAGAGAAGACAGGAAAGAAGAGAAAAGGGGGGAAGAAAGCTATCAGAGAGACAGAAGAGAGAGTGTAAAAGAAACAGAAGAAAGGGGAAGATGGAGGGGAGCGGGAGGGTGATAGGGCCAGGGAGATTGCATCGGTAGACTCAAACGCCTATATTAGGAGAAGGATAGGTTAATAAATGAGAGAATGTATGGTGAGCAGAGGGATCAGGGTAGTGGGCTGTCAGCAGCAATACAGTAGGGCATAATATTCAAGAGTGCAAGGAAGGAATCCCCGTATATTAAATTAGCTTGTAAAGCAAGTGTTCTTGCCATAACGACCAGGGGTCCTAGGCACTATACACTGAGGAAGGGGCTGTGTCCCCGAAACGTTTGTTTTGTGTTTTCTTTTTGTTTATTTAAAATAAATGTGGTAGCACCATTCCTTGCAGCGCTGGAGGTATCTTTTTTCCATACTTGCTTAAGATTCATTACCCTCTTGGTTGGATGTACGAGAGTGAATTGCCTCTCCAGCAGCAGCTGAGTATATTTTCATAAATTTTCTTAAAGAACTTTCTTTTGGGTATTGTGGATACTCAACCCCATACGTAATTTTTGTGTTCCTATACGACCAGAGGTCCTGTTTCGGCGCAGAGAGATCAAAGTATGACAGAGCCAGGGCTTCGGAGTAAGCCAGGTCGGAGATCATCTTAATCAGTGCAGGGAGGATAGGGGATGTGGTTTGTTTCCAGAGTCTGGCTATGAGCAGAAAACAGCAGCATATAATAACGCAAAATAGTTTTCGTTGGCGCGTTAACCCTCTCACTGCATCTGGGAGAGCCCCCAGGATGTAGAGTTCCGGGGTAAATGGAACTGGGATGCCCAGAACGTCATCCACAAATTTCACCACCGCTAACCAGAATGGTAAAAGCACAGGACAATTCCACCATACATGTAGCATAGAGCCCCGATTATTGAGGCATCTCCAGCACATATCAGTAACATTTTTATTGCAGTGACATTCTCTGACGGGTACCATATACCATCGGTACAGCACTTTGCGTCTTGTCTCGAAAAGGGAGACACACCGGGAAGCCCCCTTGTCAAACAAAAATACATGAGTCCACTGTCTTGCCGTGAGGGACACATTAAGTTCTATTTCCCAAGCCTTCTGAAATGACCATCTAGGAGAGTCGGTTGTGGCTAACAGCGATCTATAGCATAGGGAAAGGAGTTTGGTGGAGTGCGAGGGGTAGGTAGCAAAAGATTCAAAAGGTGAAAGCACAGGAGGGCTTTCCGGGGGTAATCTCGTTATTCCCAGCTTTCCCATGTAAGAGTTCAATTGGAGAAACGAAAGGAATGCAGAAGAAGGTATCCCATATTTAACCTGCAGTTGGGAGAAGGAGAGGAGAGAGGAAGCCTGAAAGAATTGAAACACGTGGTTAACTCCGTTCTGTATCCAGGGTTTAGGGTTAAAAAATGGGAGTGCATAGGACAAGGCAGACATTGGCGTAGCTAATGATAGAGGATATAAAGAGGTCAGAGTGCGAACATGATGATCCCACATGGAAAAATACCATTTAGTTATCTGGAGGACCGATGGGAGGGGGGGGTGTCTGGATTTAGTTGGTGTGAAGAGTAAACACGCAAACGAAGTGGTTGGTATCGATACCAACTGTATGTATGTCCATTGGGGACTGTTAACATAGAAGGATTCGCTTAGGGAGGCTATGACTGCAGCTCTATAATAAGTGAGGATCTGGGGAACTTTAAGGCCCCCTCTGTCCGGAGCGGAGGTGAGGACTTTAAATGGGATGCGCGGGCTCTTTCCATTCCACATAAACGAGGTGATATCCCATTGTACCAAATTAAGAAGGGAGTGGGGTACAGATATGGGCAGCATACAAAAAACATATAGTAGTTTAGGTAGTATCGTCATTTTAACAGCTGCCGCCCTGCCCAGCCAGGACAGTTTCACTCTCCTCCAGTTCTGTAATAGTATCCTCACTTCAGTGAAAATCTTAGTGTGGTTTAGTGGCATGACACTGTTGAGCCGATTGGGAATCGTGACCCCTAGGTATCCGATACCCTGTTCCTTCCAAACAAAGGACCACCGAGCCTTTATAGATTGTAAATCTTCTGGGGAGACGCCTAAAGCCATGGCTTGAGTTTTAGGCATATTGATGGAATGGTAGGAGACTAAGCTGTAGTCGTTCAAGGCTGTGTGCAATGAGGGTAGAGACGAGACAGGATTAGTAAGCGTCAGGAGTATGTCGTCAGCGAACAGGTTTAGTTTAAACGTCCTGGGGCCAATATGCATTCCACCTATACGATCATCTTGTCTTATGGCTTGAGCTAGGGGCTCCAGTATTAAGGCGTATAATAAAGGTGATAGGGGGCAGCCTTGGCGTGTGCCATTCATAATATTAAATGCCCCCGAGAGGAAGCCACTGTTCAGTACTTCAGCTGAGGGTTGTGCGTATAGCGCCATGATAGACTGTATGTGTTCCTGTAAAAAGCCAAATTTGTCAAGAATGCGTTTCAGAAATCCCCAATCAACCCTATCAAATGCTTTTTCCGCGTCTAGAGATTGCCAAAGGCATGGGATATCGTATGTGGTTCGATATTCTAAGAGGGCTAGCAATTTCTTCGAGTTTCAGTCCCTTGTCTCCCCTTATTAAATCCCACTTGGTCCCTGTCAATGAGAGTAGGGAGGATGTCGTTTAGTCGTGTAGCTAGCAGTTTGGCATAGATCTTAACCCATTCGCTGCTGAGGCTTTTCCCGCCCCTGTGCTGAGGTCATTTTTACCGATTTTGCTCATCATGTTTAAACGTGTTTTGAAGGCTTATTTTAGTATATGACCCAGACATATTATATATCGTTCTTTCCGTCAGACTCGGCAGATTCATAATATGTCATTATTATAAGTATATGTCATGACCTGTCTGTATATTATAACAAAAAAATGCAATAAAATATGAATTTTCAATAATTTACAACGTGTAAAGTGTTTTTTTTTCACATTTTAACATGCGAGCAATTGCGGTTATATTTTGTATGGGGTGCGCTTGTTAAAAAAATTAGAAATGGGGTCTCGTTACTTTTTTTTTGGGGAAAATTACGCAATTTTTAACAAACGCACCGCATACAAAAATCATTAGTGCAGCATTATTGTTCACATTATAATTGAAATGGGAACAATATTGCTGCATTAACGAACCAAAAAAAGAAAAAAAAACTTGTTTATTTATTTTTTATAATTTTTTTTTAAATATTTTTTTATTTTTATTTTTTATTTTATTTTTTTTAAAAAACTTTTTTCATACTCATGTTTGGTATTGTTGGAACGGCCATGCTCTGGCCGATCCAACAATACCAAACATTAACCCCTGACTGCCACGGATCGGGAGATAGGGGGTTCATTGGAACCCCCTATCCACCATTGGTGGCAGTTAGGGGTTAACTCCAGGACTGGCATCATCGTGCTATGCACGATGACGCCAGTCCTCAGGGGGCATTCCCGGAAGCTTGGCCGACATCCAAGATGTCAGCCAGCTCTGGGAAAGGATAACGAACCGGCGCTTTTCGGCGCCGATTCGTGATCCGGCCCCCATGGGGTTAATGCCAGGTACCATTTGGAAGGGCAGGCTATGCCCTTCCAAACGGTGCCTGGGTTAACCCCCTGCACGCCGCCGATCGGGAGGGAGAGAGGTCCGAAGGACCTCCCTCCCCTCCCTTTCAGGCGCCCCCTCCCCACATGCGGGGGGCGCCTTAATTAGGTGTCATCGCGCCCCGTGATGACACCTAATTACTCCGGCGGCGGTTCCGGGTGCTGGGCTGACATCGAGGATGTCAGCCCGCACCGGGGGGGCCAGCGATCGGCCGGAACCCGGCCGAACGCTGGCCCTAAAGGGAGGACGCGCTCAGCGCGTCCTCCGCAAGGAATGATACTGCAGGTGGACGCGCTGAGCACATCCTCCGCAGTGAAGTGGTTAATATCCGTGTTCAATAATGAGATAGGGCGAAAGTTGGGACAAGAGGTCGGGGCTTACCCAGCTTGGGTAGGGTAATGACCGTGGCTTGTAATATTTCCCTGGGAAACGAGCCCGCCGAGGAGGCTCCTTCAAATACTCTAATTAAGTGGGGCTTCAGAAGAGACGAGAATGCTTTGTAATAACAGGACGGGAAGCCATCAGGACCAGGAGCTTTGCTATTAGGGAGTGAGGAGACGACTTTCGTGACCTCGTCCAGAGAAAATGGTTGTGATAGTAAGTCTGTTTGTGCTCTAGTCAGGTTGGGGAGATTAATGTGTGACAGGTAGTTATCTATATCAGTGAGCATGGGTTGTAGGATTGTCTCATCTTTGTTTAAGTTGTAAAGAGAGGAATAGTAGGCTGCAAACTCTTCAGCAATGTCGGTAGGTTTATGTATTACGGAGTGGTTAGCAGTGTGAAGTTTGTCTATACGGTGTCTTGGTTGGAGTGCGTGCAGTCGGCGCGCCAGTAATCTGCTGGGTTTATTACCATAGGCATAAAATCTAGCCTTAAGACGTTGCAGGTGGGAAAAATGAGTTTGTTTGTCAAGTGCGTGTAATTCGTCGTGTGTCTCACTTAATTGACGAGCAGTGGTGTCTGAGGGGGATAGTTTGTGTGACCGGTACAGAGAGTCAAGTCTTTGTAGAAGGAGAAGACGAGCGGCCACCTTAGATTTCTTAAAATGAGATGCCCATTTTATACAGTGTCCTCTCAAAACTGCCTTATGGGCCTGCCAGACAGTCACTGCTGGCAAATCGTCGCTTGTATTCAATTCAAAATACGATTGCAGTTGTGTTTCCAGGTCAGTTTTTAGCCGTCACGTCGGATAGGACTGTTTCGTTAAGGCGCCATGGTGAGAGGCCATATGGTTTGTAATCATCTTTTAAGATTAGGGTCATTGGGGCGTGGTCGGAGCAGGAAATAGTGCCAATGGAGCAGTGCTCCACCCATGGGAGTGAGTGGCCCTGTACCATCATATAGTCAATTCTAGTGTGGGTTTTGTGTACTTTAGAATAAAATGTATAATCTACCTCGTTAGGGTGGAATAAGCGCCAAACGTCGTGGAGGTGGTAATCCGTCAACAGGGCTTGGAATCTGTCAATTTGCCGTTTACGTTTACCCATCAGGGGGCGAGAGCCAAAACTCAAGGTATCTTTAAGCGGGTCTAAGCTGAAATTCAAATCCCCACACATTATAAGGGTACCAATAAGGACGAGAGATATTTTTTCTAGCATAGTTGTAACAAACGTCACTTGGATGTCGTTGGGGGCGTACACATTGACAATAGTATAAACTCTATGGTTCATTGAGCACACTAAAATAAGGTATCTTCCAGCCGGGTCAGACAATTTCCGGTGCAAATCGAACACAACATCATTTCTAATAAGAGTAGAGACTCCTTTAGATTTAGAAGGGCTTGTGGAGTGAAATTGGGTGGAGTAGTTCGGCCAAAGCAGAGGAGCGTGTGAGAGCCTTTTAAAATGGGTTTCCTGCAGGCATATGACATTCGCCCTTAAAAGATCGAGTTCTTTATAAAGTGTCCGCCTCTTATATGGGATGTTCAAACCTTGAACATTATATGACATTATTTTCACCATGGGGATAGGTGTACGGAATGCGTAATGTAGGGGGAACAAAAAATACGATTCTTTGAATAGTTACCCAGGTGTTCGTCGGATGGGAACTGCTGATATGAGGAAAAAAGAAGGAGTTGTGAGTACTGGAATGAGCATTGTTCTACAGCATGCGGGCTGATGATGCAACACAGAAGGATATGAGGCTGATGGGGGTGAATCCAATAGTCCCTGGAAAAGAAAGGTGGGAGGGAGAAAGGGAAGAGAAAAAAAAGTCATAGAAAAAACTATATACAAAAAATAGTTCAAAAATCTCCTGTGTGGCAGCAATCCTTTTGCAATGCCACATCTCTCAGCAAGAGAGGGAGAGAGTGAGGGAACGTGGGAGAGACGAACTCTCAACTGGACGGAGCCGCCAGACCTTGGTGTCGTGGTATATCGTCAAGGACGTCATGACAAGATGTCGAAGTCGGCGGAGGATGTCTCGATGAATTTTCGAAAAGTGGAGTAAAACAGGTAAGAACAAGGGGCATTCGGCCCGGTTTTCCCTTGTGGACCTTTTTTCATTCCTTCTGTATCCTCCGAGGGAGCGTTGAAGTCGGTTGATTCGGCGGTGATGGGGTGAGGTCTCTTTCCGACAGGAACTGGAGGCCCTGTTCCAATGTTGTCACCACGCGTTGAGAGCCATCATGTGAGATCAATAGGTTTTGTGGGAAACCCCAGCGATATGGGATATCATGTTGACGTAGTGTGGTGGTTACCCTCTAGAGCGAGCGCCTAAAATCAAGCGTGCGTTTCGCCAGGTCAGGAAATACTTGCAAGTGATTGTAATTAGGAGACCTTGCTTGTAGATTTCGTAGAGCCTGGAAGATAAGTTCCCTGGGCCTGAAGTAATGATGGCGTAAGATTACATCACGCGCAGTGTCTATTGGCATCGTGGACGGATGCGGCAGACTGTGTATGCGGTCCATCAGCAAAGAATCTGGGGTCAGCTCAGGCACCAAGTGTAAAAAAAAATCGGTAACATAGGAAGCTAGTTGCTGGGTTTTAACACTTTCTGGGACGCCTCGAATTTTCACATTATGCCTGCGGGAACGGTTCTCAACATCAGCAATTTTGGTCAAACATCCCTCCAGCGTGTCCTCTAGTTCCTGTACCTTGTCGGCCATATCGTTCTGTGCATCAGCATATTCCCCCATTTTATCCTCCAAATGAGAGGTGCGGTCTGCTAGGCCCTGGATGTCAGCTCTAATCTCTTTGGCCATTTCTTTAAGCTGCGATTTTAAGTCTGCAGACATAGAGGAAAGCATACCTTCTAAAGTAGTGGTAAGAGCTTTCATTTCAGTGCCTGTAGCCGGACCCTCCGTCTGTGTTATCGCGGGTGTTTCCGGGCTCGAGAGGCCAGCGCCATCTTGAATTCCAGCTGCCGATTTTTTTGGGACAGGACGCGGTGAAAAGAACTCGGATTTAGCCGCCGATTGTTTGGTTTTGCTCTGAGACATCTCCCACCGCCGATCGAGTCATTTCTGGGTTAATTAGGTGCTTGTAAAGGTGTTTTTTGTAGCTTTCTCTAAGGTCTGTGCTCAGAGCTCCTCAGTCAAGCCGCCATCTTAAACGGCGTTCAGCCACGCCCCCTCCAATTCTTTTTTATTTGTTTAAGGGCAAAGAATTGCATCCCTTCCACGGAACAATTATAGATTTGTTTAAAATGAGATGATAGGGAATGTTGGTCATATCCTTTCTTGATATTTCTAATATGTTCCGTTATCCTAACCTGCATGGGTCTGATGGTTTTTCCAATATAGACCAATTGACAGGGGCATATGATCGCATATATAATATTTTTCGAGTAGCAAGTAAGCACCCCTTTGATTTTAAAGTTAGTATTAGGATTCATCTGATATTCCTTGAGGTATGTTTTCTTCGATTTCGTATTCCTACATGCAGCACAAGCCCCACACCCATAGAATCCTTCATTTAGTATTAAAAAAATCTTGCTGGGACTTTTTAGCTTCATATGCATATACTAAAGAACGTTTGATGTTTCTCGCCCCCCTATTTATAATGGTAGGTCGTTTGTCAAGAATCATTTCAAGGATTTTGTCCTTCATTAGAACCGGACAATATTTTCTGATCGCTTGATTAATTGACCCCGTCTGTGCGTTAAAGTTAGAGACAAAAGGAACATTGTCCGTTAAATTAACCTTATGTTTTTTCTTATAAGCATCTCAGTTCTTTCTTTCTGTTTAACCTCCTCCAGTACTCTATCTAATTGTTGTGGTTGATATACTTTATTTAAAAAGTCTTTCTTCATGCCCCCTGCCTGTTGTAGAAAAACCTGTTCTTCTGTGCAATTACATTTTAGTCTTGTGAACTGGCTTTTCGGTATGCTCTGAAGCCATACTTTAGAGTGGCAACTAGTAAAATTGATAAAGCTATTAGTATCAACTGGCTTAAAATTAGTTTTGGTCTTTATCTGGTCATCCTCCACATATATTGTTAGATCCAAATAATTAATCTCATTAATACCGACATTCAAATCCAGCTGTACACCCCATTCATTCTGGTTCAGAAACTTATGAAACTCCTCTAACTCCAATTTCGACCCCTTCCAAATAAAAAATAAGTCATCTATGTACCGGCAATATAACACCAGGTCCGCAGCCCAGCCAGGCGAACCCAACACAAATCGGGATTCCCAACTCGCCATGAAAAGGTTCGCGTAGCTGGGTGTGAACCTGGTGCCCATTGCCGTGCCTGTCTGCTGATAGATTTGTCCATCAAAACAAAAAAAGTTATGATGTAGTATAAAGTGAATGCTATCCTTCCTGGTAAAATCCTTTTATAAATAAATAAATAAATAAATAAATAAAACGCCCTCCAAAACTAAATCAATCTGAGCACCATCGGATTTTTTAGTTTGTATTAGATGTTCTCTGACTGAATCACATCCTCTTTCATGGGGTATGATTGTGTAAAGGGAATGAACATCACAAGTCACAAAAAGGTAGTTAGGTTCCCATTTAATGTTATTAGGTTCTCGTATGAGATGCATACCATCTTTAAGATAGGAGGGGGTCTCTTGTACTACTGGTTGCAGCAGCATGTTGATGTACTGAGACAGTCGACTTGTCACTGAATCACTGCCAGATATGATCGGGCGACCTGGGGGATTATTGGCATCCTTATGGATTTTAGGAAGTATGTATATTATTGGCACTTTAGGATGAATCATACACAAATATTTGTATTCTTGTTCATTAAGAATGCCTTCCTCTAATCCTCTCTTTAATAGTTGTTTACATGCGGCAGATGTTTCGATCATCGGATTATTGGTAGTTTTTTATATGTATTTGTATCATCCAATAACCTATGAAGTTCTTGATTATAATTCTCTTTAGTCATGAGTACCACTCCCCCCCTTGTCTGCTGGCTTTATAATTAATTGTGGATCATCTTGCAAATTAAGTAGACCTTGCTTTTCTTTTCTAGTGAGATTGTACTTAATTTTCTTTTTTTGAATGCCATCTCCCTCAGACATAACTAGATGTTCAAAAGCTCTCATTTCGTGTGAAATGAGCCATTTCGGAAAAAAAGTTGATTTGTCTCTTAGATTAGTATGGACAAATATATCCTTCTGAGGGACCTCTCTCTCCAATGGATTTTTTTGGAAAAACTTTTTCAAACATATCTTTCTTTGAAACTTTTGAAGGTCCAAATAAACATCAAATGTGTTTAATTTGGACATAGGGGCAAATTTAAGTCCTTTATTCAGTACTTGAATTTCATCCTCAGTTAATACTTTAGGAGTTAGATTGAAAATTCCTTAATTGCTACTTGTTTTCCCTCCTTCCCTTTCTTATTGGCCCCCCTTCCTCGTCATCCCCTTCTGTTTATCCTTAGGATCTCTTTCCTAACGATTTTCCTATGGTGGAGGTACCGGGTTCAAGTGTGAGATCTTTCTTTTTTTCTGTTTTGGGATGATCCTCCCGAAAACCCTTATCCTGTTCCTCTAATCTAAGACATTCAAATTTATTTTGGGTGAGATAGTTTCTAGTAGGGGACATATTTTGGTTCCATTTAGATGTCCATTGATACCCGTCTGGGTTCTTAGGAAGCATGGAAGAATTGGTGGTCGGGTATATTTCATTGAAACTAATTAGTGTAGGAGTACCCATAGCAATAACATTTGTGTTTCCCTCAACGGGAAGTTGAGCAGGATCTTTATTTATCTCATCGTTGCCTTTTGTGACACATAGTCCCATTGTTATGCGTGAAACACGCTTAGAATTGTCTTTCCTAGGTGGTTTTAGTACTTGTGTTGGAAGATGGATTTTATCAGGGGTCTGAATTGCCTCCTGAACACAATTCAAAGGGGGACCCTGATCTTTTGTCGATGGCTGGGGGAAAAATTATTGTTCTCTATTTTTTCTAACTCCAATAGGAATGAAGTTGGGGTTGGAATATACGTAATTGGTATTACGGACATATTGGGATCGTTTTTCCCCTTTATAGTAGGGCCGATATTCTTTTTTAGGATACCGATTAGATGATATATTCCTGTCTCTATTAGTGTGGTTATCCTTGCCACAATACTTAAGATGGACTGACCCATCTTTATAATCATTAACGTCTCTTACGTATTTACTTTTCTTAGTTTCTATTATCTTCTCTGTAAGGTCAGACAGGGTTTGTTCTAATTGATGGAAACGTTGTTGAAAATCATCTTCTCTTGGAGGGCACCTTAATTTTCGAGTGTTCGAGCCCCATTGACTTGCATTGCGTTCAAATCGTGTTCGCGTTCGAATTCGAACTTTTTCAAATGTTCGAGTTCGAATGCGAACCGAACACAGGGGTGTTCGGCCCATCCCTACCACACACCCTGAATATATGGATGAACCCCTAATAATCCTTGTGCAAGCGATAACTATCTTAACACCTCATAGTTTCAGTATCCCTGCTCGGATGTGCAGTCGGGCCAGTGATACGATGTGTCTGTATCCTGTCCTGTCCTGTATCCTTCATGTTCTTCTGTGAGGTTTTGCCTATTTTGGGATAAGAGGAAGTTAGATCGGAAATTGTTTTAAAGCATTTCTCTTCATGCTAAGTTCCGCGCCCAGACCAGAAATAGCCTCGAAATAATTGAATGCCGGTAAGACATTCAGACTTTCTTCCTAGGAATCGCCAGTTAAAAACCCCCCAGATGATTCGTACGCTGTGATTGCAACAGATGACAATATTTCTGTGCCCGACAGATGAGTGGTTGCAGCATCTAATTAGAGAAGTCTGCTTGTCCCATGTCTTGGTAATCCGCAATGCAAACTCGTTTCTGGTTCCTGGCTGGAACAGGCACAGTGGTGACATCTAGGTTTGCATCTGGACAGTTTTACAGTATGACCGGCACTCTCCTTGTGGCACAGACTGGCTGTTGCCCCTCACCTTGTGGATCCATTGTTGGATCCTCTTTTACATTGGTCACTTAAAGTCTTCATGAAAGCTCATTCCAATATTCTTCCGCTGGCCTTCCAGTATCTCCCCACTATCTTCCAGTATCTCCCCCAATATCTTCCAGTATCTCCCCCAATATCTTCCAGTATCACTATCTTCCCAAATGTCTTCCAGTATCTCCTCCAATATCTTCCAGTATCTCCTCCAATATCTTCCAGTATCTCCCCAATATCTTCCAGTATCTTCCCCAATATCTTCCAGTATCTCCCCAATATCTTCCAGTATCTCCCCCAATATCTTCCAGTATCTACCCAATATCTTCCAGTATCTCCCCAATATCTTCCAGTATCTTCCCCAATATCTTCCAGTATCTTCCCCAATATCTTCCAATATCTCCCCAAATCCTTCCAAAATCTCCCCAGTTCCTTCCAGAATCTTCCCAGATCTTTCCAAAATCTCCCCCAATATCTTCCAGTATCTCCCCAATATCTTCCCCAATATCCTCCAGTATCTCCGCCAATATCTTCCAGTATCTTCCCCTATATCTTCCAGTATCTCCCCAATATCTTCCAGTATCTCCCCCAATATCTTCCAGTATCTTCCCCTAAATCTTCCAGGATCTCCCCAATAACTTCCAGTATCTTCCCCAATATCTTCCAAAATGTCCCCAGTTCCTTCCAGAATCTCCCCAGATCCTTCCAAAATCTCCCCAGTTCCTTCCAGAATCTCCCCAATATCTTCCAGTATCTCCTCCAGTATCTCCCCCAATATCTTCCAGTATCTCCCCATATCCTTCTAAAATCTCCCCAGTTCCTTCCAGAAACTCCCCCAATATCTTCCAGAATCTCCCTTGCTCCTTCCAGAATCTCCTCTGCTCCTTCCAGAATCTCCCCTGCTCCTTCCAGAATCTCCTCTGCTGCTTCCAGAATCTCCTCTGCTCCTTCCAGAATCTCCTCTGCTCCTTCCAGAATCTCCCCTGCTCCTTCCTGAATCTCATAGTGCAGGAGGGGTGGGGTCGCGCCTATTCCCCGAAGGGTTGGCTGCAACCACCAAATGCATCCAGCCCAACAACATGTGTAAAGCATAACAAAGAAAAAAATGTCATCTGCGCTTACTCCAATTATAGCGTGTGAAACTAAACACAATTTGAGGTTTGGTTTCTTATTAATGGCCATTATAAGACTAGCTCACCCGCCAACGTCACGGCACCTCTATAAGGGCGAGTCCTAATCAAAATGAAACCACAGGCTGCTACATAGCAAACCATACCTGCTCATGCTGCTTGTCAAACATGAGGTAGACTGGTGGGCCTTTATTTATGCTCCCCCAGAAACAAAATCCACTTTGGGATCAAAACAAAGACACGGAGCGGAGTCTTGCTGCAGGGATGACCTGGCTGGAAGTACATTGAAACATACATAGTGCAGAAGGGGTGGGGTCGCGCCTATTCCCCGAAGGGTTGGCTGCAACCACCAAATGCATCCAGCCCAACAACATGTGTAAAACATAACAAAGAAAAAAATGTCATCTGCGCTTACTCCAGTTATACCGTGTGAAACTAAACACAATTTGAGGTTTGGTTTCTTATTAATGGCCATTGTAAGACTAGCTCGCCCGCCAACGTCATGGCACCTCTATAAGGGAGAGTCCTAACCAAAATGAAACCACAGGCTGCTACATAGCAAACCATACCTGCTCATGCTGCTTGTCAAACATGAGGTAGAATGGTGGGCCTTTATTTATTCTCCCCCAGAAACAAAATCCACTTTGGGATCAAAACAAAGACACGGAGCGGAGTCTTGCTGCAGGGATGACCTGGCTGGAAGTACATTGAAACATAAATAGTGCAGGAGGGGTGGGGTCGCGCCTATTCCCCGAAGGGTTGGCTGCAACCACCAAATGCATCCAGCCCAACAACATGTGTAAAACATAACAAAGAAAAAAATGTCATCTGCGCTTACTCCAATTATACCGTGTGAAACTAAACACAATTAGAGGTTTGGTTTCTTATTAATGGCCTTATTATAAGCTACGCCCACCAACGTCACGGCAACTCTATAAGGGCGAGTCCTAACCAAATTGAAACCACAGGCTGCTACATAGCAAACCATACCTGCTCATGCTGCTTGTCAAACATGAGGTAGACTGGTGGGCCTATATTTATGCTCCCCCAGACACAAAATCCACTTTGGGATCAAAACAAAGACACGGAGGAGACCAATTAGATGATATATTCCTGTCTCTATTAGTGTGGTTATCCTTGCCACAATACTTAAGATGGACTGACCCATCTTTATAATCATTAACGTCTCTTACGTATTTACTTTTCTTAGTTTCTATTATCTTCTCTGTAAGGTCAGACAGGGTTTGTTCTAATTGATGGATACGTTGTTGAAAATCATCTTCTCTTGGAGGGCACCTTAATTTTCGAATGTTCGAGCCCCATTGACTTGCATTGCGTTCAAATCGTGTTCGCGTTCGAATTCGAACTTTTTCAAATGTTCGAGTTCGAATGCGAACCGAACACGGGGGTGTTCGGCCCATCCCTACCACACACCCTGAATATATGGAGGAACCCCTAATAATCCTTGTGCATGCGATAACTATCTTAACACCTCATAGTTTCAGTGTCCCTGCTCGGATGTGCAGTCGGGCCAGTGATACGATGTGTCTGTATCCTGTCCTGTCCTGTATCCTTCATGTTCTTCTGTGAGGTTTTGCCTATTTTGGGATAAGAGGAAGTTAGATCGGAAATTGTTTTAAAGCATTTCTCTTCATGCTAAGTTCCGCGCCCAGACCAGAAATAGCCTCGAAATAATTGAATGCCGGTAAGACATTCAGACTTTCTTCCTAGGAATCGCCAGTTAAAAACCCCCCAGATGATTCGTACGCTGTGATTGCAACAGATGACAATATTTCTGTGCCCGACAGATGAGCGTTTGCAGCATCTAATTAGAGAAGTCTGCTTGTCCCATGTCTTGGTAATCTGCGATGCAAACTGGTTTTGTAGACGTGTCGCCAGTCCTGGCTGGAACAGGCACAGTGGTGACATCTAGGTTTGCATCTGGACAGTTTTTTTTACAGTATGACTGGCACTCTCCTTGTGGCACAGACTGGCTGTTGCCCCTCACCTCGTGGATCCATTGCTGGATCCTCTTTTACATTGGTCACTTAAAGTCTTCATGACAGCTCATTCCAATATTCTTCCGCTGGCCTTCCAGTATCTCCCCAATATCTTCCAGTATCTCCCCCAATATCTTCCAGTATCTCCCCCAATTTCTTCCAGTATCTTCCCCAATGTCTTCCAGTATCTCCTCCAATATCTTCCAGTATCTCCCCAATATCTTTCAGTATCTCCCCAATATCTTTCAGTATCTCCCCCAATATCTTCCAGTATCTCCCCCAATATCTTCCAGTATCTTCCCCAATATCTTCCAGTATCTCCTCCAATATCTTCCAGTATCTTCCCCAATATCTTCCAGTATCTCACCCAATATCTTCCAGTATCTACCCCAATATCTTCCAGTATCTTCCCCAATATCTTCCAGTATCTTCCCCAATATCTTCCAGTATCTCCCCAGATCCTTCCAAAATCTCCCCTGTTCCTTCCAGAATCTTCCCAGATCCTTCCAAAATCTCCCCCAATATCTTCCAGTATCTCCCCAATATCTTCCCCAATATCCTCCAGTATCTCCCCCAATATCTTCCAGTATCTTCCCCTATATCTTCCAGTATCTCCCCCAATATCTTCCAGTATCTTCCCCTATATCTTCCAGTATCTCCCCCAATATCTTCCAGTATCTCCCCCAATATCTTCCAGTATCTTCCCCAATATCTTCCAAAATCTCCCTATATCCTTCCAAAATCTCCCCAGTTCCTTCCAGAACCTCCCCAATATCTTCCAGTATCTCCTCCAGTATCTCCCCCAATATCTTCCAGTATCTCCCCATATCCTTCCAAAATCTCCCCAGTTCCTTCCAGAATCTCTCCCAATATCTTCCAGAATCTCCCTTGCTCCTTCCAGAATCTCCTCTGCTCCTTCCAGAATCTCCCCTGCTCCTTCCAGAATCTCCTCTGCTCCTTACAGAATCTCCTCTGCTCCTTCCAGAATCTCCCCAGCTCCTTCCAGAATCTCCCCTGCTCCTTCCAGAATCTCCTCTGCTCCTTCCAGAATCTCCCCTGCTCCTTCCTGAATCTCCACTGCTCCTTCCAGAATCTCCCCTGCTCCTTCCAGAATCACCCCAGTTCCTTCCAGAATCTCCCCTGCTCCTTCCAGAATCTCCCCTGCTCCTTCCTGAATCTCCCCTGCTCCTTCCAGAATCTCCCCAGTTCCTTCCAGAATCTCCCCTGCTCCTTCCAGAATCTCCCCTGCTCCTTCCTGAATCTCCCCTGCTCCTTCCTGTATCTCCCCTGCTCCTTCCTGTATCTCCCCTGCTCCTTCCAGACTCTCCCCTGCTCCTTCCAGAATCTCCCCTGCTCCTTCAAGAATCTCCCCTGCTCCTTCCAGAATCTCCCTTGCTCCTTCCAGAATCTCCCCTGCTCCTTCCAGAATCTCCTCTGCTCCTTCCAGAATCTCCCTAGTTTCTTCCAGAATCTCCCCAGTTCTGGTACCGGAATCCACCTGGCTCACTCGGGAGAAGACCGGGCCGGCGCGGACAATGATTGACTGGACACGAGTCTCTTCAGTAAAGGCAAACTTTATTGTGACATCACAGATGCTCAGACAGGATTGAATCGCAAATACTGAGCCACGATTACATTCAAACACAACATTTTATACCTTGAATAGATAATCAGGTACATCCCAATTAGTTCACCCCACAGTGACACTATCCCACCCCATGTGGGTCTGTACCTTCCCCTTTCAGAATACAAAGACATTCCACAAATTGGCAGTAAATTGGCAGCTTTCACAGTATTTTGACAATTGGATAATTTAATACTCTCCCAGATCCTGCTTGTGCCTGTCTCCCTGGAACTTGTTTATTGTATACTTCAGATAAGGCCCCAGCTGGCTTCACATCCATCATTGTTCTGGCCCCTAGCTCTCTGACCTTGAATGTAACTAATTTCCATCCTGTCACTTCTGCCAGCGTCTGCCCAGATCTCGTTAATTTAATTGCTCTGCCTGTTACCCTAAGGAAATCCAATGATTCTATGCAAACTTGTCCTAATTCAGCTAATATCTGCTATCTACATTTACGTGAACCAAAGTCCTAATCAAGATGGCCGCCTGGAACATCATGGCGGCCTATTTCTGGCCTGATTCCCTTACAGTTCCTTCCAGAATCTCCCCAGCTCCTTCCAGAATCTCCTCTGCTCCTTCCAGAATCTCCTCTGCTCCGTCCAGAATCTCTCCTGCTCCTTCCAGAATCTCCCCAGCTCCTTCCAGAATCTCCCCTGCTCCTTCCAGAATCTCCCTGCTCCTTCCAGAATCTCCCCAGTTCCTTCCAGAATCTCCCCTGCTCCTTCCAGAATCTCCCCAGTTTCTTTCAGAATCTCCCCGCTCCTTCCAGAATGTCCCCAGTTCTTTCCAGAATGTCCCCTGCTCCTTCCAGAATCTCCTCTGCTCCTTCCAGAATGTCCCCTGCTCCTTCCAGAATCTCCCATGCTCCTTCCAGAATCTCCCCATCTCTTTCCAGAATCTCCCCTGCTCCTTCCAGAATCTCCTCTGTTCCTTCCAGAATCTCCCCTGCTCCTTCCAGAATCTCCCCAGCTCCTTCCAGAATCTCCCCTGCTCCTTCCAGAATCTTCCCTGCTCCTTCCAGAATCTCCCCTGCTCCTTCCAGAATCTCCTCTGCTCCTTCCAGAATCTCCTCTGCTCCTTCCAGAATTTCCTCCGCTCCTTCCAGAATCTCCCCTGCTCCTTCCAGAATCTCCTCTGCTCCTCCAGAATCTCCCCGGCTCCTTTCAGAATCTCCTCTGCTCCTTCCAGAATCTCCCCAGTTCCTTCCAGAATCTCCCCTGCTCCTTCCAGAATCTCCCATGCTCCTTCCAGAATCTCTTCTGCTCCTTCCAGAATCTCCTCTGCTCCTTCCAGAATCTCCTCCACTCCTTCCAGAATCTCCCCTGCTCCTTCCAGAATCTCCTCTGCTCCTTCCAGAATCTCCTCTGCTCCTCCAGAATCTCCCCGGCTCCTTTCAGAATCTCCTCTGCTCCTTCCAGAATCTCCCCAGTTCCTTCCAGAATCTCCCCTGCTCCTTCCAGAATCTCCCATGCTCCTTCCAGAATCTCTTCTGCTCCTTCCAGAATCTCCTCTGCTCCTTCCAGAATCTCCTCCACTCCTTCCAGAATCTCCCCTGCTCCTTCCAGAATCTCCTCTGCTCCTTCCTGAATCTCCTCTGCTCCTTCCAGAATCTACCATGCTCCTTCCAGGATCTCCCTTGCTCCTTCCAGGATTCAGTACACATTAGAAACAAGAAGCTCATCCATTCAGTGCCGCTATATTGTAACAGTTGTCCTTATTTCAGCTCTATTCTATTTGGGATTGGAGATAATACAACCATTGCAGAGGAGGACATAGAATGAAAAAATTGTCACAAAGAGAATCTTTTTGGATTTATGAGATTATTATTATTATTATTCTTTATTTATAAAGCGCCAGCATATTCCGCAGCGCTGTACAATAGGCACAGTACAGACAGGGTTACAATACATTGAACAACATTTGACAAACAGTACAGGAGGAGATGAGGGCCCTATTCCCGTAGGAACTCACAATCTAGATGTGTTTTTTTATTTTTCAAGAAGATTGTAAGTGCCAGATTTCACACCTGTAACATCTTTGGTTTTTGGAAATACAGATAAAAGTATTCAACCCCCCTTTTTTTCCCCTCCCACTGGATTTTTGGAAAATGGTAAAATAGGTGTTTTTGTTTCTCAAGACAAATCTAAATACCAATTTTCACGTCTGTAACATCTTCTGTTTTTGAGATGTAGGTATCCTGTTTAAAAGTATTCACCCCCTTTTTTTACCCCCACTTGGATTTTTTGAAAATGGTAAGACACGTGTTTCTTTATTTTTGAAAGATTGTAATTATCAAACTTCACACCTGTAACATCTTGGTTTTTGAACTATAGATATACTGATAAAAGTATTCAACCCCCCCTTTTTCCCCCCTCCCACAGAATTTTTGGAAAATGGTAAAATAGGTGTTTTTTTGTTTCTCAAGACAAATCTAAATACCAATTTTCACGTCTGTAACATCTTCTGTTTTTGAGATATAGTTATCCTGTGGAAAAGTATTCACCCCCCTTTTTTTCACCCACCACGTGGGATACTTGGAAAATGGTAAAACATGTGTTTCTTTATTTTCAAAAGATTGTAATTACCAAACTTCACACCTGTAACATCTTGGTTTTTGAACTATAGATATACTGATAAAAGTATTCAGACCCCTTTCCCTCGACCCCCCCCTTATTTGGATTTTTTGGAAAATGGCAAAACACGTTTGTTTTTTTTCACAAAGGTTGTAAATACCAAATTTCACACCCGTAACATCTATGGTTTTTGAAATATAGGTATACTGATGAAAGTATTCAACACCCCCTTTTTGCCCCCTCCCACTGAATTTTTGGAAAATGGTAAAATAGGTGTTTTTTTGTTTCTCAAGATGAATCTAAATACCAATTTTCACGTATATACCATCTTCTGTTTTTGAGATATAGGTATCCTGTTTAAAAGTATTCAGCCCTCCCTTTTGTTCACCCCCACCTTGGTATTTTTGCAAAAATGGTAAAACACCTGTTTTTATTTTTCAAGAAGATTGTAAATACCAAATTTTACGTCTGTAACATCTTTGGTTTTTGAAATCTAGGTATAATGATAAAAATATTCAGATCCCTCTCCCCCTCCCCCCTCCCAATTGGATTTGTGGAAAATGGCAAAAAACATGTTTGTTTTTTTCACGAAAATTGTAAATACCAAATTTCACACCCGTAACTTCTTCGGTTTTTGAAATATAGCTATACTGATAAAAGTATTCAACCCCCCTTTTTGCCCCCCCAAAGAATTTTCAGAACATGGTAAAATACGTGTTGTTTTATTTTTCAAGACGAATCGAAATACCAATTTTCAGGACTGTAACATCTAGACATGTGCACAGCACAAAATTTCGTTTTGAACTAATGGATTAGTACTAAAATGCACTTTATTTAGTTGCTAAAGAAATTCGTTTTCAGTTCTTTAGTATGAAAACTAATTTCATTCATCCGAAAACCAGTGGATACAATTACTATTGTAGTGGCTCCTCAGAGGGCTGAGATCGCTGCTTGTTACAGTATCTCTCACTCTCAGCACAATGTGGGCCATATTATATAGCTGGTGCTAACATAACCAGAGCTGTTGTAAACTTCCCAGAGCTATTATAGCCTATGGAGGTTTTCAGTTACAACAGCTCTGGTTAAGTTAGCACCAACATTGCAATACTGCCCCGTGTCAGGCAAAGCTGTTACAGTAACTGACTGCTGCTCATCACAGCGCTCAGAGTTTCAGTAAAACTAGTAAATAATATTTTTATATATAAGACGTTAGAACATATATTTTCTTGTTTTACTGAAACTCTGAGCGCTGTGATGAGCAGCAGTCAGTTACTGTAACAGCTGAGCCTGATACATTGTACTGAGAGATAATGTAACAAGCAGCCGATCTCCGCGCTCACAGCCACTGGATTTAAAGGGCTAAAAAAAAAAAGGCTCCTCTCTGTATAATGTTTAGAACATCCTCCTGCATTAATTAATACCCCTGTCTGTATAATGTATACAACATCCACCTGCATTAATTAATACCCCTCTCTGTATAATATATAGAACATCCTCCTGAATTAATGTCCTCTCTGTATAGAACATCTTCCTGCATTGGCATGTGGAGGGTGCAGAACTTCGGATGTTGCGATGTTGCGCTCTTCATTGCTGGTCTCCTTCACTCATCAATATAATATCACAAAGGGACTGAAACTAAAATGTAGTGCATTTTATTTTAGTTTCTTTCGTTTTTTGTACTGAGCAGTTTCGTTTCTCTTGAGTCATACTAAAACTAAATTATCCCAAAATTCGGACTAAATCGCTTTAGTACTAAAACGAATGCACATGTCTAGTAACATCGTCTGTTTTGGAGATACAGGTATCCTGGAAAAATTTTTTAAATATTGAACCCCCTTTTTTCGCCCCCCGACTTGGATTTTTGAAAAAACAGTATAATAAGTGTTTTTTTTTTTTTCAAGACGAATCTAAATACCGATTTTCACATCTGTAACATCTTCTGTTTTTGAGCTATAGGTATCCTGTTTAAAATATTCAACCCCCCTTTTTCACCCCTTAGGGGAGTTTCCAAAAATCCTTCCTTAGTGGGTGCCTACATCATCATAAAAACAGTGTACCTTCAAAATTTCACTTTCCTAGTTAAACAGTTTCAGCTGGGCGTTGATGAGTCAGTCAGTCAGTCAGGACTTTCGCGTTTATATATATATAGATACACCTGCTCTAAAACATTTCTCCACCCCAGAAACTGTTTTTTTTAAGACATTTATATGTATCCTTATAATATATGTCACATATGTAATTAAGGATGAGCTGTTCGGTTCAATGTGTTCGGAGTTCGATTCGAACATCGCCAGTTCGGATGTTCGCAAACTACAAACATTTCCGCGTGTTCGCCGCATGTTCGCCCACAATGCACCACAATGGACCACAATGCACTTTTTCCACTGGCCTGAAGCCTGTAATTGGCTACAGCCTGCACCTGACCACAGTTTAGGTGCAAGACAGGTGCAAGACTATGCCAATCACGGCTCAGAGTCCTGATTGGGCTCACAGAGCTAAGTCTAAACACTATATAAGGCTTGAACCCAGCCCAGCCAGCACGTGTTTTTCTGCAGGAGTGAGAGGAGATTGTTCTGTCAGTGTGTCTTCTCACTGCCAGTGACAGCTATTGGGGGGGGGGGGGGTCTCACTTGTTGCAGATATCTGGGAATTGGTGGAAAGTGTGTCTTCTCAGTCAGTGACAGCAACAATTTGGGGGGGCTCACTTGTTGCAGATATCTGGGAATTGGTGGTGGAAAGTGTGTCTTCTCAGTCACTGACAGTCAGCTATCAGGGGGTGTCACATACTTTCATAAAATTTCTGTGAATTGTAATCCATGTCTTCTCAGTCACTGACAGTCAGATATCAGGGGGTGTCACATACTTCCATAAAATTTCTGTGAATTGTAATCCATGTCTTCTCAGTCACTGACAGTCAGATATCAGGGGGTGTCACATACTTCCATAAAATTTCTGTGAATTGTAATCCGTGTCTTCTCAGTCACTGACAGTCAGCTATCAAGGCAGTTGCTGCCACCAAAGGCAAAATATTTGGGTGCACTGATGCCTGTTCCAGATTCATATCATTTT
This sequence comes from Leptobrachium leishanense, assembly GCA_009667805.1. Lineage (NCBI taxonomy): Eukaryota > Metazoa > Chordata > Amphibia > Anura > Megophryidae > Leptobrachium > Leptobrachium leishanense. Next base: position 7,783,444 of record CM019068.1, on the reverse strand, counting down.
AATATTGGACCGCAGGGTCCAACCCAGCACTCTTCCACAATACCACAGAGGGGTTACTTACGGTGTGAAGGCACTTGCTGCCACCAAAGGCACAATATTTGGGTACACTACCACTGACGCCTATATTACCTGATTCATATCATTTTAATATTGGACCGCAGGGTCCAACCCTGCACTCTTCCACAATACCACAGAGGGGTTATGGTGTGACGGCACTGTTGCCGACACTAAGGCTAGGGTCAAACGAAAGCATTTTTACACGCAAACGTAAAAAAGTGCGTCCGAACTCATTGACGTATTTTTTCACAGAATTCACGAAAACGGTCATACGATGCGCATTTTCGTGCGTGATTTTTTACGGATCCAAACCAGGAAACTTTGGGTGTCTGGACGTTATGTTGGCCGGACACGAGCAGGGTCTGACGTCTCCAAATCACACACACACACCGCTAGCGGACGCAGCGCACTCTGTACGTCCGTACTAGCGGTTCTGCGTTCTCGAAAAAATGCGTTCATTTTCCACTTGCGTTGCGCGGCCGGACTTTCGTGCGACCGTACTTCGTATATTGGCTGTCATTGCCTGTCATTTGCTGCTAGTGCGGCCGTAATTAAGTGTGCCAGAACACACGTTAAAAGTGCGCTGGTCTGACCCCAGCCTTAAGGCCCAATTTTAAAGCACCTATTGTTACTTTCATCCAAAGCCTGCATAAGTTTCACCATAATTTAGTAAAAAAATCACTAAACTTGTTCTGCGTGTCCTAAAATGTCTCCTCTTTTCATACAGGCTGCCGCCCCAAGCAGTTGTTTATGAATAGATTAAAGGAAAACCGTTTACCGTAATTTGAAATGGCCTTTTTGTTGTTTTTAAATCTTTCTATACATCCTACATATCCGCCACTTCACGGGCAGGTTATGGGGACCTCCTAGGCATGATATTTGAAGGAATTTTTCGTTTTTATTCTTAACCCTTATTTCATGGAAAACTCACTGTTCCTTTAAAAACTTTTTTTTAAACTTTTTGTCCTTGTTTCCTGTCCCCCAGGGCACTACCCGGACCCCCATACACCTTTTATGGCAAATGTCTTGCATATATGCCTTCTTGGAGGGCACCCTAAAAATCTAACTTTTGAGTCCCATTGACTTGTATTGAGTTTGGTTCGTGTGTCGAGCTACAACTCGAACTTTTAAATTGTTCGAGTTCGAATCCTAACCAAACACGGGGGTGTTCGGCTCATCCCAATATGTAATACTCCTTATTACTAATCCTTGTTCCACCCTGTACGTGGATTCATGCTCTCTCCTGCAATCTTTAGAAGCAGAACCCTCACAGAGGCACAAGAAATATTGACTGGAGGTGGAGATCTGGACTTCTCTTAAGTACACCATGGGTTAAAGCCATGATAGGAGAAAACGAACAATCACCATGTTAGGACAGCCAGAGACATTATGCAGCTGCTACAATTAGAAGCAAGCAGGCCAAGTCACCAAGTTGGTGGAGGTGAAGACTAGACACACATCTGTTGTGGGAAAACAATTATGGGAACTTATTAAAAAAAAAGAAACAATTAAGAAAGGCCAGTTATTGGATTTATGGGGACATAGTGAGGGATTTGTGCAATGCATGTTCATTCACTTGATTTTATTTCAAAGCATGTTATCACTTGTGTTGCTCCTGAGGAAGTCTAAAGGTTAGACGAAACGCATTGAGCCTATTGCACAATTTAATAATTGTTTTTATGCTACAGTGAATTTGGAATTATTTTATCAATTTAATTATTATTATTTTTTTAAATAAGTTCCCATATTGATCAACAGAGATGGAAAAAGTGGAGGCAACATGGTGATTGCAGGAGACGTGACCTGTTGAAGTGGTGATATTCCATTTAATTACGTATGGTTTTTGATTCCTATATAATTGAGACTCTATGCACGAGGCTTTTCAATTCTAACTTGTGGATTTACGCATATGCACCTGGTTTCCATCATTTGAAGGATTCCCCTCTGTATTTTTTTATACATTTCTACTATTTGGAGTGCAGCAGGACTCTCAGAGGGACGACCACTAAACAGAGAAAAAGTAAGTGCGTTTTTTTTTTCCTTCCAGTATTCTTCCCCTGGCCCTTCAGTGTCTCCCCAGCTCCTACCACTATTCCCCCCGGCCTTCAAGTATTCCCCCCCTGGCCTTCCAGTATTCCCCCCGGCCTTCCAGTATTCTTCCCCCCCTGGCCTTCCAGTATTCCCCCCCAACCTTCCAGTATTCTTCCCCCAGGTCTTCCAGTATTCTACCCCCCCGGCCTTCCAGTATTCCCCCCCAACCTTCCAGTATTCGTCCCTTGGCCCTTCAGTGTCTCCCCAGCTCCTTCCCTATCACCCCCCGGCCTTCCAGTATTCCCCCCAGCCTTCCAGTATTCTTCCCCTGGCCCTTCAGTGTCTCCCCAGCTCCTTCCCTATCACCCCCCCGGCCTTCCAGTATTCTTCCCCCCGGTCTTCCAGTATTCTCCCCCCCAGTCTTCTAGTGTTCTTTACCCCCGGTCTTCCAGTATTCTCCCCTCCCCGGTCTTCTAGTATTTTTCCCCCCGGTCTTCCAGTATTCTCCCCCCGGCCTTCCAGTATTCTCCCCCCCCTGGCCTTCCAGTATTCTTCCCCCCGGTCTTCCAGTATTCTTCCCCCCGGCCTTCCAGGATTCTTCCCCCCCCCTGGCCTTCCAGTATTCTTCCTCCCCCGGCTTCCAGTATTCTTCCCCCGGTCTTCCAGTATTCTTTCCCCCCCGGCCTTCCAGTATTCTTTCCTCCCCCTGGCCTTCCAGTATTCTCCCCCCCAGGTCTTCCAGTATTCTTCCCCCTGGGTCTTCCAGTATTCTTCCCCCCCGGCCTTCCAGTATTCTTCACCCCGGCCTTCCAGTATTCTTCCCCCCTGGTCTTCCAGTATTCTTCCCCCCCTGTCTTCCAGTATTCTTCCCCCCCTGTCTTCCAGTATTCTTCCCCCCGGTCTTCCAGTATTCTTCCCCCTGGGTCTTCCAGTATTCTTCCCCCGGTCTTCCAGTATTCTCCACCCCCCGGTCTTCCAGTATCTCCCCCCGGTCTTCCAGTATTCTCCCCCCGGCCTTCCAGTATTCTCCCCCCGGTCTTCCAGTATTCTTCCCCCCGGGTCTTCCAGTATTCTACCCCCGGGCCTTCCGGTATTCTTCCCTCCCCCGGCCTTCCAGTATTCTTCCCCCGGTCTTCCAGTATTCTTTCCCCCCGGCCTTCCAGTATTCTTTCCCCCCGGCCTTCCATTATTCTTCCCCCCCGAGTCTTCCAGTATTCTTCCCCCGGTCTTCCAGTATTCTTCCCCCCCGGCCTTCCAGTATTCTTCCCCCCTGGTCTTCCAGTATTCTTCCCCCCAGTCTTCCAGTATTCTTCCCCCCGGTCTTCCAGTATTCTTCCCCCTCGGGTCTTCCAGTATTCTCCACCCCAGTCTTCCAGTATCTCCCCCCGGTCTTCCAGTATTCTCCCCCCCGGCCTTCCAGTATTCTCCCCCCGGTGTTTCAGTATTCTTCCCCCCGGCCTTCCAGTATTCTCCCCCCCGGCCTTCCGGTATTCTTCCCCCGGTCTTCCAGTATTCTTCCCCCCCGGGCTTCCAGTATTTTTCCCCTCGGTCTTCCAGTATTATTCCCCCCGGTCTTCCAGTATTCTCCCCCCGGTCTTCCAGTATTCTCCCCCCGGTCTTCCAGTATTCTTCCCCCCGGTCTTCCAGTATTCTTCCCCCCGGTCTTCCAGTATTCTTCCCCCGGTCTTCCAGTATTCTCCCCCCGGTCTTCCAGTATTCTTCCCCCCGGTCTTCCAGTATTCTCCCCCCGGTCTTCCAGTATTCTTCCCACCCGGTCTTCCAGTATTCTTCCCCCCGGTCTTCCAGTATTCTTCCCCCCGGCCTTCCAGTATTCTTCCCCCCCGGTCTTCCAGTATTCTTCCCCCCGGTCTTCCAGTATTCTTCCCCCGGTCTTCCAGTATTCTTCCTCCCGGTCTTCCAGTATTCTCCCCCCCGGCCTTCCAGTACTCTTCCCCCCGATCTTCCAGTATTCTTCCCCCCGGTCTTCCAGTATTCTTCCCCCCGGTCTTCCAGTATTCTCCCCCCGGTCTTCCAGTATTCTCCCCCCCGGCCTTCCAGTATTCTTCCCCCCTGGTCTTCCAGTATTCTCCCCCCGGCCTTCCAGTATTCTCCCCCCCCTGGCCTTCCAGTATTCTTCCCCCCGGTCTTCCAGTATTCTTTCCCCCCGGCCTTCCAGTATTCTTCCCCCGGCCTTCCAGGATTCTTCCCCCCCTGGCCTTCCAGTATTCTTCCCTCCCCCGGCCTTCCAGTATTCTTCCCCCGGTCTTCCAGTATTCTTTCCCCCCGGCCTTACAGTATTCTTTCCTCCCCCTGGCCTTCCAGTATTCTCCCCCCGGTCTTCAGTATTCTTCCCCCTGGTCTTCCAGTATTCTTCCCCCCGGCCTTCCAGTATTCTTCCCCCCGGTCTTCAGTATTCTTCCCCCCTGGTCTTCCAGTATTCTTCCCCCCGTCTTCCAGTATTCTTCCCCCCGGTCTTCCAGTATTCTTCCCCCTGGGTCTTCTAGTATTCTTCCCCCGGTCTTCCAGTATTCTCCACCCCCCGGTCTTCCAGTATCTCCCCCCGGTCTTCCAGTATTCTCCCCCCGGCCTTCCAGTATTCTCCCCCCGGTCTTCCAGTATTCTTCCCCCTGGTCTTCCAGTATTTTCCCCAGCGCCTTCCTATGTTGACCCTATTCCCGTCAGTCAATATTTGTGACAAATAGAACCAACCAATATAAATAGTGAAACAATAACATAAACACAACGCTAGAAAAATATCAAACTAAAATATAAAGTGTTCAGGGAACCTCTGCAGATTCCTGCCTGAGCGCCACAGAGTGGAAGGTCCCGTCTCATTGCCTTTTGATTTTTGTAAAAATCGGACACAGATACACACATTGTGTGGCTGTGACACCTTCATGTCATGTGGCTCCATTACAATATTTTCCCACTGGTCAGGAAGGAGCTGGGACACCTTTTCTGGTGTCTTGGGCTTACAGGAGATTGCATCGCGGATGCGTTGAGGAAGGCCGGGTGATTGCCAGTAGATCTAGTATTAATTCAATGGTCCTGAACAATCCCTGAGCGATCACTGGGTCCAGACACAATCTGCCCTGTCCACACCATACTTTTGATAGGTCCATCACCATCTTCATATGCAGTGACAGGATTTTAGACATGTGCGTTTCGTTTGAACAATATTCAGACGAAAATTATCATTTTCAGAAGCAATTCCAAAATACGAAAATCGGCCGAAATTACGAATCGCGGCATCAACGAAAAATTTGAAAAAATGAACGAAAACGAAAAAAAAATATCCGAAATGAAAAAAAAAACACGGAACGAAATGATCAGAAACGAAAAAATGGAAGAAAAATGTCCCAAAACAAAGCAAAAAAAACAGAACGATATGATCTGATACTAATGAAAAACAGGGATTTTTTTTACATTGAAACATACTGGGTTATTCAAAGAGATCCGAAAAGTCAGCGCACATTCAGTGACTTTTCGTTCCCTGCACTTCGGGGCGATTCGGTGATCCTTGTTCGCCGTCCCTGCGGTGTATTCAGCAAGCAGGGAAAACTCGCCGCAAACCCACTGAACACTCACCGCAAACCCACAGAAACAGCTGGATTACCTCACCGAACACGCCGGAGAAACCCGACTAGCCCCTGACCACCGTACAGAGCAGCCGCCAGAAAAACCTGACACGAAGACGAACGAGGTGAGGAAAAAAAAAGGTTTTCTTGAAAAGTGAAACGCTGTTTGCAAAAAAAACTACTGAATGAAAATGCCTGGAATTTACATATAAAATCCAATGAATGATAATAAAAAGGGCTGCTACTGGAAAAAAGATTTTTGACAAAAAAAATCCATAAAATATCCCAAAAAAATCTATAAAGAGACTTTTTGCCGCAGAATAAAATAATAAACGGTTTATTAGATATTGGATTAAAACGGGAATATTTTTAACATTGAAGCCTATGGGTTTCGCCTGAATAAACCTGTCGAATGAAACCACCAAATGGCAGGACATTAGGGGAACCTTTCACTGCTGGTTTGTGTTTTCTGAATAGATGAAGCAGTGCTTCTCTATGGGGTTTTCACTGCCCTCGAACAGGCACCGAACAAGCACCGTATGTGCAGGGAATTCGCCAACATTTGTCGAACTGCCTGCTCTCTGAATAGCCGAATGGCCAAGAAAGGTAACCGAACGCTGAATTTCAGTGTCCGGTTACATTTCAGGGCCAGATCGGCTCTCTTTGAATAACCCTGCTAATAGGATTCGCTTGATTAAACCTGTCAAATGAACCACCGAAAATCAGGGCTCGAATTAGCATTAGACAATAATTTCTAACCCTGATGTTCAGTGATTTCATTCGGCAGGTTTAATCAGGCGAATCCCATAGGTTTCAATGTTACAAATATTCCCGCTTTCAGTAAATATTTTTTCACTCGTTTATATTTTTCACTTGCTGCAAAAAGTCTCTCTTTCGGCATTTCTCAGGATTATTTTGGTGAACGTTTTGGTTTCCTAAACGAGTCTGTTTTTCTTTGCTGATCGCAGCTGTCCATGGTTCTGAAACCTTCAGCGGCCCCTCTGCTATCCACGGTACTGAAACGGTTTCAGCACCAAAAACAGGGCGATTAGGTAGGTATCATTTTATTTATTTTTTTCTTACCCCAATCCAAGTAATTAATTCATCCGTTTCCCATTCCGAACTAATAAACACGAAATAACTTATAAAAGCGAATCGATCCGAAATAATGAATCGCGGTAACATAACGAACAACCTAAAAAAAAAAAAGAAATTACCAAAATGACCCGAAATGAGAAAAAAAAAGGATCGAAAAGAAGCGAAACGAAAAAAATCACTGCTCATGTCGACAGGACTTATTTCTCCTCACCTTTCTTCCATGTAAGGGATGAAGCGAGGTTCATCACATGTTCCATGTTCACCACGATGTAGCCGTGACTTCTTTCACTTACCATGAATGTATATTTCTCCAACTTCCAATAAAAAGAAACCAGGTCCAGGGCATCTTCGGTGACACAGAAACCCAGTGGATCTGTGATCCAAAATATCTAGCACTGCCACAATACTGTCAGAAGCTCAAAGATCCGCCGTCTGTGGACACGTCACGCTGGTATGATACGGGAATGACGCCACCCAAAAAAATCACCTGAAATGAAAAATGTGCTAAAAAGACACGTCCCGATAAAAATACCTTAAAAAAAGACGCGTCCTGAAAACCACACTTTCAAAAAGACGCGGCCCGGAAAAACGTTTTAAAAAAGACTCGTCCTAAAAAAAGCCTTAATAAAACCAAAAAATGTGTCCTGAAAAAAACGCTTTAAAAAAGACATGTCCTGAAAATGGTTTAAAAGCCGCATCTTGAAAAAAAGACCCCTTTTTACAGGACGCGTCTTTTTTTAAAACGTCTTTGTTCAGGACGAGTCCTTTTTTAAGAGGCATCATTTTTTAATGCAGCTTTTTTTTTTAAGGTGTCAGATCCGTAGTAAATCATCACTCTGGGACACTGGTGGCAAACCTTGGCACCCATCAGCCTTCAAGGTGACTGAGCATCATGGGACATGCAGTGCAGAAACATCTGGGATGCCAAGCTTCGCCGTCGCTGCAGTAGGAGATCAAAGACTCACGATTTTGTCCAAAGGCTGCAGAAATCCTTCAGGATCCAAAAACACCATTGTCTCGGACGCCGATCTCGTGGCCGGAATCGTGGCGCAGCAGCTTTATTCAGACGGCTGTGTTTACTGCATGCAGGTATCACAGCCTTATGAGCCAAGTCCAGGACCGTCAAACTCACGTCCACCCCCCAAATGTCGATGCCCGCAGCACACACAATTCTTTCATTGTAATAGATGGCTAAGGAATCATGGGAGTTGTAGTTCAGAAACATCTGTGGGGGGGCGGAGTTTGACAGCCCTGATCTAAAGTATATTGATATTTAATTGCCCCGTTGGACCTTCATATATTGCAGCCGCTCCCGTGATGAATAATTCAGACATATTTACAGTTGAAATCACAGCAGATTCGTCGTACGCTCCTGTATCCCCGGCGGATGTGACGGCTTCCATTGCTGGTTTTTATCTTTAGTTTGTATGTTATAAATTATGTACAAGGGGTATTTATTTTTTGTTTATTTTAGTGAATCATAAATAATCAATTCTGGGAAAATTAAATATTTAACTGTATTCAACTAAAAATGTAAAATAATAAGTTTTTATTCGGCGAAGCCTTTTCACAGATTAATTCAATAAGGGCCGAACTTGCCACCGGATAGCGCCAAGCAGTTTCGGGGCCATTCGGCTATTCAAAAAGCAGGCAGTTTGCCAAATTTTGGCGAATTGCCACCAAATACGGTGCCTGTTCGAGGGCAGTGAAATACGGTGCCTGTTTGGCAGCAGTGAAATACGGTGCTGTTCGGCGGCAGTGAAATACGGTGCCTGTTCGGCGGCAGTGAAATACAATGCCTGTTCGGCGGCAGTGAAATACGGTGCCTGTTCGGCGTAATTGAAATACGGTGCCTGTTCGGCGGCAGTGAAATCCCCCATAGAAAAGCAATAGTTAATCTATTCACATTGAACAGCAGAGAAATGTCAGTGAAATGTCCTGATGTTCAGTGGTTTCATTCAACAGGTTTAATCAGGCGAATCCCATAGGCTTCAATGTTACAAAATATTCCCGTTTTAATTCAATATCTAATAAACCGTTTATTTTAATCTGCAGCAAAAAGCCCTTTTATTTATCAAGTTTTTAATTTTTTTAGGTATTTTTTGGGAATTTTTTTACACACAATTCTTGATTCCCTTTTTTTTTAAAGCCTTTTTTTGCTATAGGAGCTTTTTTATAATTTCCACGCAGTTTCATGCATTTTTATTAGTCTAAACACATTTTTTAAAATAGAGTTCTGTATTTTTTTTATTTTCTTTTTTACAGCTCGGCGGCAGTCAGCAGCTGATCAGTTTTAGGCTAAGGTCAGACGAACGCAGTTTTAACGTGCGTTTAGCCGCACGAAATCACGGCCGTGCTAGCAGCAAATGACGTCCAATGCCGGGGAACATACGACGAACGGCCGCACGAAAGTTCGTCCGCGCAACGCAAGTGGCAAACGAACGCATTTTTTCGAGAACGTCAAACCGCTAGTACTGACGTACAGAGTGCGCTGCGTCCGCATAGCGGCGTGTTTGCGTGATTAGGAGACGTCAGACGCTGCACACGTCCGGCCAACATAACGTCCAGACGCAAAAAGTTTTATTGATGATCCGTACAAAATCACGCACGAAAATGCGCATCGTATGACCACTATCGCGTATTCCCTGAAAAAATACGTCCATTCGTTCGAACGCACTTTTTCACGGACAACGCGAAAACTGCATTAGTCTGACCCTAGCCTTAACGTGCGTTCTGGCGCACATAATTACGGCCGCACTAGCAGCTGATGACGGGCAATGACGGCCAATATACGATGTACGGTCGCACAATTTGAACGCATTTTTCTGAGAACGCTGAACCGCTAGTACTGACGTACTGAGTGCGCAGCTGCGGCATAGCGGTGTGTGTGCGTGATTAGGAGATGTCAGACACTGCTAATGTCCAGCCTACATAACGTCCAGACGCAAAAAGAGTTTTATTGACGATCCGTACAAAATCACGCCCGAAAATGCGCATCGTCTGACCGTTTTTGCGCACTCCGTGAAAAAATACGTCAATGCGTTCGGAAGCACTTTTTCACGTTCGCGGAGAAAAATGCTTTCGTCTGACCCTAGCCTTATTCGGCAGCATGCGGCAGTCAGTATGGCGGATCATCAACTTTCTTTGGTGGAGGTTGGCGGCGGCATTCGGTGGGAGGATCGATGACTTTTGGCAGTCTTCGGCAGATCCTGATCGGCGCACTTCTGACATTTGTGGTGAATACTGAACTCATTGCAGGGTCGGCGAACTGAAATCACCCAAGTGCGGTGAATGAGAGAACAGTGAAATCTATGTGCTCTCTTACCCCTTTAACCTCCCTGGGGGTAATACCAAGTGTGGCTCGGGGTTAAATTCTCATGGGAAGGGAACCCGGTAGCAGGATGCCGCGATCAGACAGAGGTGACTGCGGGAGGACATCAGGACGCAGCCCGAGTGTGGCTCGGGGTTACTGTTTTCGGCATTGAAATTTAACCCTGAGCCACACTCGGGATACCGCCAAGGAGGTTACTGAGAATCACAATTCGTTTTGTTACAGTTTTTATTGTGTCCTTTATGTTTTTCTGCCATTATCGTTTTGTATAGGCTTTACGGTGTTATGTGGTGTTGGAGCGCTCTCTAGGGGCCGTCTCTGATTATTACATGATACGTTTCATTCTACGCCGCTTCCTGTTATATCCAGATGATGGCCCTAATGATTCCCTGCGATTATTTTAGATAAACACAGGAAGCTCTTACTCTGTATTAAGTTACAGGCCTGTACACACCGCCTCTGCCTCTGTTTCCTAAAACCAGCATCTCTTCAATACAAGATGATTTATAGATTAATCATGTGACAGATACATCCAAAGCAAAACAAGCACCTGTAAACATGTAATATAATGACTATATACAGAATGCGCCTGTAAACATGTAACACAGTGACTATATACAGAATGCGCCTGTAAACATGTAACACAGTGACTATATACAGAATGCACCTGTAAACATGTTACATAGTGACTATATACAGAATGCGCCTGTAAACATGTAACACAGTGACTATATACAGAATGTACCTGTAAACATGTAACATAGTGACTATATGTAGAATGCGCCTGTAAACATGTAACACAGTGACTATATACAGAATGCACCTGTAAACATGTAACATAGTGACTATATACAGAATGCTCCTGTAAACATGTAACACAGTGACTATATACAGAATGCACCTGTAAACATGTAGCGCAGTGACTATATACAGAATGCACCTGTAAACATGTAACACAGTGACTATATACAGAAAGCGCCTGTAAACATGTAACACAGTGACTATATGTAGAATGCGCCTGTAAACATGTAACACAGTGACTATATACAGAATGCACCTGTAAACATGTAACAAAGTGACCTTAAACAGAATGCACCTGTAAACCTGTAACAGTGACTATATACAGAATGCACCTGTAAACATGTAACACAGTGACTATATACAGAATGTGCCTGTAAACATGTAACACAGTGACTATATACAGAATGCACCTGTAAACATGTAACACAGTGACTATATACAGAATGCACCTGTAAACATGTAACACAGTGACTATATACAGAATACGCCTGTAAACATGTAACACAGTGACTATATACAGAATGCACCTGTAAACATGTAGCGCAGTGACTATATACAGAATGCACCTGTAAACATGTAACACAGTGACTATATACAGAATGCACCTGTAAACATGTAACACAGTGACTATATACACATTTATCCAACAGGTCCTTCTGTGTGTCCTTTGCTGGTAACTCCTCCTCCTCATTGCCTCTATCTGTTGGTGTACCTCAAGGCTCTGTCCTTGGTCCTCTGCTCTTTTCCATCTACACCTCCTCCCTGGGCAAAATCATCAACAGCTTTGGCTTCAATTACCACCTCTACGCTGATGACACTCAGATCTACCTCTCTACCCCTGATCTCTCTCCCCCTGTCCTTTCAAAAGTCAGTGACTGTTTATCTGGCATCTCCTCCTGGATGGCCTCCCACCACCTAAAGATCAACATGTCGAAGACTGAACTCCTACTTATTCCTCCCTCCAATGCCTCCCCACCTCCTGACTTCTCTATCACGGTGGAGGGTATCACCATCTCCCCATCAAACCAAGTTCGCTGTCTTGGAGTTACACTTGACTCTGCTCTTTCCTTCATCCCCCACATCAAGTCTCTTTCCTCCTCCTGCCGATACCAACTGCGTAATATTTCCAGAATTCGGCCATTTCTTACCGCTGTCGCCACAAAACAACTCATACACGCCCTGGTAATCTCCCGACTCGACTATTGCAATAATCTCTTATCTGGCCTCCCTCTGTCCCGCCTCTCCCCCCTACAATCCATCCTGAACGCCTCCGCCAGACTAATTCACCTCACCCGCCGCTCTGTCTCTGCCGCTCCCCTCTGCGAGTCCCTTCACTGGCTCCCCATCCACTGCAGAATTAAGTTCAAAATCCTTATCCTTACCTACAAAACCCTCACTAACTCAGCTCCCCACTACCTGTCCTCACTAATCACCAAATACACCCCAGCCCGCTCCCTAAGGTCAAACAGTGACCTGCGCCTAGCTTCTCCCCGCATCACCTCTTCCCATGATAGACTGCAGGATTTCTCACGCGCAGCCCCCACTCTCTGGAACGCTCTCCCTCGTACTGTCAGACTTTCCCCTAACTTCTCTTCCTTCAAACGCTCCCTTAAAACGTTCCTATTTAGGGAAGCCTACCACCCAACTCACTGACGCAATCATCAATCACTCTCACCTTACAGTCCTCTCCTCCTGTTTCCAACCCCAACCCTCCCAGATTGTGAGTTCCTACGGGAATAGGGCCCTCATCTCCTCCTGTACTGTTTGTCAAATGTTGTTCAATGTATTGTAACCCTGTCTATACTGTGCTTATTGTACAGCGCTGCGGAATATGCTGGCGCTTTATAAATAAAGAATAATAATAATATATACAGAATACGCCTGTAAACATGTAACACAGTGACTATATGTAGAATGCACCTGTAAACATGTAGCGCAGTGACTATATACAGAATGCACTTGCAAACATGTAACACAGTGACTATATACAGAATGCGCCTGTAAACATGTAACACAGTGACTATATACAGAATGCACCTGTAAACATGTAACACAGTGACTATATACAGAATACGCCTGTAAACATGTAACACAGTGACTATATACAGATTGCACCTGTAAACATGTAACATAGTGACTATATACAGAAGGTGCCTGTAAACATGTAACACAGTGACTATATACAGAATGCACCTGTAAACATGTAACACAGTGACTATATACAGAATGCACCTGTAAACATGTAACATAGTGACTATATACAGAATGCACCTGTAAACATGTAACACAGTGACTATATACAGAATGCACCTGTAAACATGTAACACAGTGACTATATACAGAATGCACCTGTAAACATGTAACATAGTGACTATATACAGAATGCTCCTGTAAACATGTAACATAGTGACTATATACAGAAGGTGCCTGTAAACATGTAACACAGTGACGTCACAAGGGGAAGCGGGGGTGCGGTCCGCACCGGGTGACACCACCCTAAAACAAAAGATATTTATTTTTTTACACAAAAATATTTTACCATGAAGGGTACATGGAGATTTCTCTAATTTTTAAGTATGTCCTGGGTAGGCAAGGCCCCGGCTGGCACTTTCCAGGGGGCCGTAATAAAACAACCACTAAAGGGGATATTTACAGAGCCCCGAAATGACGCAGGCATTTCAGTGTTCTGTTGTTCCCCGCACTTTGGGGAATTTAATTTCCCCGGTGAACTCGCCGCAGGGTCCCTGAAGTGCAGGGAATCGGCCACCGAATGCGGCCGCAAACCCGTCGCCTGCTGTTTTCAAAAAAACTACCAAACAAAAATGTCTGGAATTAACATATAAGATCCTATGAATGATAATAAAAAGTTCTGTTACAGAAAAAAACAAAGCGCTATTAGAAAATGTTTTTAATTTTTTTTAAAAAAATTACTAAAAGATACTAAAAAAATTCAATAAATAAAGAGACTTTTACTATAGATTAAAGGAATAAACGGTTTATTAGATATTGTATAAAAACGGGAATATTTTTAACATTGAAACCTATGGGATTCGTCTGAATAAACCTGTCGAATGAAACCACTGAACATCAGGGCATTTCACTGACATTTCTCTGCTGTTCAATGTGAATAGATTAACCATTGCTTCTCTATGGGGGATTTCACTGCCGCCGAACAGGCACCATATTTCACTGCCACCGAACAGGCACCGTATTTCACTGCCGCTGAACAGCACCGTATTTCACTGCCGCCGAACAGGCACCGTATTTCACTGCCGCCGAACAGGCACCGTATTTCACTGCCGCCGAACAGGCACTGTACTTGCTGGCAGTTCACCAAAATATTTGTGTGAGTGTATTACAGAGTTCCACAGCAATAAACTCTCAGTAATGTGCAGTGTGTATGAGCATATCACAGAGCTCCACATCAGTAAAACTCACAGTAATGTGCAGTGTGTATTAGGAGCATTCAGTGTTATATGGGAGTTACTGATTTATTGAGTAAGAGTAGTTAAAAAAGGAAACCGTAAAACTCGGGGGGGGGGGTGACACCATGAGAATGCGCTCGTCTGACATTAGCCTTAGGCCGGGCGCACACGAGCGCACTCAGAGTGGAAGGAACATCCGTGAGAGTTGACCTTCCTTCCACTCAGCGCCTGCCTGCCCCCCCCTCAGCACTGCACAGCGCGTTCCTCCTATGGCTAATGTCAGACGAATGCATTCTGAGCACACTGTGCGTCCGTGCACAACTGACGTACTTTCTGACTGATTCTGTAGACACGGTCCATTTTTTTTGACTGACGTAGATGGAAAATAAAATTAATATGTAAAATGAAAAAAATTAATACATGATATGAAAAACCATTTTGTCCGTTATAGTGCTGGATGTGATAAATGCAGCCCGTCTGACTACGTTCCATCACTCACACACAAAGCTACGTGGACGTGGCGCACTCTGTGCGTCCGTCCTAGCGGTTTGACGTTGTTGCCTAAATTGCGTCCGGTACCACGTGCGTTGTGCGTGCGCACTTTGTGTGTGGGTCTATTGATCATAATTTTATGTTACGACGGACGTTAAAATGTGCGGCAACACGGACGTGATCACTGCGTTTGTCTGATACGGGCCTCAGGAGGATTGCGCTTTGCAGCCCCGTCGACGCACATCCTAGCGCATCGACAGGGAGGATCTCTAGGCGGACGCATACTACGCGTGCACAAGCATGTGACCGCCCCATCGCAGCATCACATGGCTGCAACAGGCACCGGTAAGTGCGTGCGCACGGGAGCATTAAGTGCGCTCGTGTGCATCCGGCCTTAGTGGTGGTTTTATTACCGCCCCCTGGAAAGTGGCAGCCTAGACCTTGCCTACCCATGACATACTTGAAAATGAGAGAAATATCCATGTATCCTTCCCGGTAAAATAACTTTTTTTAGGGTGTCACCCGGTGCAGGCCGCACCCCCTGCTCCCCCTTGTGACGCCACTGGGTGCCCATGGAGTATTAATGGTTTCCAACATGTCACTTTTTTGGCCTTTTATATGAACACACTCCTGTCGTGGAATCATTTTACACCACATAATTCATTACACCCTGGTGTTTTACAGTTGTGTTTTAAGCGGGTTTTTTGGTGGTTGAAGCTCAGGTAAACATTCGCGGCTGTTCGTGATGCAGACGGCTCAGTCGTTTTATCTTCGTTATCGGTTTCCAGCGCTGGCATCACGTCGCTATGAGAAAACACTTTGTAGTGTGTATGAATGTGTCGTTGTGCTGCACACGCTGTGTTTTCGCTCACATTACATGTTATTTATTTTTTGACAGTATCCATGAATTCGCCGTCATTCTTAAAGCCGGGTGACCTCCTGTATCACCCCTGTTACTTTGCGGTCATTGTATTCATACTCAGAAGCTGCACTCAGTGTTGCAGTTTTGTGCTGGTTGTTGCGGTTTTGTAATTGGGTGACACCCTGTTACAGTAACACAATGAGCAATTCCTACATCATGTTTCAAAACGTTTGCTCGATCTTTTTTTTTCTTGCACAAGAAACGCAAACTTTTTGTTATTGTTCTCGATGTCCTTCAGTTAAAGAGACGCGCTGCACATCCTGACCAGTTTAGCAATTTACAGCAGCAATGTTGTGTATTGCCCCCCCTCCTTTGCTCTTGTTAAAACGCTGGATGAAGCAGAAGAGTTTCCTCTTCCCCATCCAGCGTCACCAGCAGCTGGGAGTTTGAATTTCCCAGCTGCCAGTCACCAGATCCAACACTGGTGATGTCACAGAGAGCGGGCGACGTCACCCTGTGAGACCAATCGCTGTAGCGAGTGTTCTCAGGCAGCAATGGATCAGATCTGTGCATGCGCGTGCAGCTCCGATCCATCACTCTGCGCTGGCGCTACAGAACTTGTGTACATAAAGTGTGTGAATCCTGAGCAATGTTTTTGTATCATTCGATGTACTGCACCATGACAGATATATGTTTTTTTATGTTGTAGATTTGCTGCCCATATTAGTTTCTGTGTTGACTTGATGTTTGGCGCCATTGGGAGGAGACGTTGAGGGAACGATCCCCTGTATATTTCACCACGAGTTGCTGACGTGTAATTTCCCCCGAGCTGATGGGGAGAAGCGGCGCCGCTCAGGGTGAAAAGTAAGAATCCTAAACTAATATAAAAATAATTAAGCAGATGATTTCAACAGCACCTTCTTAAATATTTAAGGTCAAAAATAAAAGGGGGGAGGGGTATGTAAGTCCATTTAAAATGTAAAACCTGACCTGGACACAATCCTCCAAATCCAAAACCCACAGAGCAACGGGACTTTCCAGGATCAGATCCTGGGCCGGACACAACAATGTACATAAACTGTAACTAGATTACTTGTGCATTACAAGCAGCCAATTTAGAAAACACGTTCTAAAACACATGCTGCTGTTTTTATTTTGTTTGAAATAATTACATTTATAAAGGGAAAATAAAGTTAGGTTTTTATCTCTTGTTTCCGTTCTGTGTATTTTTCCGATGATGCAACATTTACCAAAAGCTTTGCTTTGTGGCTCTTGTTTATTTAATCTACATTATTTAACAGTCAATGAGGTGGAGGAGGGAATGATCAGATAAACCAGCAGGAGGTCTGTTATTTTCCAGGCTACCTCAGATAAGAGCTGGCAGCTGAATGAGATAAAACAGGGAGCTGGAAAGCTTTCTAATCTCCCCCCTCCTGATGTCCTTTGAATACATCCCACACAACACAATGATGTGAGTCGGTAACTGATACATTCACTCCATTATAGCCAAAGCCACACGGTGAGGATCAAGTGATGGAAAAACACAACACAAAATATCACACAATGGATGCACCCAGTGACACATATAGAGGAAAATATCCCACAATGTATGCACCCAGTGACACATAGAGGAAAATATCACACAATGGATGCGCCCAGTGACACATATAGAGGAAAATATTTTCAAAACAAAACACATGTAAGATTTCAGCAACATAAATAAACACAATAAGGACATTTCATTTTATGGTGCTACTGGCCCTTTAAATGTCTTTAACCTGTGCCGGTAATGTGCAACCTGCGCTGGGCTCGTCTAGCAGGGATTCACTCCCTGTTCGTGTTAGTGCATTTCGCTCTCACAGTACACAGGGATTTACTGAGGAATTGCCTAGTGATCAGAATGAGATTATTAGCATGCAATATCTGTATGTGCTGCATAATGCCTGTGTATGGCAATTACAACAACACCTTGTATCTGTATGTGCTGCATAATGCCTGTGTATGGCAATTACAGCAACACCTTGTATCTGTATGTGCTGCATAATGCCTGTGTATGGCAATTACAGCAACACCTTGTATCTGTATGTGCTGCATAATGCCTGTGTATGACAATTACAGCAACACCTTGTATCTGTATGTGCTGCATAATGCCTGTGTATGGCAATTACAGCAACACCTTGTATCTGTATGTGCTGCATAATGCCTGTGTATGGCAATTACAGCAACACCTTGTATCTGTATGTTCCGCATAATGCCTGTGTATGGCAATTACAGCAACACCTTGTATCTGTATGTGCTGCATAATGCCTGTGTATGGCAATTACAGCAACACCTTGTACCTGTATGTGCTGCATAATCCCTGTGTATGGCAATTACAGCAACACCTTGTATCTGTATGTGCCGCATAATGCCTGTGTGTGGCAATTACTCCAACACCTTGTATCTGTATGTGCTGCATAATGTCTGTGTATGGCAATTGCAGCAAGGTGGTGGTGGTGGAGCAGGCAGACCTCATACAAGCAGCTTTCTGGAGGCGTGGTGGATGAACAAGCTCCAGCACAGAGCCCTGTCTTGGATCCCTCTCAGCTGCAATCAGAGTTGCACAGTGTGCCGTGAATGTAACAACCCTGTCCTTGCTTGCAGGCAGCAACTGTAATGCGTGTAATTTTGCTAAGCTGGCATTTAGACTCTGTGCTTGGGGATGGTTGGGACAATATGTTTTTTTACGCTGCAGCAGCTGGGGCAACGTAATCTGACTGCGGAAATCTTCATCTGATGGGATGCTGTCACATTGTGAGGATGGACCTGGTACACCCATTACTGTAGCATCATCCCTGTCAGTGGAGGTTGTAGCAGGCAGTGACATGGCAGGACATATAGTGGGGGTAGAGACAGATGAGGAGGAGGAGAACCTATGCAAAGTGATGTGCCAACAGGATGCAGGGCAGGTGGTCATATGTTGCCTCAAGCACGTGGTACCCAAGCGTGGGATGTCTTTCCCACACTTGATCCTCATCTGACATAGATTACAAATAGCAATGGTGCGGTCTGCTGCACATTTCTTAAAGAACTTCGAGACAGCAGAGTTCCTGGATGTATGCTTTGAGACAACAGCGCTCTGCACCTGAGCAGCTCTGACATCTGATGCCTTGGACTGGCTATGGTTGGTCATAGAGGACGTTGTGCCTCGTGTTTGTTGTGCCTCTTCCTCCTCCTCACTTGACTCCTCTGTTCGATCAGGCGCCCAGGTGGAGTCAGTGACCTCATTATCATTGTCATCACCCCCTATCTCCTCGTCACTAGAGCCAACTTGGCAGTATGCTGCAGCTGCTGGAGCAACATGAGTGCCAGTTATTTGTGTGTCACTGGCACCCCCTTCCTCTAGGTTCATTATACTCCCTTCCTCAACCTCAGAGATTGAATCAGAGCACTGTAGTTGCTGCGCATCCTTAAGCAGCATGTCACTGTCATTGTAGTCAAACAATTCAGCTGACTCCTCCGTGTGTGATAGTGAGGCTACGACAGGAGTAGCTGTGGACATGGAGGCAGCATTAGATGCTTTGGCAGCTGAGGTGGACTGTAAACCACTACAAGCCTGGCTGACAGAGGACTCGGAGGATGAGGATGGCCTGGTTAGCCAATCCACCAAATTCTCTGTATGTTGCTGCTGCTTAACACGGCCAGCACCAGTTAAAAAGAACAAGCGTGCCCCTGCAGAGGATGCACCACGTCCACGACGACCAGAGGCACAGCCTCCCGACTCAGAGGCTGCTTGCCTTCTTATCTGTGTCTGGGAGCGTCTGCCTGTCCTTTTGGTCTTTCTGACATGGTGAGTGATATATAGATTAAAGATATACAGAACTCTGATTCAACTGTGTTATCTAGATTAAAGATTTCCAGAACTCTGGTATAACTCACTGAGACACCCTGATAGTTTGCAGCCAGTGACAAGACACAGATTGCAATTCCCAGGAAACTCCTATAAGTCAGTGAGACCCCCTGATGGGTGGCAGTGACAAGACACAAATTACAATTCCCAGGAACCTCCTATAAATCAGTGAGCCCCCCTGATGGGTGGCAGTGTGACAAGACACAGATTACAATTTGCAGAAATCTGATAGAAGTATGTGGAACCCCGTGATAGCTGGCAGTGAGAAGACACAGATTACAATTTCCAGAAACCTCCTATAAATCAGTGAGACCCCCTGATGGGTGGCAGCGAGAACATACAGATTACAACAATTCCCGGATATCTTGTAGAAGTGAGACCCCCACAATTGCTGCTGGCAGTAAGAACACAAAGATTATTACAATTTCCAGATATTTTGTAGAAATGAGACCCCCAAAATAGTTGGTGGCAGTGAGAACACACAGATTACACCAATTCCCAGATATCTTCTAGAAGTGAGACCCCCACAATTGCTGCTGGCAGTGAGAACACACATTAACACAACAATCTCCTCTCAAAAAACGCATGCTGGGACTGCAAGTGACGCCTTATATAGTGTGATGCGGGACTTAGCTCTGTGAGCCCACGATTGGGCAAAATTTGCCCAATCAGGACTCTGAGCCGTGATTGGCATAGTCTTGCGCCTGTCTTGCACCTAAACTGTGGTCAGGTGCAGACTGTAGCCAATTACAAGCTTCAGGCCAGTGGAATAGTGCATTGTGGTCCATTGTGGGCGAACATGCGGCGAACACGCGGAAATGTTCAGAATTCGATGAACGGGCGATGTTCGAATCGAACTCCGAACAAATCGAACCGAACAGCTCATCCCTAATGTGTATGTGCTGCCTAATGCCTGTGTGTGGCAATTACAGCAACACCTTGTATCTGTATGTGCCGCATAATGCCTGTGTGTGGCAATTACAGCAACACCTTGTATCTGTATGTTCCGCATAATGCCTGTGTGTGGCAATTACAGCAACACCTTGTATCTGTATGTGCTGCATAATGCCTGTGTATGGCAATTACAGCAACACCTTGTATCTGTATGTGCCGCATAATGCCTGTGTAATGCAATTACAGCAACACCTTGTATCTGTATGTGCTGCATAATGTCTGTGTATGGCATTTGCAGCAACATCTTGTATATGTATGTGCTGCATAATGCCTGTGTATGGCATTTGCAGCAACATCTTGTATCTGTATGTGCCGGATAATGCCTGTGTATGGCAATTACAGTGACACCTTGTATCTGTATGTGCTGCATAATGCCTGTGTATGGCAATTACAGCAACACCTTGTATCTCTACTGTACAGGGATTTACACTCAGTATAACCCCCTGAATCGTATCCCTGTACAGCAGTGACTGACCCCACACTTCTCCCTGTATTCTGAAAAATCCCTGACTGCTGGAATGCTGCAGTAAAGTATGTTGAGCTTTTTGTTTTAGTAAGGGTGGGAGCTGCTACTTGCAGCTTGTTTTATGTCTCTCCAGGGTACTTGTTTACAGATTTTGTTTCTGCACCGGGGGCACAAAAATCTTGCTTTAAAAACGGTGTAAAAATGGAGTGTTGATCTGCTAACGACTGCTTTGTTATGCTTGCCAATAAAGTTGATTTTTTGTTACAGTGAGGGCGGGGGCTGCTATTTGCACCTTATTTACAGTAGTACAGGGGGAAAGTAGTGGGATCTCATTTGGAATTTTGTTTCTCTCCAAGCAGATCATTAACCCGCCATTTAAAATGGTATGAAAATGTGTCTATACGCTAATTTCCATTTTTACTCTATTGTATCAGTGTAATGTCGTGTAAACGTGTTTTTGGTTGTGAAAGGATTCAGTAAACAGATGATTAGTGTATCAATATATAGAAATATATACAAAATGCTCAAAACATTCAAAACCCAGGACAGACGTGCATGGAATGATGTGCATGGTATGATGTGATGTGCATGGTATGATGTGCATGGTATGATGTGCATGGTATGATGTGCATGGTAATATGATGTGCATGGAATGATGTGCATAGTAATATGATGTGCATGGTATGATGTGCATAGTAATATGATGTGCATGGTATGATGTGCATGGTAATATAATGTGCACGGTAATATGATGTGCATGGTATGATGTGCATGGTAATAGGATGTGCATGGTATGATGTGCATGGTATGCTGTGCATGGTAACATGATGTGCATGGTATGATGTGTGTGCATGGTAATATGATGTGCATGATAACATGATGTGCATGGTATGATGTGCATGGTAACACGATGTGCATGGTAATATAATGTGCACGGTAATATGATGTGCATGGTATGATGTGCATGGTGATAGGATGTGCATGGTATGATGTGCATGGTAATATGATGTGCATGGTATGATGTGCATGGTAACACGATGTGCATGGTAATATAATGTGCACGGTAATATGATGTGCATGGTATGATGTGCATGGTAATAGGATGTGCATGGTATGATGTGCATGGTATGATGTGCATGGTAACATGATGTGCATGGTATGATGTGTGTGCATGGTAATATGATGTGCATGGTATGATGTGCATGATAACATGATGTGCATGGTATGATGTGCATGGTAACATGATGTGCATGGTATGATGTGCATGGTAACACGATGTGCATGGTAATATAATGTGCACGGTAATATGATGTGCATGGTATGATGTGCATGGTGATAGGATGTGCATGGTATGATGTGCATGGTATGATGTGCATGGTGATAGGATGTGCATGGTATGATGTGCATGGTATGATGTGCATGGTGATAGGATGTGCATGGTATGATGTGTGTGCATGATAACATGATGTGCATGGTATGATGTGCATGGTAACATGATGTGCATGGTATGATGTGCATGGTAACACGATGTGCATGGTAATATAATGTGCACGGTAATATGATGTGCATGGTATGATGTGCATGGTGATAGGATGTGCATGGTATGATGTGCATGGTATGATGTGCATGGTAACATGATGTGCATGGTATGATGTGCATGGTAACATGATGTGCATGGTATGATGTGTGTGCATGGTAATATGATGTGCATGGTATGATGTGCATGGTATGATGTGCATGGTAATATGATGTGCATGGCGAGTGGGTGTATGTATGGGCGGCACGTGTTGTCCATATCTTTACATCTCTCTGCATGGTGGACTTTAAGGCTGAATCCTGTTCTCCTCTAGAAGAGATAAACAAGACAGTGGAGCAGACAGGCGGCATCCCCCCCCCAATACCCCGTTGCGACTCTGCAGGTGGTGAATTATCCATCTGTGACTTTGCAATGTGAGAAGAACCGAGTTAGACCAACTGACCGTGCAAACACCTGCGTGGTGCATAGTGCCTGAACACCTGTAAATGTGTGGAGGTTTGATGGAGCAGCCGCGCGGTGCATAGTGACTGAACGCCTGTAAATGTGCGGAGGTTTGATGGAGCGGCCGTGCGGTGCATAGCGCCTGAACACCTGTAAATGTGCGGAGGTTTGATGGAGCGGCCACGCGGTGCATAGTGACTGGACACCTGTAAGTGTGTGGAGGTTTGATGGAGCAGCCGCGGTGCATAGTGACTGAACGCCTGTAATTGTGCGGAGGTTTGATGGAGCGGCCACGCGGTGCATAGTGACTGAACGCCTGTAAATGTGCGGAGGTTTGATGGAGCGGCCATGCGGTGCATAGTGACTGGACACCTGTAAGTGTGTGGAAGTTTGATGGAGCAGCCGCGCGGTGCATAGTGACTGAACGCCTGTAATTGTGCGGAGGTTTGATGGAGCGGCCGCGCGGTGCATAGTGACTGAACGCCTGTAAATGTGCGGAGGTTTGATGGAGCGGCCGTGCGGTGCATAGTGCCTGAACACCTGTAAATGTGTGGAGGTTTGATGGAGCAGCCGCGCGGTGCATAGTGACTGAACGCCTGTAATTGTGCGGAGGTTTGATGGAGCGGCCGTGCGGTGCATAGCGCCTGAACACCTGTAAATGTGCGGAGGTTTGATGGAGCGGCCACGCGGTGCATAGTGACTGGATACCTGTAAGTGTGTGGAAGTTTGATGGAGCAGCCGCGGTGCATAGTGACTGAACGCCTGTAATTGTGCGGAGGTTTGATGGAGCGGCCACGCGGTGCATAGTGACTGAACGCCTGTAAATGTGCGGAGGTTTGATGGAGCGGCCATGCGGTGCATAGTGACTGGACACCTGTAAGTGTGTGGAAGTTTGATGGAGCAGCCGCGCGGTGCATAGTGACTGAACGCCTGTAATTGTGCGGAGGTTTGATGGAGCGGCCACGCGGTGCATAGTGACTGAACGCCTGTAAATGTGCGGAGGTTTGATGGAGCGGCCATGCGGTGCATAGTGACTGGACACCTGTAAGTGTGTGGAAGTTTGATGGAGCAGCCGCGCGGTGCATAGTGACTGAACGCCTGTAATTGTGCGGAGGTTTGATGGAGCGGCCGCGCGGTGCATAGTGACTGGACACCTGTAAGTGTGTGGAGGTTTGATGGAGCGGCTGCGTGGTCAGGGCTGGCCTGTCCATGGAGCGGGGTGGAGCAGCCGCTCCAGGCAGCACTTTGTCTGGGGCAGCATTATGCAGCTCTTTCAAAGGCAGCCAGCCCGGACACGGCTGCAGGGCAGTGTTCCGTTGAAAACCAAGCCGTGACTGCCCATTTCAGTGGGCCGGCGCTCGCCCTTTCAGCAGGCATGGAGGCCATCAGCTTAAGTTTTACCAGCGATGCAGCCTGGCTGTGGTCTCTCCTGCAGCGCACTGCGCCTGTAAGATGGAACGCGGTGTTTAGAGCCTCTCACATGACAGGCGTGGCAGGGCTCTGATGGCATAGGCAAGTGCGTGCCTTTAAATGAATCCTGGGGAACCATGAGGCGGCTGAGGAGTTAGGCCTGGGGCAGGGCAGGACTTTCATTCAATACATTTAATAATAAGTTGTATCCACATAGAACAGAAAAGCTTTAACAATGTTTGTAGAAAGAATTTCTCACTAAAAATAGGAATAAATAAAGCCATAAATTAGGGGAATATCTGCTCCATGCGCTGAAACGAAGTGAGTGAAGGTTCAGCACATCTCAGTAAGGGGTCACACCATGATCTCCTTTAATCAGGGACACTGTATTCATTGGCGTTTTGCTCCTGGAAACATGAGCTGCCGTCATGGTGCGCACGCAGGACCGCGGGACCCCAGTGATTTTGTCATTTTCAAGGTCACAGTAAATCTATTAAAGCAGAACAAACGGTTAATATTGCCGCACTGCGTTCCTGGCAACAGCGGCCGCGGGGGATGTGGTTTGTGGTTTGGGTGATTCCTTTCCGTCTCCCGCTTACCGTTACTATTACAGCAATTCATTAGTAAATGTGTGATGAAAGCGGCAGCTCATCCAACGGCCGCCTAGGACGAGTTTACCGAAATAAGAGATAACTGGCCAGATTCCTTCTCCTCATCACGTGTAAAGATACAGCGCAGCGCCCCCTTCTGCTCATCACGTGTAATGATACAGCGCAGCGCCCCCTTCTGCTCATCACGTGTAAAGATACAGCGCAGCGCCCCCTTCTGCTCATCACATGTAATGATACAGCGCAGTGCCCCTTCTACTCATCACGTGTAATGATACAGCGCAGCGCCCCTTCTACTCATCACGTGTAATGATACAGCGCAGCGCCCCCTTCTCCTCCTCACGTGCAATGGTGCAGCGCCCCTTCTCTTCATCACGTGTAATGATACAGCGCAGTGCCCCCTTCTGCTCATCACGTGTAATGATACAGCGCAGCGCCCCCTTCTGCTCATCACGTGTAATGATACAGCGCAGTGCCCCCTTCTGCTCATCACGTGTAATGATACAGCGCAGCGCCCCCTTCTGCTCATCACATGTAATGATACAGCGCAGCGCCCCCTTCTCCTCCTCACGTGCAATGGTGCAGCGCCCCTTCTCTTCATCACGTGTAATGATACAGCGCAGTGCCCCCTTCTGCTCATCACGTGTAATGATACAGCGCAGCGCCCCTTCTGCTCATCACGTGTAATGATACAGCGCAGCGCCCCATTCTCCTCATAACGTGTAATGATACAGCCCAGTTCCCCCTTCTGCTCATCACGTGTAATGATACAGCGCAGCACCCCTTCTCCTCATCAAATGTAATGTGCAGCGCCCCTTCTCCTCATCACGTGTAATGATACAGCGCAGCGCCCCCTTCTCCTTATCACGTGCAATGATACAGCGCAGCGCCCCTTCTCCTCATCACGTGTAATGATACAGCGCAGTGCCCCCTTCTCCTCATAACGTGTAATGATACAGCGCAGTGCCCCCTTCTGCTCATCACGTGTAATGATACAGCGCAGTGCCCCCTTCTCCTCATCAAATGTAATGATACAGCGCAGTGCCCCCTTCTGCTCATCACGTGTAATGATACAGCGCAGTGCCCCCTTCTGCTCATCACGTGTAATGATACAGCGCGGTGCCCCCTTCTGCTCATCACGTGTAATGATACAGCGCAGCACCCCTTCTCCTCATCAAATGTAATGATACAGTGCAGGGCTCCCTTCTCCTTATCACGTGCAATGATACAGCGCGGTGCCCCCTTCTGCTCATCACGTGTAATGATACAGCACAGCGCTCCCTTCTCCTTATCACGTGCAATGATACAGCGCAGCGCCCCCTTCTCCTCATAACGTGTAATGATACAGCGCAGTGCCCCCTTCTGCTCATCACGTGTAATGATACAGCGCAGTGCCCCCTTCTCCTCATAACGTGTAATGATACAGCGCAGCACCCCTTCTCCTCATCACATGTAATGATACAGCGCAGGGCTCCCTTCTCCTTATCACGTGCAATGATACAGCGCAGCGCCCCCTTCTCCTCATCACGTGTAATGATACAGCGCAGTGCCCCCTTCTCCTCATAACGTGTAATGATACAGCGCAGTGCCCCCTTCTGCTCATCACGTGTAATGATACTGCGCAGTGCCCCTTCTCCTCATCAAATGTAATGATACAGCGCAGCGCCCCCTTCTCCTCATCATGTGTAATGATACTGCGCAGTGCCCCTTCTCCTCATCAAATGTAATGATACAGCGCAGTGCCCCCTTCTCCTCATCACGTGTAATGATACAGCGCAGCGCCCCCTTCTCCTCATCACGTGTAATGATACAGCGCAGCGCCCCCTTCTCCTCATCACGTGTAATGATACAGCGCAGCGCCCCCTTCTCCTCATCACGTGTAATGATACAGCGCAGCGCCCCTTCTCCTCATTAGGGATGAGCTGTTCGGTTCGATCTGTTCGGAGTTCGCATCGAACATCGGCCGTTCGACAGTTTGCAAACTTCGAACTTTTTGGGACGGTCGCCAAAAGTTTGAAAAAAAAAAAATTTGAAAAAAGTATAAAAAGTGCTTAAATACTAAAAAATCTAGAAATAAGGAGACTCTTTACTGCAGAATATTAAAAGCAACGGTTTATTAGACATCAGCATACGTACAAGGCAGCGCTTCTCCACACTCTAAGGGAAAAGGTAAACGGAAGATAGGAATATAGTGCACAGAGATGCAGTAGAGGGATACCTGTTGGAGTATACCAGTGATACCCAAAAGGTAAAATAAATCAATTGTACATACTTTAGAACACTTTTCAAGACTTTTCGTGATTTTGAAAATTTTCGTTTTTCAGAATTGTACATGTTTTCGGAATTTCGACCATATATCGTATTTTCGTGTCACTTTGCTCGGTTTTTGTATCGACTTTTCGTAAGTTCGGAAATTTTCGTTTTTTCGGAAAGTCTGTTCTCCTCGTTTCAAAGCAATAAATTTCGATTTGTCACATTTCAAGTCCATTCGAAAATTCCGAAAATATTTAGTTTCGGCTCGGAAAACTTTTCGGATCTGCCATTTTCGGATCTAAAAATTTTCGGAAATTCGTCCGCATCCGAAAACACGAATCGGGAAATTTCGTGAAAATTCCGAAATTCCGAAACCCGAAACGCACATCCCTAGTATAATTTAACACAGCGCCCCTTTTATTTATCACACGGTGTAATTTAACACAGCGCCCCCTTTTATTTATCACATGGTATAATTTAACACAGCGCCCCCTTTTATTTATCACATGGTATAATTTAACACAGCGCCCCTTTTATTTATCACATGGTATAATTCAACTGATCCCCTGCATACTTTTGCTGGTAGGACCCCCATCACCCAGTATTCGCAGGCACCCACATTGTAACGTTACCTTGGTCTTTTTCTGTTTTTTTTTATTTATTTTTGTTTTTCTCCACCATTTGCTTTGCTAATTAGCATGTGAATCTCCTGCCCTATTGACACAGCCCATCCAGCTTCAGGTGTTTACATTCAGGCAGTTAAAAAGTAATCAGTCCGCCCTATATAACATTTAAGACGGGCTCCACTGAGCCTTGGCTCTTGTGACATTCCCAAGTGGCACCCTAAGTGGACGTTCAGAGTTGATTCCTGGAGTTGAGTGGCACCCTAAGTGGACGTTCAGAGTTGATTCCTGGAGTTGAGTGGCACCCTAAGTGGACGTTCAGAGTTGATTCCTGGAGTTGAGTGGCATCCCTAAGTGGACGTTCAGAGTTGATTCCTGGAGTTGAGTGGCACCCTTAGGCTAGGGTCAGACGAACGCATTTTTCACGTTGTCCGTGAAAAAGTGCGTTCGAACGAATGGACGTATTTTTTCACGGAATACGCAATAGCGGTCATACGATGCGCATTTCCGTCCGTGATTTTGTATGGATCATCAATAAAACCCTTTTTGCGTCTGGACGTTTTGTTGGCCGGACATGAACAGCGTCTGACGTCTCCCAATCACGCAAACACGCCGCTATGCGGCCGCAGCGCACTCTGTACGTCCGTGCTAGCAGTTTGACGTTCTCGAAAAAATGCGTTCGTTTGCCACTTGCGTTACACGGACGAACTTTCGTGCGGCCGTTCGTCGTATGCTGCCCGGCATTGGACGTCATTTGCTGCTAGCACGGCCGTGATTTCGTGCGGCTAAACGCACGTTAAAACTGCGTTCGTCTGACCCCAGCCTAAGTGGACGTTCAGAGTTGATTCCTGGAGTTGAGTGGCACCCTAAGTGGACGTTCAGAGTTGATTCCTGGAGTTGAGTGGCACCCTAAGTGGACGTTCAGAGTTGATTCCTGTAGTTGAGTGGCACCCTAAGTGGACGTTCAGAGTTGATTCCTGGAGTTGATTGGCACCCTAAGTGGACGTTCAGAGTTGATTCCTGGAGTTGAGTGGCACCCTAAGTGGACATTCAGAGTTGATTCCTGGAGTTGATGGCACCCTAAGTGGACGTTCAGAGTTGTTTCCTGGAGTTGAGTGGCACCCTAAGTGGACGTTCAGAGTTGATTCCTGGAGTTGAGTGGCACCCTAAGTGGACGTTCAGAGTTGATTCCTGGAGTTGAGTGGCACCCTAAGTGGACGTTCAGAGTTGATTCCTGGAGTTGCGGGACTGGAGGAAGGAACTGCAAGGCCCACTTTTTACTCTGGGTAAACGCACATCTATATCATGCTTTCTCTCACGCTTCTACTCTTTACTTCTACCTTTCTCCTTAAATGGAACTCCTGCCCCTCTACCACCGACCCCTACACTATCTGCATCTCTCCCTCCCTCCTCTCGTCCCACATGATGGCCTCGCATGAGCTCCTTTGTTTCCTCAGAACATGGTCTCCCTCTATCTCTCGTGCTACCAATCAGTCCCACTCCCACAAATCCCATTCCCACCTTCTCTTTCTCACCCTCCTGCTGTTACTCTATTCAGGTGACATATCCCCTAACGCTGGCCCCACAACACATCCAATACTTCCCTCTCATCCTATCTCCATCCCACATAAATCACCTCCCTGCAAGCCCAGCAACCTCATTCCCATAATCCCTCAGCGCCTGTCCTCTTTCTCCTGCGCCCTCTGGAAAGCTCGCTCTGTGTGCAACAAACTCACAGCCGTCACGGACCTCTTCCTTTCAAACTCCTTCAACCTCCTAGCTTTAACTGAAACCTGGCTAACTCCCTCTGACACGGCCTCCGTTGCTGCTCTCTCACATGGCGGTCTACACTTGAGCCATACCCCCAGACCGGGTGAGAGAAATGGTGGCGGGGTCGGAATCCTGCTCTCTCCCACCTGCACCTACCAGCATCTCCCTCCACCCCCATCCCTCTCCTTCTCCTCCTTCGAGACACACTGCATCCGCCTGTTCTCTCCTCTGGCTCTCAGGGTGGCAGTCATCTACCGCCCACCGGGACCAACCTCCCAGTTCTTTGACCACTTTGCTACCTGGCTTTCTCACTTCCTGTCTTCTAATCTTCCATGCCTAATTCTCGGGGACTTCAACATTCCCATTGACGATCCTTCCGCCCCTGCTGCCTCCAAACTTCTTTCACTCATGTCCTCCCTTGGACTCACCCAATCCTCCTCCTCTCCTACCCACCGCGATGGTCACGCTATTGACCTTGTCTTTTCCAACCTCTGCTCCATTTCTGAGTTCAATTGTCGCCCTTTCCCCATCTCTGACCACCACCTTCTCTCTTTCAACCTATCTGGACTTCCTAAACACCCTGCTCCCCCACCCCGCACACACACTCGCAGAAATCTACATGCTGTGGACCCACATCAATTCTCCAACCTACTTCACCACCTCCCTCATACCTCATCCTTCACCTGCCCTGATGCTGCACTACAACACTACTCTTATCTCTGCTCTAGACACTCTTGCTCCTCTTCGACTCTGTAAGGCCCCACGCCGCCAGCTTCAGCCCTGGCACACCCTCCAGACACGCTACCTGCAAAGATGCTCCCGCACTGCAGAGCGTGCCTGGAGGAAATCCCGCTCTGAAGCTGATTTTGTTCACTTCAAGTTTATTCTCCGGTCATACACCTCTGCCCTCCACTTGGCCAAACAATCCTTCTTCTCATCTCTTATATCTATGCTGTCCTCCAACCCTAAACGGCTCTGGTCCACCTTCAACACCCTCCTCTACCCACCTGCACCTCCCCCCTCAGCTGCCTTCAGCGCTCAAGACCTGGCAGACTACTTCCTCAGTAAAACTCTAACTATCAGAAGCAACATCCCAACACAAGATAGTTATCTGCCACCTCCACTCCCAGAGGTCCCCTCTGCCACCCTCTGTCGCTTCCTCCCAGCCACTGAGGAGGAAGTCAATTCCTTATTGTCCTCCTCACATCTCACCACGTGCCCGCTCGACCCCATTCCCTCACATCTAATTCCTCCCCTCTCCTCCTCCCTCACCCCTGCTCTCACACACATCTTCAACCTATCTCTCTCCACTGGCTCCTTTCCATCCGCCTTCAAACACGCGCTAGTTACCCCTTTACTAAAGAAACCATCCCTAGATCCCAACTCTCCATCCAACTACCGCCCTGTATCCCTGCTTCCCTTTACCTCTAAGCTCATAGAAAAACTAGTCTTCAACCGCCTCTCCCTCTTCCTGTCCTCCAATTCCCTACTTGACCCCCTGCAATCTGGCTTCTGTCCCCTACACTCAACTGAAATTGCCCTCACCAAAGTCACCAATGACCTCCTAACTGCTAAAAAACACGGCCACTATTCTATTCTCATCCTGCTTGACCTCTCGGCTGCTTTTGACACTGTTGACCACCCCCTCCTTCTACAGACCCTCAACTCTCTGGGTCTCGGTGACACTGCACTCGCTTGGGTTGACTCCGATTTATCCAACAGGTCCTTCTGTGTGTCCTTTGCTGGTAACTCCTCCTCCTCATTGCCTCTATCTGTTGGTGTACCTCAAGGCTCTGTCCTTGGTCCTCTACTCTTTTCCATCTACACCTCCTCCCTGGGCAAAATCATCAACAGCTTTGGCTTTAATTACCACCTCTACGCTGATGACACTCAGATCTACCTCTCTACCCCTGATCTCTCTCCCCCTGTCCTTTCAAAAGTCAGTGACTGTTTATCTGGCATCTTCTCCTGGATGGCCTCCCACCACCTAAAGATCAACATGTCAAAGACTGAACTCCTACTTATTCCTCCCTCCAATGCCTCCCCACCTCCTGACTCCTCTATCACGGTGCAGGGTATCACCATCTCCCCATCAAACCAAGTTCGCTGTCTTGGAGTTACACTTGACTCTGCTCTTTCCTTCATCCCCCACATCAAGTCTCTTTCCTCCTCCTGCCGATACCAACTGCGTAATATTTCCAGAATTCGGCCATTTCTTACCGCTGTCACCACAAAACAACTCATACACGCCCTGGTAATCTCCCGACTCGACTATTGCAATAATCTCTTATCTGGCCTCCCTCTGTCCCGCCTCTCCCCCCTACAATCCATCCTGAACGCCTCCGCCAGGCTAATTCACCTCACCTCTGTCTCTGCCGCTCCCCTCTGCGAGTCCCTTCACTGGCTCCCCATCCACTTCAGAATTAAGTTCAAAATCCTTATCCTTACCTTCAAAACCCTCACTAACTCAGCGCCCCACTACCTGTCCTCACTAATCACCAAATACACCCCAGCCCGCTCCCTAAGGTCAAACAGTGACCTGCGCCTAGCTTCTCCCCGCATCACCTCTTCCCATGATAGACTGCAGGATTTCTCACGCGCAGCCCCCACTCTCTGGAACGCTCTCCCTCGTACTGTCAGACTTTCCCCTAACTTCTCTTCCTTCAAACGCTCCCTTAAAACGTTCCTATTTAGGGAAGCCGACCCCCAACTCACTGACGCAACCATCAATCACTCTCACCTTACAGTCCTCTCCTCCTGTTTCCAACCCCAACCCTCCCAGATTGTGAGTTCCTACGGGAATAGGGCCCTCATCTCCTCCTGTACTGTTTGTCAAATGTTGTTCAATATATTGTAACCCTGTCTATACTGTGCTTATTGTACAGCGCTGCGGAATATGCTGGCGCTTTATAAAGAATAATAATAATAATAATAACACAGCACCCCTTTTATTTATCACATGGTGTAATTTAACACAGAGCCCCCTTTTATTTATCACATGGTATAATTTAATACAGCGCCCCTTTTATTTATCACATGGTATAATTTAACACAGCGCCCCTTTTATTTATCACATGGTGTAATTTAACACAGCGCCCCTTTTATTTATCACATGGTATAATTTAACACAGCGCCCCTTTTATTTATCACATGGTATAATTTAACACAGCGCCCCTTTTATTTATCACATGGTATAATTTAACACAGCGCCCCCTTTTGTTTATCACCTGGTATAATTTAACACAGCGCCCCTTTTATTTATCACATGGTATAATTTAACACAGCGCCCCTTTTATTTATCACATGGTATAATTTAACACAGCGCACCCTGTTATTTATCACATGGTATAATTTAGCACAGCGCCCCTTTTGTTTATCACATGGTATAATTTAACACAGCGCCCCCTTTTATTTATCACATGGTGTAATTTAACACAGCGCCGCCTTTTGTTTATCACATGGTATAATTTAACACAGCGCCCCCTTTTATTTATCACATTATATAGTACAGTATACTGCCCCTTTTTTATCACATGATATAATATAGCACAGCACCCATTTTTATTTATCACATGATATAAAAAGAGGGTGGTATGCTATATTATACCATGTGATAAATAAAAGGGGCGCTCTGCTATATTATATAACGTGATATAATATAGTATACCACCCCCTTTTTATATCACATGATATAATATAGCATAGTGTCCCCTTTTTATATCACATGATATCATATAGCATAGTGCCCTCTTCTGTTTATCATATGATATACTATAGCATAGCGCCCCCTTCTGTTTATCACATGGTATAATATAGCATAGCTCCCCCTTCAGTTTATCACATGGTATAATATAGCATAGCTCCCCCTTCAGTTTATCACATGGTATAATATAGCATAGCTCCCCCTTCGGTTTATCACATGGTATAATATAGCTTAGCGCCCCCTTGTGTTTATCATATGATATAATATAGCATAGCGCCCCCTTGTGTTTATCATATGATATAATATAGCATAGCGCCCCCTTCTGTTCATCATATGATATAATATAGCATAGCGCCCCCTTCCGTTTATCACATGGTATAATACAGCACAGCGTCCCCTTCTGTTTATTACATGGTATAATATAGCGTAGCACCCCCTTTTATTTATCACATGGTATAATTTAACTCGGTGCCTCCTTTTATCACATGGTATAATTTAACACAGCGCCCCTTTTATTTATCACATTATATAATACTGCCCCCTTTTTATCACATGATATAATATAGCACAGCGTCCCTTTTATCACATGATATAAAAAGGGGGTGGTGTGCTATATTATACCATGTTATAAATAAAAAAGGTGCTGTGCTATATTATATGTGATATAATATAGCATAGCGCCCCCTTCTGTTTATCACATGGTATAATATAGCATAGCGCCCCCTTCTGTTTATCACATGGTATAATATAGCATAGCACCCCTTCTGTTTATCACATGGTATAATATCGCTCAGCTCCCTCCATGCTGCGCGTGTCACAGAATGTTCCAATATATTAAAGGGACTTTTTAAAAACTAATATAAATCTTGTCCTAATTTAAGGAAATGGCGTTCTCGGATTTAGTGAAGCTGGTGATTAGACAGTGATTGGCCGGAGATTAACCGGTGATTGGCCAGTGATTAGCCGGTGATTGGCTGGTGATTGGCTGGTGATTAGCCGATGATTGGCTGGTGATTAGCCGGTGATTGGCCAGAGATTAGCCAGTGATTGGCCGGTGATTGGCCGGAGATTAGCCGGTGATTGGCTGGTGATTGGCCGGTGATTGGCCGGTGTAAGACGCTGCTGTCAGTGCCAAAGCATCACGAGCCCCGTCTCTGCATTACCCAGCAGTCAGTGTGATTGGATCCCGGCTCCGCGGGTTTCTTCAGGTTAATCGGTGTATTCGTGCACGCACACATGTTTATAACAGAGATTTCTATCAGCGGCTCCTGCACAGCGAGAGGGAGCTGCCAGGCTCTGTATACACACACAGCGGGCAGTGCCTCTTTGTCAAACACAAACTCCTGCCAGGGAACTTTGTGTCATTAATGAAACCTGAGTGTTTAACTGGGATTAACGTGCGGCGGAGCCGAGCAACGGAAAGCGGGCAGACTGGAAATGTGATGCTTTATACAGTTTCTCTGCCAGCCTACTCTCTCACGCACATCGCTGAACCATGGCATGCATCAGTATGATGGGCAACCTCTGCATCAGCCAGGCCATCATAGTGCGAGGCATTATGATGTGTGTCAAACATGGACAGTGACAGTGCCAGCCTGTCCAAAAACACCAAACTGGGCCATCTAGTCACCTCACCAGACTACCCCTTTAAACTATGCCATGTACAGTATATCCAGCGTGGAGGTGATGGTGCCAGCCTGTCCACCAATGCTGCTAAATTATACTATGTATATTCAATAAGGGGAGTAATGGTGCCAGCCTGTACCCAATGCTGCTATATGATGTCATGTATATCCTGCATGGGGAGTGATGGTGCCAGCCTGTACCCAATGCTGCTATATGATGTCATGTATATTCAATAAGGGGAGTGATGTGCCAGCCTGTACCCAATGCTGCTATATGATGTCATGTATATATTCAATAAGGGGAGTGATGTGCCAGCCTGTACCCTTTGCTTGATAACATTACTAAGCAGTGCCAGTCAGATCTAGCAGTGCCAGTCACAGTGCCAATTTCCTCCTTGTCAATCTCCAATAAAGGACGTGTCAAAATGAGCTTTCCTGAGCACATTAATTCATAATAATTGCATACAAGGCGTCTGTCAGAGGATTTCATTAGTTATTACGTAACAGGGCAAGGCTGGCGACGTATATACTAATAAGGAGAACATTCTCACTCCGCCCCAAGGAAGCCGTAACTTGCCAAGTCCGCACCTCGTCGCATTACAGTAAATCAGGTCTGAATAATCGTGTTATAGAGGGGACAGTGAGTGATATACCCAGCACAGAAAGCAGCGGTGCCAACTTACCCTCCACACATTATAATACCCATGCCATGTCTACACATGGCACATGAATTGGAGCAGAAAGGAACTGTATAAAAAAGATGGTTTGCATCTTACTCATAGGGGAACATATGTTCTCAGTGAGAAGTTCAAAGGTTTCACAAAGGAATATTTAAACTAGGAGGGGGGGACAAAAGGGTAAAAAACAATCTGCCCGATTGTCCCCCAAAACTAAATCGGAGGGTACAAGCAACATGCGAGGTAAAAAATGACAAGCTCAGAGTCGTGTCTATAAATGCTTGCAGTTTAGTCAATAAAATCAATGAACTGGAGGCAATGATGGCAGCTGAAAAAATAGATTTAGTGGCGGTTACTGAGACATGGTTCAGTGAGAAAAATAACTGGGACATAACAATACCGGGGTACTCTTTATATAGAAAAGACAGAGAAGGTAGGAAAGGAGGAGGAGTGGCCCTGTATGTGAAAAACAACATAAA
Source organism: Leptobrachium leishanense (assembly GCA_009667805.1). Lineage (NCBI taxonomy): Eukaryota > Metazoa > Chordata > Amphibia > Anura > Megophryidae > Leptobrachium > Leptobrachium leishanense. The sequence goes on along the minus strand of CM019068.1, from coordinate 7,747,334 downwards.
AACGAACCAAATAAAAGTGAGCGAGGTGAACATAGAGTCAGTTTGGGTTACGCTAACATTTGGCAATCATACAGTAGCTCGTGTAGGTGTGATCTATAGACCCCCTGGACAAGTAGAAGAGCTAGATAATCTGCTGCTTGAGGAAATAGCCAAAATGGCAATGAAGGGGGAAGTTATTATCATGGGGGACTTTAATCTTCCTGATGTGAACTGGAAAACCAAAATAGCTGGGTGCACCAGGAGTACAAATATTCTAAACTCCTTACTGGGATTATCTCTAACACAAGTAGTTGAGGAGCCGACCCGTAAAGAGGCCATATTGGATTTAATACTCACAAATGGAGGTTTGGTATCGGACGTTGTTGTAGGTGAAAATTTGGGATCTAGTGATCACCAGTCAGTGTGGTTTAATATAAGAACAGGGATGGAGCCGCACCACACAAGAACGAAAGTTTTAGACTTTAAAAAAACAGATTTTTCTAAAATGAGATTTTGTGTGAATGAGTCATTATCAGACTGGAGGAGTTTAAAGGGAGTCCAGGAGAAATGGGATTATTTAAAGGAAGCATTATTGAAGGACACAGGCAATTGCATTCGGCTTGTTAGCAAAAACAAAAAAGGGAAGAAACCACTGTGGTACTCTGCAGAAGTGGCCAAAATAGTGAAGAACAAAAAGACAGCATTCAATAATTATAAAACAACTCAGCGTGAAGAGGATAGGCAAACCTATAAGATTAGGCAGAAAGAGGCTAAGCAATTTATAAGAGCTTCCAAAGCACACGCAGAAGAGAAAATAGCTCAGTCAGTAAAAAAGGGGGACAAAACATTTTTTAGATACATAAACGAGAAAAGAAAAGTAAAACAAGGATTAGTTAGATTAAAAACAAAGGAAGGAAGGTATGTAGAAGAGGATAAAAGTCTCGCTGACTGCCTCAATGAATATTTTTGTTCAGTCTTTGCAGAAGAAAAGGAAGGAAAGGGACCTCAGTTAGGAGAGAACACTAAAGAGACATTTACATATGAGTTTACAGAGGAGGAGGTTCTAAAGCAGCTGTCTAAAGTAAAGACAAATAAGTCAATGGGGCCTGATGGGATACATCCTAAATTATTAAAAGAGCTCAGTGATGTAATAGCAAAACCGTTAACAGATTTATTTAACCAATCCTTGTTAACAGGAGTCGTCCCAGAAGACTGGAAATTAGCAAATGTTGTGCCCATTTACAAGAAGGGTAGTAGGGAGGAATCGGGGAACTATAGGCCAGTTAGTCTTACGTCAGCAGTGGAGAAATTAATGGAAACCATGTTAAAGGAAAGGATTGTTGAACATCTAAAAACACATAGATTACAGGATCAGAAACCACATGGGTTTACCTCAGGGAGATCATGCCAAACTAATCTTATTGATTTTTTTGATTGGGTAACAAAAATAATAGACACAGGTGGTGCAGTAGACATTGCTTATTTAGATTTCAGTAAGGCTTTTGATACTGTTCCGCATAGAAGGCTTATCAATAAATTGCAATCTTTGAGCTTGGATTCCAATATTGTTGAATGGATTAGGCAGTGGCTGAGTGACAGACAACAGAGGGTTGTGGTAAATGGAGTTTATTCGGCGCAAGGTCTTGTTACCAGTGGGTACCTCAGGAGTCAGTACTTAGACCCATTCTCTTTAATATTTTTATTAGTGATATTGCAGAAGGTATTAATGGAAAAGTATGTCTTTTTGCTGATGACACAAAGATTTGCAACAGGGTTGACGTTCCTGGAGGGATCAGCCAAATGACAAATGATTTAGGTAAACTAAAAAAATGGTCGGAGTTGTGGCAATTGAGTTTTAATGTGGATAAGTGCAAGATAATGCACCTGGGACGTAAAAACCCAAGGGCTGAATATAGAATATTTGATACAGTCCTAACCTCAACATCTGAGGGTTGGGATTTAGGGGTCATTATTTCAGAGGATCTAAGGGTAAGTAGTCAATGTAATAGAGCAGCAGGAAATGCTAGCAGAATGCTTGGAAATGCTGGCAGAATGCTTGGTTGTGTAGGGAGAGGTATTAGCAGTAGGAAAAGGGAAGTGCTCATGCCACTGTACAGAGCACTGGTGAGACCTCACTTGGAGTACTGTGTGCAGTACTGGAGACCATATCTCCAGAAGGATATAGACATCTTAGAGAGAGTTCAGAGAAGGGCTACTAAAATGGTGTACGGCTTGAAGGAGAAAAGTTACCAGGAAAGGCTTAATGATCTTAACATGTACAGCTTGGAAAAAAGACGAGACAGAGGAGATATGATAGAAACATTTAAATACGTAAAGGGAATCCACAAGGTAGAGGAAGGGAGTATATTTAAAGGAAACAAAGTAGCAAAACAAGAGGACATAGTCTTAGATTAGAGGGGCAAAGGTGTAAAAGTAACATCAGGAAGCATTATTTTACTGAGAGGGTGGTGGATACATGGAACAGTCTTCCAGTAGAAGTGGTAGAGGCCAAAACAGTAATTGAATTTAAGCAAGCATGGGATAGGCATAAGGCTATCCTAAACAAAAGATAAATCCAGGTAAAGTATCCATGTAATTGGGCGACTAGATGGGCCAAAAGGTTCTTATCTGCCGAAATTTTTCTATGTTTCTATGTTTCTACACAATGCAGGTACAGGACAGACAGTGAACATGCCAGTCTTCTCACATGCATGGCACAGACACAGCACACTTGGCAGCGGTGCCAGCCTTGTCCTCACATTCTACTGTATCATGGCTTGAAGAAACAGCAGGGGCATGACACTTATGGCAGCGGAGTGCGCTATGACCTATATACGCAGGCATGTAAGGTGCAGACGGGTGGCAGGGACACGCTATTACAGCATGACACACATTGCAGGTAAAACACAATCAGTGTCATCTCCCCTTCTTGAAAATTAGAACCAGGCGAGTACACACGTTGGAGCAGAACAGAGAGGGCACTGCCAGGCTGCATCTCATGCTCTGCATGCACTGCTTCAGCAGTGCCCCCTCTACAGGTACCACCACCCTATGCCATGCATACAGAGGGCAAGGCGTATACCATAGACACATTCCATGCAGTCTGCACACACAGTCATTGCGCACACTCTGGCAGTGCCAGTTACTTGAGCTGACTTTTCCCTGACCTTGATTTTCTCTTTATCACAGTCACACTCCCACACACGCTGATCTGGTTTCCTGTGCTTCTTTACATCTTACATCAATGTGTATCGAGTCATTTATAAAAATTACCAGTATATGTTTTCAAAATAAATTGCTTTCCCCCCTTTTAAATTTTTTTTGCACTCAGGTAATGAAGAAGAAAATATGAAATCACTTCTTCTAAAACGAGGAAAGAAAACCATGTGACTTTACAAACAAAGACTAACATCAGGCAGCGTGTAACTATGTGACTTTATCAACAAGGACTAATATCAGGCAACGTATAACTATGTGAATTTACTAACAAAGACTTACATCAGGCAGTGAATAACAATGTGACTTTACAAAGACTAACATCAGGCAACATAAAACAATGTGACTTTACTAACAAAGACTAACATCAGGCAACACAAAACAATGTGACTTTACTAACAAAGACTAACATCAGGCAACATAAAACAATGTGACTTTACTAACAAAGACTAACATCAGGCAACACAAAACAATGTGACTTTACTAACAAAGACTAACATCAGGCAACATAAAACAGTGTGACTTTACAAACAAAGACTAACATCAGGCAACGTGTAACAATGTCACTTTACTAACAAAGACTAACATCAGGCAACATAAAACAATGTCACTTTACTAACAAAGACTAACATCAGGCAACATAAAACAATGTCACTTTACTAACAAAGACTAAAATCAGGCAACATAAAACAATGTGAGTTTACAAACAAAGACTAACATCAGGCAACGTGTAACTATGTGACTTTACAAACAAAGACTAACATCAGGCAACATGTAGCAATGTGACTTTACTAACAAAGACTAACATCAGACAGCGTGTAACTGTGTGACTTAAAAAACAAAGACTAACATCAGTCAACATAAAACAATGTGACTTTACTAACAAAGACTAACATCAGGCAACATAAAACAATGTGACTTTACTAACAAAGACTAACATCAGGCAACATAAAACAATGTGACTTTACTAACAAAGACTAACATCAGGCAACGTGTTACAATGTGACAATTACAAACAAAGACTAACATCAGGCAACGTGTAACAATGTGACTTTACAAGCAAAGACTAACATCAGGCAACGTGTAACTATGTGACTTTACAAACAAAGACTAACATCAGGCAACGTGTAACAATGTGACTTTACAAACAAAGACTAACATCAGGCAACGTGTAACAATGTGACTTTACAAGCAAAGACTAACATCAGGCAACGTGTAACTATGTGACTTTACAAAGACTAACATCAGGCAACGTGTAACAATGTGACTTTACAAACAAAGACTAACATCAGGCAACGTGTAACAATGTGACTTTACAAGCAAAGACTAATACCAGGCAACGTATAACAATGGCACCTTATGCCCTTAAATAATTGGGTAGATCCTGCTGACAGCCTGTGCACAATTATTATTATTTATTTTTTTCAGTGATTTTACTCACCTTTTCCCCCTCGCCGCACGCTGCTCCTCCTCCTCTTTCCGAACTCCGAAGTCCCTGAAGGTTTTCTGCTCAGTTTGTGCTCCTGTACAACTTGTGTAGCGTAGGAATCGTAAATTGTGCAGCGCTACGGGACTCACACACTTTACATACACAAGTTCTGTAGCGTCTGCGCAGAGCGATTGAATGTGGCTGGACGCGCATGCACAGATCTGATCCATTGCTGCCTCTCTGAGAACGCTCGCTACAGCAATTGGTTTCAGAGGGTGAAGTCGGCCGCTCTGTGTGGGACATCACTAGTGACCGGCTACTTCGGAGTTTGGGGGCGCCTCACCTTGTCACCACTTTAAAGCTATAAAGTGATCTGGATGAGTAGAGTGTCCCTAAAGACAACATTGCTGTTTCCCCAACCCAAACGTTTACACTACAGCTAAGCACACTTGTTTGAGCACCGCAAGGACTTTCCTTGGCTCCCGTTGCTATGTTTTCCCCCCGTTTTCCCCCCTTATTCTTCTTGGTGTTTGTCATTACTATATACTTGAGGTTGCACTTCTTGTCCATTCTTAGCCAAGCATTCCACAAGCAGACATTTCCACTTTGGGTGGAACCTTCAAAGCATTTTCTGTAGGAATTCAGTGGTTTCCTCCTCTGCAATGTCAGGCAGGAATACTTTATTACAAAGTGAATCATTTATTTACTAATCACGGGACCTGCTGTTCCTTAACCAACATCCTATCCGTGCGGAGCCTCTTGTTAGTAACCGTAAAACCTCGAGACAATGCGTTGCGCTGATTTTATGAATATTTTAGTCAGCTATTTCTATCATGTCGGAACTGTCTATTATGTCTATTATTATTATTATTTTTTGTGTTAGTAAAAAAATAAGACCTCAGGGCAACCTATATCCCTGTATATAAATATTGGCAAATTATCAGTGAAATACTGTGCCTGGTCGACAGCAGTGAATCCCCATAGAGAAGCAATGGTTCCTCTATTCTGAGACACCAAACAGCAGGGAAAAGTTGCTGAAATGCCCTGATGTTCGGTGGTTTCATTCGACAGATTTATTCAGGCGATTCCCATAGGTTTCAATGTTAAAAATATTCCAGTTTTAATTCAATAGCTAACAAACCGTTTATTATTTTATTATGCTGTAAAAAGTCTCTTTATTTCTAGATTTTTTTGGATCTTTTAGGCATTTTTTGGGATTTTTTTGTCAACATTTTTTTTCTGTTTTTTTTTCATTTTTCTGTAACCTTTTTCTTTTTATTATCATTCATAGCATCTTAATGAAAATGTCTGGAATTTACATATAAGTATTTCTTTTGCAAACAGCGTTTCAATTCTCAAACTTTCAAGCGTACTGTTTTATTATTTTTCCACCTCGTTCATCTGCGTGTCGGCTTTTTCCAGCGGCTGCTCTGCGTTGTGATCTGCAGCTAGTCGGGTTTCTCCGGTGTGTTCGGTGGGGTTAATCCAGCTGTTTTCTGCAGGTTTCAGTGAGTTTTCGGTTAGCGTTCGGCGGGTTTGCGGCGAGTGTTCTGCGGGTTTGCGGCGAGTTTTCCCTGCACTACGGGGGCCCTGTAGTGTTCACTGAATACACCGCAAGGTCGGCAAACTAGGATCACCGAATTGCCCCGAAGTGCAGGGATAGAAAAGTCACCGAAGGTGCGGTGACTTTTCGATTCTCTTTGAATAACCCTGAATGAGAATATAATACTGATGGTTGTTCCTCATAGGGTACATATAATATAATAAAGGGAACAATAATAGTGCAACATTGCCATGTGATAAAACTACTGTTTCAAATAGTCCAATTGAACACTTTCATCCTCAGGAGCCTAGTAAACTTTGGCTGGACTTCGGCAGTATATGTCAATTTTCAACAGTATGTGTCAACTTCGGGAGAGACACAATCCACCTTGATGTTATAGTATATACAGTGAAAGAGTGTGTAGAGATTCTGCTCACCTGAACTGGAGCCCCTGTAATCAGCTCTAGTATAATCACCTTTATAGTAATGTTTCAACCATCAGTGAGCAGTCCCAGCATCCAGGCTTTGTCCTTGGTTCAGAAAGATGGTGGTGGGTGAGTATCTAATAGAGAGAATGGACCGCAACACTTTGTTAGGAACAATCAATACGCCGCCAGCTCTGCATGTCTTCCAGGTTTGATTTCCATCTCCCCTGGATGAGCAAAATCCCAACACCAGACGCGGCAAGCTACCACCTTCATCTCAAGGCAATAGTTGATCACATTCCACCACTAGATGAAAGTGCCCAGATCTTGATGCTACTCGGCAGAGAAATCATGAGAGCCCATAAAGTCCATGAACAAAGGAATGGGAACCATAAAGCCCCGTGCGCCCAAAGGCTCAAACCATAAAGCCCCGTGCGCCCAAAGGCTCGATCTAGGATGGGTGATAGTAGGTGAAGTATGTATCAATAAGGCACGGAGAGACAATGTGAAAGCCTTAAGAACCAACTTGCTGGAAAACAGAGAGAGTAACAATAATCAGACGCCGAAATGGAAGAAAAAGAAGAAATTTCCAGAAGAGAGTCCTTCTCAAATTCCTGAAAAATGTAATGGAGAGCAGGACGAATCCAACGCTCTGACACCTAAGAAAGTAATGAAGAAAAAGCAAAACGCGAGTAAATCTGAAATCTATTGAAGATCAAGAAATACATTCTCTTGAAACAGACGCCCTCTCTTCCCACAATACACCTTTTATTTGCTGTTACTTTCCCAATAACAGTGAAGAAAATACAAAGGACGTTGTGCTTTCAAGAGGGGAGGAGTTAAGCTATCTGACTTCAATCATATCCTGCATGTGACGTTCACTTCCTGCATATGACCCCGGGCTTCCAGAATAGTCTTTGTAGAGCAGCATTCTCACTGCTCTATAACTGTGGAGACCCAGGTTTGAATCCCAGCCAGAGCACCTCTCCAGTAAGTGTTCTTGGGCGAAACACCGATCGGTACATACAAGCGGGTTCAACCGAACCACCAGGTCGCTGCTCTACAATCATGGAAAGACAACTCGATCCCACTCAGAAGACTCCACCAGCGAGTGTCAGTGGGCAAAACACCTAACGATATGGATGCGCCGACCTCACAAAATACTTGTACATCTCATAGATTGTAAGTTCTTGGGAACAGGGACCCCCTGAATCAGGCCGTATCATCTATGTGTGTTATTCCAATGTATTAACCCCTTGTACACTGATCTTGTAAAGCGCTGCGGAATATGTGGCACTATATAAATAAAGGATGATAATGGAGTGTCACCTGTTACGTTCCTGAGGTTGCACGCTTCCCGCACTGCCAGGACTAGCGTTGTTATTCAATATTATTAGGTGGTCAAGGCTTGAGGTATCTGCACAAACCTTTTGTAATGTGTGAGATTAGGAGGCTTTGTATTCATACACTGCCAAGCCATTAGGTTGCTGGACGACACTCTGTTGTTATGATTATTGCCAGGTTTGATTGATTGTGCAGATATTTATTGTACTATATCTTACACAATATGGAGATCATCTGTCACACGGCCTTGGATTTACTGATAGGATTATCAGATTACAGTGATGGCGAACCTTGACACCTCCCTCATATGAACAGCAAAAACCTGCTCTGGTTAGTGAAGCAAGATGATGTAGCTGCCCTAATTATACATTCCTGCTAATACATGCAAATAGAGAAACACAGCGACAGCGAACACGATAAAATGTTTCACAATAAGCTTAATAAGTGTGCTAAATAATCTCTGCCCAGATCTGAGGAATCTAGATTAATAAATCCACCCATCATGATCTGCCCCATTAACAACTCTCTGTGTATGGGGAGACGATACACTGGGCTAATGTGCAGTGTCTATAAGCGTATCACAGAGCTCCACGGCAATAAAACTCACAGTAATGTGCAGTGTGTATGAGCGTATCACAGAGCTCCACAGCAATAAAACTCACAGTAATGTGCAGTGTGTATGAGCGTATCACAGAGCTCCACAGCAATAAAACTCACAGTAATGTGCACTGTGTATGAGCGCATCACAGAGCTCCACAGCAATAAAACTCACAGTAATGTGCAGTGTGTATGAGCCTATCACAGAGCTCCACAGTAATAAAACGGAAATGTAACGGCCCTGTCCATGCTTGCTGGACCACGTGTCTAAAGTCACATGCACCTTGCTGCTGACTGCCTTTCCCAATGACTTGATAACATTGTCTTCCACGTGCTGGTATAGTGCTGCATTGGCCTTCCGTGAAAAGTAATGGCGTTTTGGAACATGCCACTGTGGTACAGCACATTCAGCAAATTCACGGAAGGGAGCAGAGTCCACCAGCTGGAAAGGCAGCACCTGCAATGCGAGTAATTTTGCTAAACTGGCATTTAGACGCTGTGCTTGGGGATGATTGGGACTATATTTTTTCTTACGCTGCAGCAGCTGGGGCAATGTAATCTGACTGCATAAATCTTCAGCTGATGGGATGCTGTCACATTGTGAGGAAGGACCTGGTACATCCATTACTGTAGCGTCATCCCTGTCAGTGGAGGTTGTAGTCAATGACATGGCAGGACATTTAGTGGGGGTAGAGACAGGTGAGGAGGACCTACGCAAAGTTTTGCACCAACGGGATGCGTGGCAGGTGGTCATATGTCGCCTCAAGCATGTGGTACCCAAGCGTCCGGTGTCTTTCCCACGCTTGAGCCTCATCTAACATAGATTACAAATAGCAACGGTGGGGTCTGCTGCACATTTCTTAAAGAACTCCCAGACAGCAGAGATCCTGGATGTGTTGTTTGAGACAACAGCGCTCTGCACCTGAGCAGCTCTGACATCTGATGCCTTGGACTGGCTAGTGCTACGGTTGGTCATAGAGGACGTTGTGCCTCGTGTTTGTGCCTCCTCCTCCTCACTTGACTCCTCTGTTTGATCAGGCACCCAGGTGGAGTCAGGGGGTGATGACAATGATGATAAGGTCACTATCTCCTCATCACTGGAGCCAACTTGGCAGTATGCTGCAGCTGCTGGGGCAACATGAGTGCCAGTTATTTGTGTGTCACTGGCACCCCCTTCCTCTAGGTTAATTATATTCCCTTCCTCAACCTCAGAGATTGAATCAGAGCACTGTAGTTTCTGCGCATCCTCAAGCAGCATGTCACTGTCATTGTAGTCAAACAATTCAGCTGACTCCTCTGCGTGTGATAGTGAGGCTACGGTAGGAGTAGCTGTGGACATGTAGGCTGAATTAGATGCTTTGGCAGTTGAGGTGGACTGTAAAGCAATACAAGCCTGGCTGGCAGAGGACTCAGAGGATGAGGATGGCCTGGTAGCCAATCCACCAAATCCTCTGTATGTTGCTGCTGCTTAAGATGGCCAGCACCAGTTAGAAAGGACAAGCGTGCCCCTGCAGAGGATGCACCACGTCCACAACGACCAGAGGCACAGCCTTCCGACACAGAGGCTGCTTGCCCTCTTATCTGTGTCTGGGAGCGTCTGCCTGTCCTTCTTGGTCTTTCTGACATTGTAAGTGATATATACAGTTGTGTTCAAAATTATTCAACCCCCACTGAAATTGAGTGTTTTGGCCAGTTTGACATTGATTTTGATCATTCAGTCATCTTGCTTACAATTAAATCAAAGAGGCACGTGTAGGTCAGACAAATATAACATAACATTTATAATGAAATAACCACAAATGTCTTTTCTGTGCTCACATCATTATCAGTTTTATTCAACCCCCAAGTGACATTCAATCTTAGTACTTAGTACAACATCCTTTTACAGTTATAACAGCTTTTAAACGTGAAGCATAGCTTGACACAAGTGTCTTGCAGCGATCTACGGGTATCTTCGCCCATTAGTCATGGGCAAAAGCCTCCAGTTCAGTCACATTCTTAGGCTTGCGCACTGCAACTGCTTTCTTTAAGTCCCACCAGAGGTTCTCAATCGGATTTAAGTCAGGTGACTGCGATGACCACTCCAATATGTTCCAGCCTTTAATCTGCAACCATGCTCTAGTGGACTTGGAGGTATGCTTGGGATCATTGTCCTGTTGAAAGGTCCAACGTCTCTCAAGCCTCAAGTTTGTGACGGACTGCATCACATTGTCATCCAATATCTCCTGGTACTGAAGAGAATTCATGGTACCTTGCACACGCTGAAGCTTCCCTGTACCTGCAGAAGCAAAACAGCCCCAAAGCATGATTGACCCCCCCGCCATGCTTCACAGTAGGCAAGGTGTTCTTTTTTTCATAGGCCTTGTTCTTCCTCCTCCAAACATAGCGTTGATCCATGGGCCCAAACAGTTCTAATTTTGTTTCATCAGTCCACAGAACACTATCCCAAAACTTCTGTGGTTTGTCCACATGACTTTTGGTATACTGCAGTCGACTCTTCTTATTCTTTGGAGACAGCAAGGGGGTGCGCCTGGGAGTTCTGGCATGGAGGCCTTCATTATGCAGTGTGCGCCGTATTGTCTGAGCTGAAACTTCAGTACCCACATCTGACAAATCTTTTCTCAGTTCCTCAGCAGTCACACGGGGACTTTTCTCCACTCTACGCTTCAGGTGGCGCACAGCAGTCGAAGTCAGCATCTTCTTTCTGCCACGACCAGGTAGCGTTTCAACAGTGCCCTTTGCCTTGAATTTGCGAATGATGCTTCCTATGGTCTCTCTTGGTATGTTTAACATCTTTGCAATCTTCTTATAGCCATTGCCCTTCCTGTGAAGAGTAATCACCTCTTCTCTTGTCTTCCTGGACCATTCTCTTGACTTCACCATGTTTGTAACCACACCAGTAAATGTCTAGAAGGAGCTGAGTATCACAGTCATTTTAAAGCTGCCTAATTGGTGCTTATTATGCTTTATTGCTGCTCCGTGACATCCACAGGTGTTTTCAATACCTGATTGAAAACACTTGAATGAACCTCTGTTCTTCAGAGTGGTAGTCTTTAAGGGGTTGAATAATTGTGTCAATGAAGAATTCACAAAGAAAACATTTACTACTGTATTACAAAACCAATTGATGTCATTTTAGTTGCATATGGTTCTTTAAAAAGTCCTTGTAGGATTTCATTCTGAATACAATTACAAATGTACACTAAATTCCCTGAAACCCTTTACAGCATTGGGGGTTGAATAATTTTGAACACAACTGTAGATTAAATATATACAGAACTCTGATTCGACTCTGTTATAAAAATTGGAGATATGCTGCAGAGCTCTGATTCAACTCTGGAATAAAGATTAAAGATTTCCAGAACCTTGGTATAACTCAGTGAGACACCCTGATAGCTGGCAGCAAGTGAGAAGACACAGATTACAATTCCCAGAAACCTCTATAAATCAGTGAGACCCCCTGATGGGTGGCAGTGACAAGACACAGATTACCACAATTCCCAGATATTTTGTAGAAATTACTGACCCCCCAAAATACTTGGTGGCAGTGAGAACACACAGATTAGAACAATTCCCAGAAATATTGTAGAAATGAGCCCCCCCCCAGTAGCTGGTGGCAGACTGGCAGTGAGAACACACGGATTATAACAATTCCCAAATATTTTGTAGAAATTGCTGACCCCCCAAAATACTTGGTGGCAGTGAGAACACACAGATTAGAACAATTCCCAGAAATATTGTAGAAATGAGCCCCCCCCCAGTAGCTGGTGGCAGACTGGCAGTGAGAACACACACTAACACAAGAACTATTTCCTCTCAAACACGTGCTGAAGCGCTGTGTGAAGCCTTATATAGTGTGCGGCGGGACTTAGCTCTGTGAGCCCATGATTGAGCAAAATTTGCCCAATCAGGACTCTGAGCCGTGATTGGCATATTCTTGAACCTGTCTTGCACCTGACCTGTGGTCAGGTGCAAGACTGTAGCCAATTACAAGCTTCAGGCCAGTGGAAAAGTGCATTGTGGTCCATTGTGGTGCATTGTGGGCGAACATGCGGCGAACACGCGGAAATGTTCGTAGTATGCAAACAGGCGATGTTCGAATCGAACTCCGAACCGATCGAACCGAACAGCTCATCCCTATTTACCAGGTGTTTGCTAAGCACTGACCTGTGTTCCATTACTTAAGGGTGGAACACCCATGATGCAATGCTTATCCACTTTCCAGCCAGTGAGGGGCCTAGAAGCTCATCCTCCTAAATTTGCAATCGGATTCCCGGGTACCGAACCATTGGCTTTCCTTATCGACTCCGCTAGCTTACTACCTGCCCTTGACCCACGGCTTATCTTTCAACCCCTGTGTTTCCAAGATCCCCTGTGTTTCCAAGAACTCTTGTGCCATCAAGTCTCCTGTCACCTCTTTTCCTGTCCTGCCTGTCTCCTGTCTTCAGTAAGTGCCCAGGTTGCCCCCGTGGTGTCTTGTGCCCTCTTCCTCCGTTCCTATGTTACAGTTCACTGCCATTCTCCTGTGATCAGCTCTATTCATGTCCTGCCCCTCATCTAAGCTTTGCCCTGCTTGTATATAATCCAAATAAAACACTGTTTACAGACCTTACTCAACGTTTGACAGTCTACACAGCATCCTGGACTCGTACCCTCGCCCCCTCTCCAGACACGAATGTTCCACACTGCTAATGGCCGGTGTATGGTGTGTTTGTTGGATGGTCAGTGGGACGTGCTCCTAATGGCCGGTGTATGGTGTGTTTGTTGGATGGTCAGTAGGACACGCTCCTAATGGCCGGTGTATGGTGTGTTTGTTGGATGGTCAGTGGGACGTGCTCCTAGTGGCCGGTGTATGGTGTGTTTTTTGGATGGTCAGTGGGACGTGCTCCTAATGGCCAACAAACACACCATACACCGGCCACTAGGAGCATGTCCCACTGACCATCCAACAAACACACCATACACCGGCCATTAGGAGCACGTCCCACTGACCATCCAACAAACACACCATATACCGGCCATTAGGAGCATGTCTCACTGACCATCCAGCAAACACACCTTTTAATCTCCCAACTTGACTATTGTAGTCCATCACTCTCACCTTGCAGTCCATCACTCTCACCTTGCAGTCCATCACTCACCTTGCAGTCCATCTCTCCCAACTTGCAGTCCATCACTCTCACCTTGCAGTCCATCACTCTCACCTTGCAGTCTATCACTCTCAACTTGCAGTCCATCACTCTCAATTTGCAGTCCATTACTCTCACCTTGCAGCCCATCACTCTCACCTTGCAGTCCACCACTCTCACCTTGCAGTCCGGCACACTCACCTTGCAGTCCTTCACTCTCGCCTTTCAGTCCTTCACTCTCGCCTTGCAGTCCATCACTCTCACCTTGCAGTCCTTCACTCTTACCTTGCAGGCCTCTCCTATTTTCTCACCCGCCAACCCTTCTTTATTGTAAATTCCCACGGGAATAGGGCCCTCGTTTCCTCCTGCACTGGCTTGTCAAATGTTATTTATTGTATTGTAACCCTGTCTATATTGTGCCCGTTGTACAGCGCTGCGGAATATGTTGACGCTAGATAAAGAATAATAATAACAATAATAATAATGTTGCATCAGAGTGAATCCTGCTCTGCTGCTGACACATGCGTCTGATGATAGTGATGCTCTTCTATATTGGGGCGACGATCTTGTCCACCTCATATATCTCTGACATGGCCTTCCTTTCACTTTTATTATCTTTATTAAAATATATTCTTTATTAAAAGCTTCTTTCACGCTTTAATCTGTGACGTGAGGTGTGTAAAGTGCAGCACAATAGCCGGACCGCAGCAATCTTATCACTCGTGGTATTACAAACAAACGCCTCATGTGTCACCTCACGGGGACTGAGTTGGTGTTTTCATTCCGCTAAATCATTAAGGAAATAATAGTTTAATATCTTAAAATCTAATAATTTCTTATCATTAACGCTTCAAAAACAAATTCAACATAGAGTAGAATGATGGGAACGGAAAATGGACCATTGCCAGGTGACAACTATAAGAAGATCAAAAGAGGCCCAATGCCCTTGACCGTCCTTCAGAATGGCTCCAGACATGGAGCCTCCAAGTCATAGCTTGAGGGGTTGCATTTGCACATCCACTCCTGTCATGGGAAGAACTCATCAGTTCAACCCAACAAGTCACAGTTTGGTGAGATGCCTTTGGATGACTACTGATCTCTTGCCAAGAACCCCAAGATCCCCTCAGGTCAAATCTCCATCTCTCAGCTTGGCAAGCTGACTTTGGATGGACATGATTGACGTAAAAAAAATCACACATTAACTGTCTAACTCACATTTTGTTGGACTCTATGTGGACTACTCTTGGTCTTGGAAATATGCCCCTCAAGTCAGCTGTCTGACTCATTGCTTGGGAATTTCCATTTGAATTACCAGTCTTTTTTAAGGCAAGGCCCCTCAGATCAACCTTCCCACTCATACCTTTGTGAGAAGCTCTAGGATGCCCATTCGTGGCTTTTGATGAGGTCTACTCAGGTCTACTATCCATCTCACAGCTTGGCAAACTGACTTTAGATGGCCATGCTAGACTTGAAGAACCATTCATATTAACCTTCCAACTCATATCTTGGCAAGTAGCTCTAGGATGTCCACTCAGATCTTCTGATGAGACCCTCAAGGTCTACCACCCATCTCACAGCTTGGCAAGCTGACTTTAGATGGCCATGCTTGAATTTAAAAAAGTCATTCACATCAACCTTCCAACTCACATCTTTATGAACTCCTTTTGGACTCACTCTTCGTTTTGGATAAAGCCCCTCAGATAAACTGTCTGACTCATTGCTTGGGAAGCTGCTTTTACATTACCACTCTTTTCTTAGACAGGGCCAGATAAACCTCCCAACAGACACCTTGGCAAGTAGCTCTAAGGTACACACAGAAAAAATGGTGTTGCACCTATACTCACCAGAGCAGCTGCAACAGCCAGGAGTAACAGCCCAGTTCATGTATAAAACATAACAAGAGAAAAAAGATGTAATCTGAGCTCGTTTCTATGTATTTCCATGTACAACAAAACACTATCAGAAGGTTTTAGTTTGTTTTAATGGCCATTGAAACGTAAGCTCACTCGCCCCGACAAGGCACCTCTTTGTAGAGCGAGTACCTAACCAATATACCAGAAGCCGCTCTACTGAGCAGCTCCATGCCCCTCCTGCAGGTGCCTTGACGGGGCGAGCGAGCTTACGTTTCAATGGCCATTAAAACAAACTAAAACCTCCTCATAGTGTTTTGTTGTACATGGAAATACATAGAAACGAACGCAATGACATCTTTTTTCTCTTGTTATGTTTTATACATGAACTGGGCTGTTACTACTGGCTGTTGCAGCCGCTCTGGTGAGTATAGGCGTGACGCCATTTTTTCTGTATGTATATTATGCTGTAACACCAGTTAGTTATTTTTGCTGCTGTTCCTTTTTCCATGTTTTTGTTTTCAACCCCAAATGGAAAGTGCTTGAGGCGTGTATAAATAAAACCCACCATCTTTCTGCCTCTCCTTAGCTGATAAGCAGCAGGAGGGGCATGCAGTTGCTCAGTAGAGCGGCTTTTGGTACATTGGTTAGGTACTCGCTCTACAAAGAGGTGCCTTGTCGGGGGGAGCGAGCTTATGTTTCAATGGCCATTAAAACAAACTAAAACCTCCTGATAGTGTTTTGTTGTACATGGAAATACATAGAAACGAGCGCAGTAGCTCTAAGGTGCCCACTTCTATTTTCCGATGAGACCCTTCGGTTTACCACCCATCTCACAGCTTGGCAAGCTGACTTTAGATGTACATGCTTGACTTAAAAAAGTCACTCACATCAATCGTCTAAGTCACATTTTGTTAAATTCCCTTTGGACTTCCTCTTGGTCTTGGAAATATGCCCTTCAAGTCAAGTTGCTTTTGGGTTACCACTCTTGCCTTAGGCAGGAACCCTCAGATCAACCTTCCAACTCACATCTTGGTGAGTAGCTCCAGGATGCCCACTCATATCTTCTGATGAGCCCCTCAGGTCTCTTCCATCCATCTCAAAGTTTATAGGGTTGGTTTTATATAACCCCTTGTGTCTTGGATAGTTCCTTACGCCAAGGGTCAACCCTCCAGCCCTACTCACAGCTTAGAGGGTGGCGTTGGGAGTAGTTGATGTGCACATATTAGTTTCCCCCCTTTGTATATTAACTAAATTATTTCTAAAACTAATTTTGACATTTTACGTTGATTGACGTTTGGTTGACTTGAAAAATCAGAGCCACAGTAAGAAGCCCTGAGGAACCTATCTAATCATAAACTCGATGTGTCCGACAAGCAAAAGCAGAACGAGCTAAAATAACGAAAACAGGGAACAGCTTAAATTTCCCCATCTTAGTCAAAAGCCCGGAAATTTGGTCGCACTGACAGCCATGCTATGTTTGGGCTCAGCACTGCACTAACGCACATTACTGCTGGATCCATAGTGTGGCTTTGCCATTAAACTGTATTGCTTGGGACCGGTACTCACCTTTATTACGCGATTCGAGCTGCACTTCGTCCCAAAGTGAGAAGAATTTATCAATTTTGAGCATCGCTCGTAGCATCTTTTTTATTGTCACAGTCCAGGCTGACTCATCTTCCATCCTGTTTCTCGTTTATGCTGAATGATCGTTACAGATAAGCAGGAAAGTCATTTTCCTCTTTACAGAAGCTTCACCGAATTTCTATGTTACCTTCCGCAACTCCGTACCCTGGAAATGTGATTGCAGGCACGTCCAGCATGTATGTGCATGTCCTGTCTAAAATGCCTGCAGCTTGCCCACTATTGTGTATGTGCCTGGCATATCTAACATACATGTGTATGGCATATCTAGCATGCATGTGTCTGTGCATGTGTCTGGCATATCTAGCATGCATGTGTCTGGCATATCTAACATACATGTGTCTGGAATATCTAACATGCATGTGTCTGGCATATCTAGCATACATGTGTCTGGCATATCTAGCATACATGTGTCTGGCATATCTAACAGGCATGTGTCTGGCATATCTAGCATACATGTGTCTGGCATATCTAGCATACATGTGTCTGGCATATCTAACATACATGTGTCTGGCATATCTAGAAAGAAACAGAAGGTGGAAAATTTACACAAAGGGGATAACCCTAATGATACAGAGTATTTTCAAATTGTAAATAAATTTTATTCAAAATTAAACACACAATAAACAAAAAATCCGTTTAAAACCAATGAAAATGGAAAATCAAATTTTCTGGCAACAGGTGGATATCTTAGATCAGCCCTCAAAATTTCCACTCGCATACTCGCGTTTTGCGAGGGGAAATTGAGCGCTGGCGAGTAAAACTGCACACGCAGGCAGCATGATAAAGTCTATCGTGCTGCCTGCGCTTTCAGCCGGTGGCCGTGTTGTTTTTTTTCTCTTCTTCAGGTCAGCCAGTCTGCTTTTTTTTTTTCAGCAAACGGGACTTGGCCGGAATAATTTCCTGGGAGGGAGGGGGGTTTGCAAATACACTCACCCTCGGCACCTTTATCAGCCCATCCTGCTGCATGCTGGATCTTTCTCCTTCACGCTGGGCCCCTTATCTTCCGGGCACAGCGTGAAGGATAATCTCCGCCCCCTCATTCTACTCTCCAGGTCAGGTAAGCGGAGGGGGGGGGAGATGAAATAAACGGCAGGGGGTGAAATGGGGAGTGTTATAGCAAGCAGAGAGCATAACAGAGAGAAAGAGATGAATTAGGGGGGAGAAATGAAATGAAAGATGAATTGGGGGAAATGAAATGAAAGATGAATTGGGGGGAGAAATGAAATGAATGAATGGGGGAGAAATGAAATGAAAGATGAATTAGGGGAGAAATGAAATGAAAGATTAATTGGGGGGAAAATGAAATGAAAGATGAATTGGGGAGAAATGAAATGAAAGATTAATTAGGGGGGGAGAAATGAAATGAAAGATGAATTAGGGGGGAGAAATGAAATGAAAGATGAATTAGGGGAGAAATGAAATGAAAGATGAATTGGGGGAGAGAATGAAACGAGAGATGAATGGGGGAGAAATGAAATGAAAGATTAATTGGGGGAGAAATGAAACGAAGAGATGAATTGGGGAGAAATGAAATGAAAGATTAATTAGGGGGGGAGAAATGAAATGAAAGATGAATTAGGGGGGAGAAATGAAATGAAAGATGAATTAGGGGGGGAGAAATGAAATGAAAGATGAATTAGGGGGAGAAATGAAATGAAAGATTAATTGGGGGGAGAAATGAAATGAAAGATGAATTGGGGGGAAATGAAATGAAAGATTAATTAGGGGGGAAAATGAAAAAGAAAGATGAATTAGGGGGAGAAATGAAATGAAAGATGAATTAGGGGAGAGAAATGAAATGAAAGATGAATTAGGGGAGAAATGAAATGAAAGATAATTGGGGGGAGAAATGAAATGAAAGATGAATTGGGGGAAATGAAATGAAAGATTAATTAGGGGGAGAAATGAAATGAAAGATGAATTAGGGGGAGAAATGAAATGAAAGATGAATTAGGGGGGGAGAAATGAAATGAAAGATGAATTGGGGGAGAAATGAAATGAAAGATGAATTGGGGGAGAAATGAAATGAAAGATGAATTGGGGGGAGAAATGAAATGAAAGATGAATTGGGGGAGAAATGAAATGAAAGATGAATTAGGGGGAGAAATGAAATGAAAGATGAATTGGGGAGAAATGAAATGAAAGATGAATTAGGGGGGGAGAAATTAAATGAAAGATGAATTAGGGGGAGAAATGAAATGAAAGATGAATTGGGGAGAAATGAAATGAAAGATGAATTAGGGGGAGAAATGAAATGAAAGATGAATTGGGGGAGAAATGAAATGAAAGATGAATTGGGGGGAGAAATGAAATGAAAGATGAATGGGGGAGAAATGAAATGAAAGATGAATTAGGGGGGAGAAATGAAATGAAAGATGAATTGGGGGAGAAATGAAATGAAAGATGAATTAGGGGGGGAGAAATTAAATGAAAGATGAATTAGGGGGAGAATGAAATGAGAAGATGAATTAGGGGGAGAAATGAAATGAAAGATGAATTAGGGGGAGAAATGAAATGAAAGATGAATTAGGGGGAAATGAAATGAAAGATGAATTGGGGGAGAAATGAAATGAAAGATGAATTGGGGGGAGAAATGAAATGAAAGATGAATTAGGGGGAGAAATGAAATGAAAGATGAATTAGGGGGAAATGAAATGAAAGATGAATTGGGGGAGAAATGAAATGAAAGATGAATTGGGGGGAGAAATGAAATGAAAGATGAATTGGGGAGAAATGAAATGAAAGATGAATTAGGGGGGAAAATGAAATGAAAGATGAATTGGGGGAAATGAAATGAAAGATGAATTGGGAGAAATGAAATGAAGATGAATTAGGGGGGGAGAAATTAAATGAAAGATGAATTAGGGGGAGAAATGAAATGAAAGATGAATTGGAGAAATGAAATGAAAGAAATTAGGGGGAGAAATGAAATGAAAGATGATTAGGGGGGAGAAATGAAATGAAAGATGAATTAGGGGGGAGAATGAAATGAAAGATGAATGGGGGAGAAATGAAATGAAAGATTAATTGGGGGAGAAATGAAATGAAAGATGAATTGGGGGAGAAATGAAATGAAAGATGAATTGGGGGGAGAAATGAAATGAAATGGAAATGAAATGAATGATGAATTAGGGGGGAGAAATGAAATGAGAGATGAATTGGGGGGGGGAATGAAATGAAAGATGAATTAGGGGGGGAGAAATGAAATGAAAGATGAATTGGAGGAGAAATGAAATGAAAGATTAATTGGGGGAGAAATGAAATGAAAGATGAATTGGGGAGAAATGAAATGAAAGATGAATTGGGGGAAATGAAATGAAAGATGAATTGGGGGGAGAAATGAAATGAAAGATGAATTAGGGGGGAGAAATGAAATGAGAGATGAATTGGGGGAAGATGAATGGGGGGAAATAAATGAAAGATGAATATGGGGGGGGAGAAAGTGAAATGGATGGGAGAAATGAATTGGGGGGGAATGAAATGAAAGATGAATTGGGGGGGAGAAAAATAAATGAAATGAAATGAAGATGAATTGGGGGAGAATGAAATGAAAGATGAATTGGGGGAGAAATGAAATGAAAGATGAATTAGGGGGAGAAATGAAATGAGAGATGAATTGGGGGGGGAAATGAATGAAAGATGAATTAGGGGATGAAATGAATGATGGAAAATTGGGGGGGGAAATGAAATGAAAGATGAATTAGGGGAAATGAAATGAAAGATGAATTGGGGGAGAAAAAATGAAAGATGAACTGGGGGGGAGAATGAAATGAAAGATGAATTGGGGGAGAGGAAAATTAAATGAAAGATGAATTGGGGGAAAAATGATGAAAGATGAATTGGGGGGGAAATGAAATGAAAGATGAATTGGGGGAGAAATGAAATGAAAGATGAATTGGGGGGAGAAATGAAATGAAAGATGAATTGGGGAATGGGTGAAGATGAATTGAAATGAAAGATGAATTGGGGGGAGAAATGAAATGAAAGATGAATTGGGGGAGAAATGAAATGAAAGATGAATTGGGGGAGAAATGAAATGAAAGATGAATTAGGGGGAGAAATTAATGAAAGATGAATTGGGGGAGAAATGAAATGAAAGATGAATTGGGGAGAGAAATGAAATGAGAGATGAATTGGGGGGAGAAATGAAATGAAAGATGAATTAGGGGGAGAAATGAAATGAAAGATGAATTGGGGAGAAATGAAATGAAAGATGAATTGGGGAGAAATGAAATGAAAGATGAATTACGGGGAGGAGAAATGAAATGAAAGATGAATTGGGGGAGAAACGAAATGAAAGATGAATTGGGGGAAAAAATGAATGGAGATGAATTATAGGGGGGGAGAAATGAAATGAAAGATGAATTGGGGGGAGAATGAAAATGAGAGATGAATTGGGGGGAAATGAAATGAAAGATGACTTGGGGGGAAATGAAATGAAAGATGAATTGGGGGGAGAAATGAAATGAAAGATGAATTGGGGGAAATGAAATGAAAGATGAATTGGGGGGAAATAAATGAAATGATAGATGAATTAGGGGGGAGAAATGAAATGAAAGATGAATTGGGGAGAAATGAAATGAAAGATGAATTGGGGGGAGAATGAAATGAAAGATGAATTAGGGGGGAAGATAATGAAATGAGAGATGAATTGGGGGGAAATGAAATGAAAGATGAATTGGGGGGAAATTAAATGAAAGATGAATTGGGGGGAGAAATGAAATGAAAGATGAATTAGGGGGGGAGAAATGAAATGAGAGATGAATTGGGGGGAAAATGAAATGAAAGATGAATTAGGGGGGGAGAAATGAAATGAAAGATGAATTGGGGGGAAATTAAATGAAAGATGAATTGGGGGGAGAAATGAAATGAAAGATGAATTAGGGGGGAGAAATGAAATGAGAGATGAATTGGGGGGGAAATGAAATGAAAGATGAATTAGGGGGAGAAATGAAATGAAAGATGAATGGGGGGAGAAATGAAATGATAGATGAATTGGGGGGAGAAATTAAATGAAAGATGAATTAGGGGGGGAGAAATGAAATGAAAGATGAATTAGGGGGGGGAAATGAAATGAAAGATGAATTAGGGGGGGAGAAATGAAATGAAAGATGAACTGGGGGGGAGAAATTAAATGAAGATGAATTGGGGAGAAATGAAATGAAAGATGAATTGGGGGAAAATGAAATGAAAGATGAATTGGGGGGAGAAATGAAATGAAAGATGAATTGGGGGGAGAATGAAATGAAAGATGAATTGGGGGAGAAATGAAATGAAAGATGAATTGGGGGAAAAATGAAATGAAAGATGAATTGGGGGAGAAATGAAATGAAAGATGAATTAGGGGGAGAAATGAAATGAAAGATTAATTGGGGGAGAAATGAAAGATGAATTGGGGGAGAAATGAAATGAAAGATGAATTGGGGGAGAAATGAAATGAAAGATGAATTAGGGGGGAGAAATGAAATGAAAGATTAATTGGGGGAGAAATGAAATGAAAGATGAATTGGGGGAGAATTGAAATGAAAGATGAATTGGGGAGAAATGAAATGAAAGATGAATTGGGGAGAGAAATGAAATGAGAGATGAATTGGGGGGAGAAATGAAATGAAAGATGAATTAGGGGGAGAAATGAAATGAAAGATGAATTGGGGAGAGAAATGAAATGAAAGATGAATTGGGGGAGAAATGAAATGAAAGATGAATTGGGGAGGAGAAATGAAATGAAAGATGAATGGGGGAGAAACTAAATGAAAGATGAATTGGGGGAAATGAAATGAAAGATGAATTAGGGGGGGGAGAAATGAAATGAAAGATGAATTGGGGGGAGAAATGAAATGAAAGATGAATTAGGGGGGGAGAAATGAAATGAAAGATGAATTGGGGGAGAAATGAATGAGAGATGAATGGGGGAGAAATGAAATGAAAGATGAATTGGGGGGAGAAATGAAATGAAAGATGAATTGGGGGAGAAATGAAATGAAAGATGAATTGGGGGGAAATGAAATGAAAGATGAATTGGGGGAGAAATGAAATGAAAGATGAATAGGGGGGGAGAAATGAAATGAAAGATGAATTGGGGGGAGAAATGAAATGAAAGATGAATTGGGGGAGAAATGAAATGAAAGATGAATTGGGGGAAATGAAATGAAAGATGAATTGGGGAGAAATGAAATGAAAGATGAATTGGGGAGAGAAATGAAATGAAAGATGAATTGGGGGAGAAATGAAATGAAAGATGAATTGGGGGGAGAAATGAAATGAAAGATGAATTGGGGGGAAATAAATGAAAGATGAATTGGGTGGGAAATGAAATGAAAGATGAATGGGGGGAAATGAAATGAAAGATGAATTGGGGGAGAAATGAAATGAAAGATGAATTGGGGGAAAATGAAATGAAAGATGAATTGGGGGGAGAAATGAAATGAAAGATGAATTGGGGGGAGAAATGAAATGAAAGATGAATTGGGGGAGAAATGAAATGAAAGATGAATTGGGGAGAAATGAAATGAAAGATGAATTGGGGGGAGAATGAAATGAAAGATGAATTGGGGAGAAATGAAATGAAAGATGAATTGGGGGGAGAAATGAAATGAAAGATGAATTGGGGAGAAATGAAATGAAAGATGAATTGGGGGGAAATTAAATGAAAGATGAATTGGGGGGGGAAATGAAATGAAAGATGAATTGGGGGGAAATGAAATGAAAGATGAATTGGGGGAAATTAAATGAAAGATGAATTGGGGGGGAAATGAAATGAAAGATGAATTGGGGGGAGAAATGAAATGAAAGATGAATTAGGGGGAGAAATGAAATGAAAGATGAATTGGGGAGAAATGAAATGAAAGATGAATTGGGGGGAGAAATGAAATGAAAGATGAATGGGGGGGAGAAATGAATGAAAGATGAATTGGGGGGAGAAATGAAATGGAAAGGAAGATGAATTGGGGGAGAAATGGAGAGAGATGAATGAAGAGGAGGAGATGAATGAAGAGGAGGAGATGAATGGGGAGAGAGAAATGAAATAAATGGGGAGAGAAAAATTAAATAAATGGGGAGAGAGAAATTAATTGGGCAAAAGAAATTAAAGGGAGGGAGAAATGAATTCAAGTGGGGAGAGAAATTAATTAAAGGGGGCCCCTTGGCAGAAAAAAGGTTCCCCACCCCTGGTGTAAACTACGGGAAAGTAAGAAAGCTGCCAAGCTGTCAGTGTGCCAGAAGTGACGCCAGAACCAGCGCCGCTACTACAACGCCCGCTAGAGGCCATAATTGGTGAAATGGTGGTGAGGTTATGAGGCATTTGAGGGTATGCAAAATAAATCCTATTTATAAAGAAAGAGATGAGTGATACAGAAGGAGCAAAAAAAAGAAAAAATGGGGATGGAAGTATCGCAGACGAAAATTAATGGATTCATCTATATCAGCATCCAAGGGGAAACCTGACTTTGGGGTCCTCTAACTTCTAGTGATAACCTGGCATATGAATAATGGGAGTATTAGGTTCCACTTGATATATTGGATGCATAGACACCAAATTAATTTGGTCCTAAAAACTGTTGGAGAGGAGTCTGTACTTAATGGATGAAACTACTTGTCTGGGTCTGGTGCTTGGGTATACATGTATCTGATGCTTGGGTATTAATGTTATTTATTATTTTGTAACTTTATTCTGAATAAAATCTTTAACAGTGTAATTTCATAAGATAATTTAAGAAGGCGTGTTTAGGGGCGGAGTTTAGGGCAGGGTAGGTGGGGAAACTGGTGGCGAGTAACTCTTATGGTCTGGTTAGTAGCTTGGGACTTGAAATTTTGAGCCCTGTCTTAGATCATTTTAGAAAAAACTCTTTTGTTCAATCATTTAAAGGTCCACATTGAGACTCAGCATATAATTCCCTCGATGCAATCACAGGTGTCCATTTCAAGACTTAGTTTCAATGCACACATTAATTAGATTGACACCATATGGGGTCATAGAGGTTTTTTAAGTTCAAGCAAATTCGCCCCCTCTTTTTCCCAAGGTTATTCCACAACACAGAGAGAGACAAAAATTAGTCACTAAGTGTTGGTGCAGTATCTTTTAGATTAAGCAGGCACATTCAATCATTAAGAGATTATTAGGCAAATTCAAGGAGGAGTCATAGGGCACCAAAACGGCCCATCAAGCCAAAGTCAAACCAAATGTGTATGACCAAATACAAATCCCATCACTTAGTTGCCAGAAACCAGGACATATGGACAAAACAGTTTAAAAGGTAGAAAAGCACCCAACGCGTTTCGTCGTTACTCAGAACGACTTCATCAGGAGTGATCCTACTAAGTGTGTGGTCCCCGTTTAAGTAGTATTGCCGAAGAAGAGCTCACAGGTGCGTTCAATTGGCGCATGCATTGCCAGATTTCCGGCATGACGTTAAAGCCGTCACTTCCGGTTATCCTGCTACTTCCAGTCAGCCAAAAAATTGCCCCAAGTGTCAAAAAAGGGCGAGCCATCCACAGATCGGACGCCAAATTCGAGCTATTCCTTCCTCAAACTCAAGGGACACAATATTCCCCCCATTATTACCAATTGATTCACAATGGTGCCCGTTCTCATAGGGTATCTAAAGGAGCAATAACCGGATGTTTTTATTATTGAACTTCCGGCATAACAGATCGGCATCATTTCCGGTCGCCGGAGTTTCCGGTTTGCTCTTTAATAGTCACAGAAGTGGATACGTGTATAGGTGGCTTGAATGTATAGCACTCCAAATTCCTTAAAGTGAGAACTAAGGTCAACGGCTCGAATAGGGCGAATTCCCACCCCAGTTGCTCAAAAACAATAATTAAACGTTCAATTGAACAGAGGACCTCATTGTGAACAGTAAACCCTCAATCATTTCGAGCAAACACTGACCATCTCCTAAATAAATATTAGGGAGGGCACTCTTAAAGGAAAATATAAGGAATTATTTATCTCTTTTTTTTAGGATACCATTTTTATAGAAGGGCATAACCAATAGAGCTCTCATTAGCATAAGGTACTCAAATGTTGGGAAATTTTCAAGCATCTAAGAAGGGAATCCCTATAAGACCTTTATGATAAAGTAATAATTATATTGAGGAGGAGCAAACCCAAAATAAGGGATGCCAAATTACTGAGGGGTTGGCTACATTTGGGATTGATTAATAATCTCAAAAAAGGGGGGGGACCAACGCACAAAATACAAAGAGCAAAATAGAAGGTAAATGTGTATTAAAGATATACATCAATAATGTAGTACAGCGTAAATCATATAAAGGGGGAGAAAGTGAAGCCCTCATTCAGACCTCCAGGATATCTCGTTCCCAATTGATATATCCAATAGGCCTCTCTTTGACGTAATTTCATATCCAAATCGCCCCCACATTGTCCCATACGAACATGCTCAATTGCCATAAATATTAAATTTTCAGCACTATTATGATGTAAGTGGCGGAGATGTCTAGTAATCGGGGTGTCTCGTGGGTACCTAACAGAACGTACGTGTTCCAGGATTCTCACTTTTAGAGGGCGTATTGTCTTGCCAATGTATTTGCTTCCGCAGCTTCATACAAGCATATAGCCCACTCCTGCTGTGTTACAGTTAGAAAATTCTTTTACTGTATAAGTTACAATGTTAGCTACATTTCAGAATTCTTTAGATTCTGTAAGTATATACTTGCAACCCTTACATTTGCCACATTTATAAGTGCCAAAAATTGGTTTAGACAGCCAATTGTAGTTTGGAGATTTTAACCCCTTAGTGACCGGGCGGTTTTACACAAATCCGTCTTTTAGTGACCGCTGCTGTTTTTACGTTTCTGCGCTGCTCGTGTTTAGATCAAATTTTCCTCTTACTCGTTTATTCAACCCACACATATTATACACCCTTTTTCCCGCCATTAAATGGACTTTCTAGAAATACCATTATTTCCATCATATCCAATAATTTAATATAAAAAAAATATGAAATATGATGAAAAAAATGGTAAAAACACACTTTTTTGTAATTTAATCCCCTAAAGCTATAACCACCAATAAAGACCCCGGCTAAATAGTTTCCAAATTTTATCCCGAGAATAGAAATACCCAATTTTTACATGTTTTTACCTTTTAACCCTTTCACTGCTGAGCCAGTTCACCTATGTGCGCTGCGCTCATTCTGACCATTTTGTGCTAATTATTTTTAGATGACAGCCTAGGTCCTATTTAATTAAACTCCCCCCAGACAAAAAAAACTTTAAAAAAAAAACATTTTTTTATTTTATTTAATTTTTTTATTATTTTTTTTTATTTAATTTTTTTTTTACATTTTTTTTTAAAACCAAACCTGGTCATGTTTGGTATCATTTGAAAGGCCATAAACAGGCCTCGCCTGCCCATGTAAATCACATGGGCAGGCTTCCTCCCTGTCAGATCGCCGTGGGATCCGACGAGGGAGGTGAGTATCGGGCGGGAGGGGGATTTGGTGCCGCTGACGTACCCTGTACGTCATCGGGTCTAAGGGAGACCCGAACACAGGACGTACAGGGTACGTCAGCGGTCGGGAAGGGGTTAAGGTGGAAAAATGGCTATGTGTAACATGGTCGCCAATATTAGGGCAACGTCGTGTAGTTATAGAGGCATGTTTGGGTAGTACTTTACAGAGGTGAGGATCTTGAGTGAGTAATGGCCAGAAACGTTCACAGATCTGATAAATTTCTTGCCATCCAGTATCAAAATTACCAATCATTCTGATACATTTCTCAACATTGGTGCTTTTGTCTTGAAGTGCAAGGTTCCGATCAATCATCAGTGCATTTTGATATGCTTTTTTCAGACAACGGTTGAGATAACTTTTTTGTTTAAACATTTCTCTCAGGTCAGTGGCTTTTAATTTGAACTCCTCGAGGGAAGAACATGTTCTACGTAATCGAATATATTGTCCCCTCGGTATCCCACGTTTCTGGGGGAGGGGATGGAAACTTCTCCAATCCAGGAGGCTATTGGTAGCCGTCTCTTTTCTAAATAATGTAGTGGCTACACGGCCATCTGGTAGTTTTGAAATGGAAAAGTCAAGAAAATTGAGTATATGTTCTTGGATTTCGTAAGTGAATTTAAGGTTTAGCTGATTGTTATTGAGTCTCTCGACAAAGTTGACAAAAGTGTCACGGCTACCCCTCCATAATATAAAGACATCATCTATATAGCGTTTCCATTCTTTTATAGATGGCTGAAAATCAATCAGGTCGGGACCATTGACGACAAATTGTTCCCACCATCCCAGATGCAAATTTGCATAGGATGGTGCCATGGCTGTCCCCATGGCCATCCCAGTCACCTGTCTACAGAAGGTTCGGTCAAAAATAAAGAAATTATGTGTTAGTACAAATTGAAGAAGTTGCAAAACAAATTCAGTATGTTTACTGTGTGTTTCACCTCTTGTTTTTAGATAGTATTTGACATGTTTCAGGCCCAGCTCATGGGGGACACAGCTATACAAGGACTCCACGTCCAGACTACAGAGTAAAGTGTCATTGGAGATAGTGCAATTAGACAGGAAATTTAACATTTGTTTGGAATCTCTGACATATGAGGGAAGTTGGCACACAAGTTTTTGTAAAATTCTGTCAATATAAATACTCGAATTTTGGGTAAGGTTCATACATCCGGACACTATAGGGCGTCCCGGTGGTGGTTGAATTTTCTTATGGATTTTAGGGAGTGCATAGAAGGTAGTAAGCGTTGGGGAGATCGGTTTCATGAAATCGTATTCTTTATCAGTGATTACACCAGAACCACGAGCATCTGTAAGTATCAAAATAAGTTCAGCTGAAAAGCGCATAGTCGGATTACATGTCAGAACACTATAGGTAGTTGAATCTTCTAAGATGGTTAATACCATTTTTCTATATTGTTCTATACTAAGAACCACAATGTTTCCCCCCTTATCTGCCTTTTTGATGACTATCTCCTTGTCATCTCCAAGGTTTTTAAGGGCTTGAAATTCATTCTTGGTAATATTGTGAGGAACGGACGCATTTACAGAATGTTCATCTAATTTTTCAATTTCTTGACAGACCAATGTGCAAAAAGTCTCGATATTACTGTACTCACCAATATGAGGTGTAAAAGTGCTGTTTGGTCTTAAGTTTGTATAACCGGTATTATCAGTATCATCCCCATTCTCCTCTAATAACGTAATTAATGTATTAAGACATTCCATATCGCTAGGAGCTAAATCGTATCTTTTTGCTGTTTTTTCCATTTGTAAACTATGGAATTTATGCAGGGCAATCTTACGTGTAAATAAATTTACATCCTTTATCCAATCAAATTTATGAAATTTCAGTTTCGGGATAAAGGATAAACCTTTTGTTAATACATTTATTTCATGAATATTCAATGACCTTGGAGACAGATTAATAACCTGTGGTTGGTTAAGTATCATCCTCGTGTCCCTATTAACTTGTATCCCAGTATTTATCACCATCTCTGTCGACCTGTTCTCCTTTGGCCTCTCTGTTTCTTTCTGGGTAATTCTCTCGTATCTTCCCTGAGTGGGTCTAAAAAAGTCACAGTTTTTTTAAGGGTACTTCTATCTCGCAATCTTATATTACCAGTATTTGTACTTGTACCTTCACCAGGATCATCCTGATCTGAGGTGTCATAGTCGGAAGCAGATAAACCTCCCATACCATCTCCTTTATTTTGCTTCGGTGGAAACCTATAAACATTTACCTCTTTGTAATCCTTACTGTCTCTCATAAATTTCCTATGTTTCCTGTCTTTAATTTCTTTATCAAACCTATCCAGTTTGGTCTTTAATTGAGTTTCAAGTTTTTCAAAGAGGGGATCTGTTTTAAATTTTTGAACTCTTTCCAATTCACTATCAATCGCCCCTCAAACTTCCCCTAAAATAGCCTTTTCATGTTTAATAAGAACATCCATGAATTTCTTGAAAAACTTGAAACTCAATTAAAGACCAAACTGGATAGGTTTGATAAAGAAATTAAAGACAGGAAACATAGGAAATTTATGAGAGACAGTAAGGATTACAAAGAGGTAAATGTTTATAGGTTTCCACCGAAGCAAAATAAAGGAGATGGTATGGGAGGTTTATCTGCTTCCGACTATGACACCTCAGATCAGGATGATCCTGGTGAAGGTACAAGTACAAATACTGGTAATATAAGATTGCGAGATAGAAGTACCCTTAAAAAAACTGTGACTTTTTTAGACCCACTCAGGGAAGATACGAGAGAATTACCCAGAAAGAAACAGAGAGGCCAAAGGAGAACAGGTCGACAGAGATGGTGATAAATACTGGGATACAAGTTAATAGGGACACGAGGATGATACTTAACCAACCACAGGTTATTAATCTGTCTCCAAGGTCATTGAATATTCATGAAATAAATGTATTAACAAAAGGTTTATCCTTTATCCCGAAACTGAAATTTCATAAATTTGATTGGATAAAGGATGTAAATTTATTTACACGTAAGATTGCCCTGCATAAATTCCATAGTTTACAAATGGAAAAAACAGCAAAAAGATACGATTTAGCTCCTAGCGATATGGAATGTCTTAATACATTAATTACGTTATTAGAGGAGAATGGGGATGATACTGATAATACCGGTTATACAAACTTAAGACCAAACAGCACTTTTACACCTCATATGGTGAGTACAGTAATATCGAGACTTTTTGCACATTGGTCTGTCAAGAAATTGAAAAATTAGATGAACATTCTGTAAATGCGTCCGTTCCTCACAATATTACCAAGAATGAATTTCAAGCCCTTAAAAACCTTGGAGATGACAAGGAGATAGTCATCAAAAAGGCAGACAAGGGGGGAAACATTGTGGTTCTTAGTATAGAACAATATAGAAAAATGGTATTAACCATCTTAGAAGATTCAACTACCTATAGTGTTCTGACATGTAATCGACTATGCGCTTTTCAGCTGAACTTATTTTGATACTTACAGATGCTCGTGGTTCTGGTGTAATCACTGATAAAGAATACGATTTCATGAAACCGATCTCCCCAACGCTTACTACCTTCTATGCACTCCCTAAAATCCATAAGAAAATTCAACCACCACCGGGACGCCCTATAGTGTCCGGATGTATGAACCTTACCCAAAATTCGAGTATTTATATTGACAGATCTGTGGATGGCTCACCCTTTTTTGACACTTGGGCAATTTTTTGGCTGACCGGAAGTAGCAGTATAACCGGAAGTGACGGCTTTAACGTCATGCCGGAAATCCGGCAATGCAAGCGCCAATTGAACGCACCTGTGAGCTCTTCTTCGGCGATACTACTTAAACGGGGACCACACACTTAGTAGGATCACTCCTGATGAAGTCGTTCTGAGTAACGACGAAACACGTTGGGTGCTTTTCTACCTTTTAAACTGTTTTGTCCATATGTCCTGGTTTCTGGCAACTAAGTGATGGGATTTGTATTTGGTCATACACATTTGGTTTGACTTTGGCTTGATGGGCCGTTTTGGTGCCCTATGACTCCTCCTTGAATTTGCCTAATAATCTCTTAATGATTGAATGTGCCTGCTTAATCTAAAAGATACTGCACCAACACTTAGTGACTAATTTTTGTCTCTCTCTGTGTTGTGGAATAACCTTGGGAAAGAGAGGGGGCGAATTTGCTTGAACTTAAAAAACCTCTATGACCCCATATGGTGTCAATCTAATTAATGTGTCTGGCATATCTAACATGCAGGTGTCTGGCATATCTAACATACATGTTCCTGGGATATCTAGCATGCATGTGTCTAGCATATCTAGCATACATGTGTCTAGCATATCTACCATGCATGTGTCTGGCATATCTAACATGCATGTGCCTGGCATATCTAGCATACATCTGTCTGGCATATCTAGCATACATCTGTCTGGCATATCTAGCATGCATGTGTCTAGCATATCTAGCATGCATGTGTCTGGCATATCTATCATGCACGTGTCTGGCATATCTAACATATATGTGTCTGGCATATTCATCTGCGTCATTTCAATTTCTCTTCATGGAACGCCCACGTTTGTCACTGTCTCAACGATGGGGAAACACCGGCGCTTTGTGAATAATCCCCTGTGTCCCTGATCTTAATCACTGCTCCTCCGCCCATTCTGCTTCTCATGGGGGAGGGGGGGGGAATCAGGCTCCACGGTTTAGGGGTATATTGTATCAGCCTGTCTCTGCCCGTCACACCCTGTGCCACACAAATAGGCGAGTATATTCAGCACCAAACTCCTGCGCCAGGCCTCGTGCCACGACCGATACAATAATCTGTATATTTCAAGCTTCCTCCTGTGTTGCAGAAAAGCGACTTCCTCTCTGATAGACACATCCGTCACGTCAGTCACTTAATTATTATTTTTTTTCTATGACTATCACTTCCTCTGCAAAACCACACATTGTAAAGGTTCAGGCCCTAAGATACCGCACGTCACTCATGGTGCTTATGGCACGCGAGTCGCTCATGTCACTAATGCATTCGCTTTCATATCTCTTGTATTTTCCGTCCCTAGAAAGATCAATTATTTTATTCCACCCTTCCCCCCATTCAGATATAAAATATATAAAGTGTAGCACCAACCAGATAAAATGTAACTGGAGTGCGAGGATCCATATATAAAACACATCACATACCGGGCAAGATGGACAATGTACAATGGGGACCCAATAGGTCCAATATTTACTGTAAAGTCTGTAGATTCTTCTGGAGGAAACAACAATGAACTGTAATGAAGCAGAGAAGATAAAACGAATGCGCAGTATGTCTGTTATATGTCTGTTATATATGGCCGTGTATCATCACACAGATGGAATATACAGTTGTGTTCAAAATTATTCAACCCCCAATGCTGTAAAGGGTTTTAGAGAATTTAGTGACATTTGTAATTGTATTCAGAATGAAATCCTACAAGGACTTTTTAAAGAACCATATGCAACTAAAATGACATCAATTGGTTTTGTAATACATTAGTAAATGTTTCTTTTGTGAATTCTTCATTGACACAATTATTCAACCCCTTAAAGACTACCACTCTGAAGAACAGAGGTTCATTCAAGTGTTTTCAATCAGGTATTGAAAACACCTGTGGATGTCACGGAGCAGCAATAAAGCATAATAAGCACCAATTAGGTAGCTTTAAAATGACTGTGATACTCAGCTCCTTCTAGACATTTACTGGTGTGGTTACAAACATGGTGAAGTCAAGAGAATGGTTCAGGAAGACAAGAGAAGAGGTGATTACTCTTCACAGGAAGGGCAATGGCTATAAGAAGATTGCAAAGATGTTAAACATAGAAACATAGAAACATAGAAAAATGTCGGCAGATAAGAACCTTTCGGCCCATCTAGTCGCCCAATTACATGGATACTTGACCTGGATTTATCTTTTGTTTAGTATAGCCTTATGCCTATCCCATGCTTGCTTAAATTCAATTACTGTTTTGGCCTCTACCACTTCAACTGGAAGACTGTTCCATGTATCCACCACCCTCTCAGTAAAATAATGCTTTCTGATGTTACTTTTAAACCTTTGCCCCTCTAATCTAAGACTATGTCCTCTTGTTTTGCTATTTTGTTTCCTTTTAAATATACTCCCTTCCTCTACCTTGTGGATTCCCTTTACGTATTTAAATGTTTCTATCGTATCTCCTCTGTCTCGTCTTTTTTCCAAGCTGTACAAGAGAGACCATAGGAAGCATCATTCGCAAATTCAAGGCAAAGGGCACTGTTGAAACGCTACCTGGTCGTGGCAGAAAGAAGATGCTGACTTCGACTGCTGTGCGCTACCTGAAGCGTAGAGTGGAGAAAAGTCCCCGTGTGACTGCTGAGGAACTGAGAAAAGATTTGTCAGATGTGGGTACTGAAGTTTCAGCTCAGACAATACGGCGCACACTGCGTAATGAAGGCCTCCATGCCAGAACTCCCAGGCGCACCCCCTTGCTGTCACCAAAGAATAAGAAGAGTCGACTGCAGTATGCCAAAAGTCATGTGGACAAACCACAGAAGTTTTGGGATAGTGTTCTGTGGACTGATGAAACAAAATTAGAACTGTTTGGGCCCATGGATCAACGCTATGTTTGGAGGAGGAAGAACAAGGCCTATGAAGAAAAGAACACCTTGCCTACTGTGAAGCATGGCGGGGGGTCAATCATGCTTTGGGGCTGTTTTGCTTCTGCAGGTACAGGGAAGCTTCAGCGTGTGCAAGGTACCATGAATTCTCTTCAGTACCAGGAGATATTGGATGACAATGTGATGCAGTCCGTCACAAACCTGAGGCTTGGTAGACATTGGACCTTTCAACAGGACAATGATCCCAAGCATACCTCCAAGTCCACTAGAGCATGGTTGCAGATTAAAGGCTGGAACATTTTGGAGTGGCCATCGCAGTCACCTGACTTAAATCCGATTGAGAACCTCTGGTGGGACTTAAAGAAAGCAGTTGCAGTGCGCAAGCCTAAGAATGTGACTGAACTGGAGGCTTTTGCCCATGACGAATGGGCGAAGATACCCGTAGATGGCTGCAAGACACTTGTGTCAAGCTATGCTTCACGTTTAAAAGCTGTTATAACTGTAAAAGGATGTTGTACGAAGTACTAAGATTGAATGTCACTTGGGGGTTGAATAAAACTGATAATGATGTGAGCACAGAAAAGACATTTGTGCTTATTTCATTATAAATGTTATGTTATATTTGTCTGACCTACACGTGTCTCTTTGATTTAATTGTAAGCAAGATGACTGAATGATCAAAATCAATGTCAAACTGGCCAAAACACTCAATTTCAGTGGGGGTTGAATAATTTTGAACACAACTGTAACTCACACTTATCTGAGCCCACACCCTCGGCTCACACCTCTAGGATGTATCGCCTTATGGGCCTTGTATTCACTTTTCTCATGCATCCATACACCTTGGACTCCCGCCGTGTTCTCCACTCTTGATGCCGTAGGGTCTGAGTCACACCAGGCTCCCGTTTATACGCCCAGGTTTTTTTTTAGGAATCCCATTGATTAAACCTTTTTCCACAGGAACAGCAACAGCAGCAGCAAATTAATAAAAAAAGCGCTTTATTACCTTAAATAAATCATAAAATTAACATTGTAGCTACCAGAACACGTTTCGCCTCATGTAGTCTGCGACTTCGTCAGCTGGTATCGATCCTTTAGTCGATGCCGCTGTCGCTATATATATAATCCATAATGTATCTGTGATGTGTGTCACTTTGGATTTGGGGTACATGGGCCTAGAAATGTATTTGGGAGGGCGCAGGGTGTTTGTGTATCTGTGTTATGTAAGAATAATGTTATTGTCTATCGTTAGGGTCCATGTGTATCTTGTTGTCTGCTGATAGGATTAGACTTCCAGCATACCCTGTCTCAGGAATGTGTTAATATCTCTTTTGTTGTATTGAGTTGGTTAATCTGCTTTGACAGGCAAACACTGCCCCATTATCTGCTCTCTTTAGACTGTTATCTTGTTTATAATCACGATTGCCATTGTCCTGTCTGTTTAGGAATGTTGAGTGAATGTTTATTCCTATTGTATTGTCTTAGTCTAATTAAGTCTCACACTCTGAAAAGCAGCAACCTCAGAAACCCTTGCAACAGTTTCTAGGGAAGGCTTTTGTACATGTGAATAACCCACGATTGACCGTATGAATATGTGTGCCCGTCCCCAATTAAAAGAATTCCATTCTGACTATGAAAATCTCTTTTTTATTTCTGGGAAGTGCTAACAGGCTCTCTACGTGTCCCGGTCCATAAGCTTCCTCTGAGGACTGTAGAAAGGCACGAGAGTCTGCCTGGGGAGAGCAAAGGGGATCCAGCAAGGAAACAAAATTGACAGATGTGAACCTATCAGCGTACTGAGATCTGTGACAGTTTCCTTTATCAAAAAACAACCGTTGTTAATTGTGCCCGCCATCTTGGTTATTCGTGGTTCCTCTGTGTCTCATCCTGGAATGCAGAAGGACCAAATCGCATCCGTCATCTTGCACACGCTTAAGGGGTTATTCAGAGAGAGAGGATCTGGCCCGAAATGTAACCAGACACTGAAATTCAGTATATGTTGACATTTCGGGGCCATTCGGCTATTCAGAGAGCAGACAGTTTGCCAAAATTTGGCAAACTGCCAGCAAGTACAGTGCCTGTTTGATGGCAGTGAAATACGGTGCTGTTCGGCATCAAATATGGTGCCTGTTCGACGGCAGTGAAATACGGTGCCTGTTTGGCGGCAGTGAAATACGGTGCCTGTTCGGCGGCAGTGAAATATGGTGCCTGTTCAACGGCAGTGAAATACAGTGCTGTTCGGCGGCAGTGAAATATGGTGTCTGTTCGACGGCAGTGAAATATGGTGCCTGTTCGACAGCAGTGAAATACGGTGCCTGTTCAATGGCAGTGAAATACAGTGCCTGTTCGGCGGCAGTGAAATACGGTGCATGTTTGGCGGCAGTGAAGTACGGTGTCTGTTCGGCGGCAGTGAAATACGGTGCCTGTTCGACGGCATTGAAATACGGTGCCTGTTTGGCAGCAGTGAAATACGGTGTGTTCGGTGGCAGTGAAATACGGTGCCTGTTTGACGGCAGTGAAATACGGTGCCTTTTCGGCGGCAGTGAAATACGGTGCCTGTTTGACGGCATTGAAATACGGTGCCTGTTCGGCAGCAGTGAAATACGGTGCCTGTTCGGCGGCAGTGAAATACGGTGTGTTCGGTGGCAGTGAAATAAGGTGTCTGTTTGATGGCAGTGAAATACGGTGCCTTTTCTGCGGCAGTGAAATACGGTGCCTGTTTGACGGCAGTGAAATACGGTGCCTGTTGGGCGGCAGTGAAATACGGTGCTGTTCGGCGGCAGTGAAATCCCCCATAGAGAAGCAATGGTTAATCTATTCACATTGAACAGCAGAGAAATGTCAGTGAAATGTCCTGATGTTCAGTGGTTTCATTCGACAGGTTTATTCAGGAGAATCCCATAGGTTTCAATGTTAAAAATATTCCCGTTTTTATCCAATATCTAATAAACCGTTTATTATTTTAATCTGGAGCAAAAAGTCTCTTTATTAATTATTTAGGCATTCTTCGGGATTTTTTCTGCAGTTTTTTTCTGCAGTTTTTTTTTAAATCGGTTTTTCCTTTTTCTGTAACAGCCCTTTCTATTATCATTCATTGGATTTTATTTGTAGATTCCAGACATTTTAGTTCTTTTTTTGTAAACAGTGTTTCAACTTTGAAACTTTCAATCGTACTGTTTTTTTTCTTTTTTTACCCTATTTGTCTGCTTGTCGTCTTTTTCCAGAGGCTGGTCTGCGCTGTGATCAGCGGCTCGGCGTTTTTTTACGGCGTGTATGGCGTGGTTTCTTCACGGTTATGGCGGGTTTCCGGCAGAATTGCGGCGAGTTTGCTGTGGGTTTGTGGCGGGTTTTCCCTGCACTCTGGGGACCCTGCGGTGAATGCTGAATTCACCACAGGTTGGGGAAATTTGATTCCCCGAAGTGCAGGGAACTGTGGGGAACGAGAGAGCCCAGAAAAATCAGTGACATTCCGGTGCTCTCTGAATAACCCCTTTAGTCTTGTGCGTTCCATTTTAGAATGCAGAAACATGGCTCTTACCAAGACTATACGGGCGTCTTTCCAATCCTCACAGTCTATCTTTGTAAAAGGGGTTAAAATATTATATAATCCAACGAGACAAACTGATCTACACGCTACAAATTTAGAAAAACATTATCACATTCACAGAATCTTACTTTGTATTTCTCTGTTGGGGAATCTCGCCCCCCCCAAATTTACAATATTACACAATACTGTGGGATGCGACTTTTTAAAAGAATGGTCCAAATTGTGCCACATCCAAATTCGACACTCCTGCCCATAATGTGGCATCACTTTCCATAGCCAAGGTTAGAAATTAGGGTTAGGGTTACGGCTACGGTGAGGTTATTATTTATGCTTATTTTGGGGTTAGGTTATTATTTGTGCTTGTTTTTGGTTAGAGCTAGGTTATTATTTGTGCTTATTTTGGGTTAGGGCTAGGTTATTGCTTTGAGGTTAGGGCTAGGTTATCATTTGTGTTTTGGGGTTAGAGCTAGGTTAGTATTTGTACTTGTTTTGGGTTAGGGCTAGGTTATTATTTGTACTTACAGATAAAAAACAACATAGCGCCAGTGATATACCGGTAAACGAATTTAAACACAATACATGTCCATCAGCTATCCCCTTTTTTTTCCTCCTTTTCCAAAGTTCACCCTTGCAGATGGTGATATGAACTTGATGATACTGCAAGAGAAGAAGAGGAAACCAAAAAATTGCGCAGTATGTCAGTCCAATAATGTGATAAACAAGATTTGGTATAGAACTCACATTCTTCTGAGCCTGTATCCAGTTCTAGAGTGAAGTGCTTTATGGGTCTTAGATCTATTCAGGCGCCCCTTCAACCCCTTGATGGATCATTGTTCTCAGCCAATTTCTCCTGTAGTGGGTGGAAAGAGATACCTGGCATACCCCTAGTATGATACTGTATAGGACAATATAACATAAATTAAGGCTGATTTAGGACTCACACTTTACTGAG
This sequence comes from Leptobrachium leishanense, assembly GCA_009667805.1. NCBI lineage: Eukaryota > Metazoa > Chordata > Amphibia > Anura > Megophryidae > Leptobrachium > Leptobrachium leishanense. The sequence goes on along the minus strand of CM019068.1, from coordinate 7,708,584 downwards.
CCCGAATTGGCTCACAGAAAAACGCACAGGGATTATAAAGTAATCCCCAAACCTTCTTTCAATCAAGATGGCAGGAAGCAGCAGTACTTAAAATTATTTAATAACATAAGTAATTAAAACATAGCTACCAGACCAGAACGCGTTTCGCCCCAAAAAGGCTTCTTCAGCTGGTATATTTGTTTTGGGGTTAGGTTATTATTTGTGCAGGTTTTGCGGTTAGGGTTAGGTTATTATTTGTGTTTGTTTTGGGGGTAGGTTATTTGTTCTTGTTTTGGGGTTAGATTAATATTTGTGTTTGTTTTGAGGTTAGGTTATTGTTTCTGTTTTTGGGGTTAGGGTTAAGTTATTATTTATGTTTGTTTTTGTGGTAGGTTATTATTTGTGCTGGTTTTGGGTTAGGTTATTTGTGTTTGTTGTTGGGTTACGTTACTATTTGTGTTGGTTTTTGGGTTAGGTTATTATTTGTGTTGGTTTTTGGGTTTAGTTATTATTTGTGTTGGTTTTTGGGGTTAGTTATTATTTGTGCTTTTTTGGGGTTAGGTTATTGTTTCTGTTTTTTGGGGTTAGGGTTAAGTTATTATATATGTTTGTTTTTGGGGTAGGTGATATTTGTTCTTGTTTTGGGGTTAGGGTTAGGTTTGTTATTTGTGCTGGTTTTGGGGTTAGGATATTATTTGTTTTGGTTTTGCGGTTAGGTTAATATTTGTGTTTGTTTTGGGATTAGGTTATTATTTGTGCTGGTTTTGGGGGTAGGTTATTATTTGGGATTGTTTTAGGGTTAGGGCTACATTTTGGGTTAGGGTTAACCCTAAACCTTAACCCTCTCATTCTGCTCCATTATTCTTTCATTTTTGAGCAACAGATTCTGCTCCTTCTGTTGATGCAGTGAGTATCAAAGCAAGGGGCAGCATTTGTTGTCTAAAACGGAAGCACAAATGGAGGAGAATGATAGGGTTAAGGTTTAGGGTTAACCCTAACCTTAAATATTACCCCAGCCCTAAACGAGCACAAATAGTAACCTACCGTAAGTCTAACCTAATTTTCTAAGCCTAGCTATGGAATATGACGTTCCATGTCAGCCCTAAGTGTCCAATTTGTCCGTGGGTGAATATAGAGCATCCAGTTTTTGCTGTGAACAAATTGGAGCAGCTTTTTTTAATTGTGACCTATATATCCGCATCATTTTTTTAATGCGGCTTTTTTACACGTCTTATAGTTAAACCTCAATATGTCCCTCCCACATTAAATAGATTTTTTTTTCTCACGCTGAGGTTTAATGACCCAGATTGCTGATTCAATGTACAGAAGGAAATATTTACGTCTGATTATTATGCGCCTCATTCTATTAATTACTTATTCATGTGGCGGCAGCCCTTCATCAGTCGTAGGGATGAGCCGAACACCACCCGAGTTCGGTTCGAGCCCGAACCCAAACGTCCCATTTGTTCGGGACCGAACCCGAACCCCCATGCAAGTCAATGGGGCTGAAAATTCGTTTTTTTAGAGTGCCCTCCAAGAGGGCATATATGCTGCATATTAGCCATAAAAGGTGTATGGGGGTCTGGGTAGTGCCCTGGGGGACAGGAAACAAGGACAAAAAGTTTTAAAAAAAACGTTTTTAAAGGGACAGTGAGTTTTCCATGAAATAAGGGTTAAAAATAAAAACGAAAAATTCCTTCAAATATCGTGCCTAGGAGGTCCCCATAACCTGCCCGTGAAGTGGCGGATTTCTAGGATGTATAGAAACAGTTAAAAACAAATAAATGACGTTTCATATGACGGTAAATGCTTTTCCTTTAATCTATCCATAAACAACTGCTTGGGGCGGCAGCCTGTATGAAAAGACATTTTAGGACGCGCAGAAAAAGTTTAGTTATTTTTTGGGCTAAATTAATGTGAAACCTATGCAGGCTTTGGATGAAAGTAACAATAGGTGCTTTAAAATTGGGCTTTTAGCATTGGCAACAGTGCCGTCACACCGTAACCCCTCTGAGGATATGAATCTGATACAGGCGTCAGTGGCAGTGCACCCAGATATTGTGCCTTTAGTGCCAGGCATGCAAGTATTATCATACAGTAACCCCTCTGTGGTATTGTGGAAGAGTGCAGGGGTGGACCATGTGGTCCTATATTGAAAAGTGTTTTTTTTTATCTGTTAATGGGCGTCAGTGCACCCAGATATTGTCCCTTTAATGCCAGGCCAGCAAGTATCATCATACAGTAACCCCTCTGTGGTATTGTGGAAGAGTGCAGGGGTGGACTATGTGGTCCTATATTGAAAAGATATGCATCTGGTTAAGGCGTCAGTGCACCCAGATATTCTGCCTTTGGTGCAACACTGCCAGGGCAACAAGTATCATCATACAGTAACCCCTCTGTGGTATTGTGGAAGAATGCAGGGGTGGACCATGTGGTCCTTTATTGAAAAGTTTTTGATCTGGTAATGGGTGTCAGTGCACCCAGATATTGTGCCTTTAATGCCAGGCCATCAAGTATCATCATACAGTAACCCCTCTGTGTTATTGTGGAAGAGTGCAGGGGTGAACCTTGTGGTCCTATATTAAAAAGATATGCATCTGGTTCAGTGCACCCAGATATTCTGCCTTTGGTGCAAGACTGCCAGGGCAGCAAGTATCATCATACAGTAACCCCTCTGTGGTATTGTGGAAGAGTGCAGGGGTGGACCATGTGGTCCTTTATTGAAAAGTTTTTGATCTGGTAATGGGCGTCAGTGCACCCAGATATTGTGCCTTTAATGCCAGGCCAGCAAGTATCATCATACAGTAACCCCTCTGTGGTATTGTGGAAGAGTGCAGGGTTGGAGGTTTTGTGAATGCAGAAGAGGACATCCCCTATCTATTCCATTACTTCAGCATCAGGGGATTGATAGCTGCTGATCCAGGACTGATTCATTTTTATAAATGTCAGCCGGTCTACAGAGTCGGTGAATAGACGCACTCTTTTGTCTGTGACAAAACCTCCAGCGGCACTGAACGTCCTTTCGGAAAGCACGCTAGATGAAGGGCAACCTAGTAGCTGCATAGCATATTGGCTAAGTTCTGGCCAGTGATCCAATCTCAACACCCAGTAAGCCAGTGGATCATCTGCTGGAAACGTATCCAGGTCTGCCCTTGCCCCTAGGTAGCTCTGCACCATATGGTGAAGACGCTGGCAATGGGTGCCTACATTTGACGTCCCTGGGCGTCGAGGACTAAAAAAATTTAAAAATGCATCAGTCAAGCGGCCCTGGCCTTCACCGCTATTCCTCTGATCACCTGCAGCCTCAGAAGCACGTGTGTCAGCACTTGGTAATCTAACAGTGCCTGGAAAGGTGTTACACAAGTTTCGCTTTAGAGCGTCCTCAAGTTTTGTCATCCTGTGCTCCCTCTGTGCGGGCAGGATGAGCTCTGCAACTTTCCCCTTGTATCGTGGATCAAGAATGGTTGCCAACCAGTAATGATCCCTCTCCTTGATAGAACGAATCCTGGGGTCCTTTAGCAGGCTTTGCATCATTAGGGAGCCCATGCAGCGTAGGTTGGAGGTGGCATTAGCTGCCGAGTCTTCCTGGTCAGTGAGGATGACCGTATCGTGCACTTCCTCCTCCCAGCCACGCACAAGCCCTTCTGTTTCTGGGCACACAAAACCCTGCCTTGAGGAATCCCCACCTTCAATGCCCCCACTACTTAAATAGTCCTCCTCCTCCTCATCCTCCTCCTGTCTGATCTGAGTAGGACCCGCTGGAATGCTGTCTGCGGAAAAACTGGGGCCTTGAGAGCTAGGGAAGGCCTCCTCTTCCTCCCGCTGCTCTGCCTCCAGAGCCACATCTACAATTCCCCGCAGAGTGTGCTCCAGCAGGAACACTAAAGGAATTGTGTCACTGATGCATGCACTGTCCCTGCTCACCATCCTCGTTGCCTCCTCAAATGGTGACAGTACAGTGCATGCATCCTTGATCATCAGCCACTGCGGGGGGGAAAAAAAACCAAGTTGACCTGAACCTGTCCTTGTGCCATACTCACACAGGTACTCGTTGATGGCCCTCTGCTGCTTGTGCAGACGCTGCAGCATTGCTAATGTCGAGTTCCACCAGGTGGGCATGTCACAGATCAGACGGTTTGTGGGAAGGTGGAATTCTCTTTGAATTTCTGCAAGGCGAACGCTTGCTGGGAATGACCGTCTGAAGTGGCTGCAGACTTTTCTGGCCTGGATGAGAAGCTCTGGCAGCCCTGGGTACTTGGTTAGGAAACGCTGTACCACCAGGTTTAGGACGTGTGCTAGGCATTGTACATGCGTCAATTTACCCTTGCGTAGGGCGGAGAGAAGGTTGCTGCCATTATCGCAGACGATCATTCCCAGCTCAAGCTGGCATGGTGTTAACCATCTCTGCACCTGCCCCTGCAGAGCTGACAAAATTTCTGACACGGTGTGGCTCCTGTCCCCTAAACAAACCAGCTCAAGCACAGTATGGCATCTTTTTGCTTGAGCCATTGCATAGACCCTGTCAGGCGTCGGTTTAATTGCCACTTCGCCAGAGACAGAGAAGGAGGAGGAGGAAGAGGTGGTGGTGGTGGAGCAGACAGACCTCATACAAGCAGCTTTCTGGAGGCGTGGTGGATGAACAAGCTCCAGCACAGAGCCCCGTCTTGGATCCCTCCCAGCTGCAATCAGAGTTACCCAGTGTGCCGTGAAGGAAATGTAACGACCCTGTCCATGCTTGCTGGACCACGTGTCTAAAGTCACATGCACCTTGCTGCTGACTGCCTTTCCCAATGACTGGATAACATTGTCTTCCACGTGCTGGTATAGTGCTGTAATGGCCTTGCGTGAAAAGTAATGGCGTTTTGGAACCTGCCACTGTGATACAGCGCATTCAGCAAATTCACGGAAGGGAGCAGAGTCCACCAGCTGGAAAGGCAGCAGCTGCAATGCAAGTAATTTTGCTAAGATGGCATTTAGACGCTGTGCTTGGGGATGGTTGGGACTATATTTTTTCTTTCGCGGCAGCAGCTGCGGCAACATAATCTGACTGCGTAAATCTTCAGCTACTGGGATGATGTCACATTGTGAGGAAGGACCTGCTGGTACATCCATTACTGTAGCATCATCCCTGTCGGTGGAGGTTGTAGGCAATTGCATGGCAGGACATACAGTGTGGGTAGAGACAGATGAGGAGGAGGAGGACCTACGCAAAGTTTTGCCCCAATGGGATGTGTGGCACTTGTTCATATGTCGCCTCAAGCACGTGGTACCCAAGTGTCCAGTGTTTATCCCACGCTTCAGCCTCCTCTGACATAGATTACAAATAGCAACGCTGGGGTCTGCTGCACAGTTCTTAAAGAACTCCCAGACAGCAGATTTCCTGCATGTGTTCTTTGAGACAACAGCGCTCTGCACCGGAGCAGCTCTGACATGTGATGCCTTGGACTGGCTAGTGCTACGGTTGGTCACAGAGGATGTTGTGCCTCGTGTTTGCTGTGCCTCCTCCTCCTCCCCCTCCTCCTCACTTGATTCCTCAGTTCGATCTGGCACCCAGGTGGAGTCAGTGACCTCATCATCATCAATGTCATCTTCACCCCCTATCTCCTAGTCACTGGAGCCAACTTGGCAGTATGCTGCAGCTGCTGGGGCAACATGAGTGCCAGTTATTTGTGTGTCATCACTGGCACCCCCTTCCTCTAGGTTGATTATACTCCCTTGCTCAACCTCAGAGATTGAATCAGAGCACTGTAGTTGCTGCGCATCCTCAAACAGCATGTCACTCTCATTGTAGTCAAACAATTCAGCTGACTCCTCCGTGTGTGATAGCGAGTCTACGGCAGGAGTAGCTGTGGACATGGAGGCTGCATTAGATGCTTTGGCAGCTGAGGTGGACTGTAAAGCACTAGAAGCCTGGCTGGCAGAGGACTCGGAGGATGAGGATGGCCTGGTTAGCCAATCCACCAAGTCCTCTGTATGTTGCTGCTGCTTAAGATGGCCAGCACCAGTTAGAAAGGACAAGCGTGCCCCTGCAGAGGATGCATCACGTCCACCACATTTAGAGACACAGCCTCCCGACACAGGGGCTGCTTGCCCTCTTATCTGTGGCTGGGAGCGTCTGCCTGTCCTTTTTGTTCTTTCAGACATGGTGAGTGATATATAGGTTAATATATACAGAACTCTGATTCAACTCTGGTATAAAGATTTAAATAACTCTGGTATAACTCAGTGAGACACACTGATAGCTGACAGCCAGTGACAAGAGACAGATCACCTTAATTCACAAATGTTTTAAATAAATTAGTGAGCCCCAAAATACAGAGTGGTACTGTATGTATGACGAGACACAGATCACCTTAATTCACAAATGGTTTAAAGAAATTAGTGAGCCCCAAAATACAGCGTGGTACTTTTTGTATGACGAGACACAGATCACCTTAATTCCCAAGTTTTTTAAAGAAATTAGTGAGCCCCAAAAAAAATTGCTGGCTGTGTGACGACGAGACACAGAAGATCACCTTAATTCCCAAGTGTTTTAAAGAAATTAGTGAGCCCCAAAATACAGCGTGGTACTTTTTGTATGAGGAGACACAGAACACCTTAATTACCAAGTGTTTTAAAGAAATTAGTGAGCCCCAAAAAGACTTGCTGGCTGTGTGACGAGACCCAGAAAATCACCTCAATTCACAAATGTTTTAAATAAAGTTGTAAACCCCAAAAGAACTTGCTGGCACAGTGACAAGACACGCATCACCTAAATTCCCTGATATTTGGTCGAAATGAGACCCCCCCAGACCCCCCCCCCCAATAGCGTGGCAGACAGGCAGTAGCAACACACACAACTATCTTCTTTGAAATCTCCTCTGAAATGCGTGCAGAATCGGAGCGTTGAAACCTTATATAGTGTGCTGCGGGACATGATTGGGCAAAAATAAGCTTTATAGTCTGTTCGACCAATGGGAATTCAGTTCCCTCTGCAAACATATTGGAGGCGCAGTGTTGCCATGTGTTCCCCCTTGACTTGACCGCTGTATCTATCACTACAACTATCTATCTATCTATCTATCTATCTATCTATCTATCTATCTATCTATCTATCTATCTATCTGTATCTATCTCTATCTATCTATCTATCTATCTATCTATCTGTATCTATCTATCTATCTATCTATCTATCTATCTATCTATCTGTATCTATCTGTATCTATCTATCTATCTATCTATCTATCTATCTGTATCTATCTATCTATCTATCTATCTATCTATCTATCTATCTATCTGTCTATCTATCTATATGTATCTATCTGTATCTATCTATCTATCTATCTATCTATCTAATCTATCTATCTATCTATCTATCTATATCTATCCTTTTATTTGTATATATCTCTGTGTTTATCCTCTTATTTGCATCTATCTGTATCTATCCTTTTATTTGTATCTGTCTGTATCTATCCTCTTATTTGTATCTGTCTGTATCTATCCTCTTATTTGTATCTATCTATCTATATCTATTTATCTGTATCTATCTATCTATCTATCTATCTATCTATCTATCTATCTATCTATCTATCTATCTATCTATCTGTGTCTATCCTTTTATTTGTATCTCTCTATATCTATCCTTTTATTTGTATTTATCTAGCTGTCTGTATCATTTAATTTGTATCTGTCTGTATCTATCATTTTATTTGTATTTATCTGTCTGTATCCTTTTATTTGTATCTGTCTGTATCTATCCTCTTATTTGTATCTATCTGTCTGTATCTATCCTTTAATTTGTATCTATCTGTATCTATCCTTTTATTTGTATCTATCTATCTATCTATCTATCTATCTATCTATCACTATCTATCTATCTATCTATCTATCTATCTATCTATCTATCTATCCCATATCTATCTGTATTTATCTATCTCTATCTATCTATCTGTATCTATCTATCTATCTATCTATCCATATCTATCTGAATCTATCTATCTATCTGTATCTATCTATCTGTATCTATCTATCTGTATCTATCTATCTATCTATCTATCTATCTATCTATCTATCTATCTATCTATCTATCTGTATCTATCTATCTCTATCTATGTCTATCCTTTTATTTGTATCTATATATATATATATCCTTTTATTTGTATCTATCCTTTTGTTTGTATCTATTTATCTATATCTATTCTTTATTTGTATCTGTCTATCTGTATCTATCCTTTCATTTGTATCCAGGGGTCAAGTCCAGGGGGAATGCGTGGGAACGCAGTTCCTGCACTATTTCTGCAGAGGGATCTCTGTTCCCATTGGTTCCATACATTATAAAGCTTGAATTCGGCTGAACAATCATATCTTTCCATTTTAAGTCACAATAGATATTTGATTTACCATCAAGGCTATTCAGAGAGAGGTGAAAACCTTGAATGACTGGAGACTTGAAAATTCTAGGTCAAAATAGTCAAACCAGAAAAATTCTCCCATTTATCTCACTTTCAAATTGGCTATTTGGTCTAGATTGTTCATTCTCCTGCCAAATCTCAAGGTTTGCACCTCTCTTTGAATAGCCCTGCATGTATTTCTGCTAGAATCAACATAAATATATGCAATTTGATTGTGTGTTTGTGTTGCGTTTCAGATTATAATTGATAATTGGGGGATAAAAAAATCGTGGGGAGTTCCCACACTTATTGTTTTAAAACTTTACCCCCTGTTTGTAGCTATCTGTGTCTATCCTTTTATTTGTATCTATCTGTCTATCCTTTTATTTTTATCCATCTATCTGTGTCTATCCTTTTATTTGTATCTATCTTTTTATTTATATCTGTCTATTCTTTCATTTATATCTGTCTATCCTTTTATTTGTATCTATCTTTTTATTAATATCTGTCTATCCTTTTATTTGTATCTATCTTTTTACTTATATCTGTCTATCCTTTTATTTGTATCTATCTTTTTATTTATATCTGTCTATCCTTTTATTTGTATCTATCTTTTTATTTGTATCTGTCTATACTTTTATTTGTATCTGTCTATCTTTTTATTTGTATCTGTCTATCCTTTCATTTGTATATATCTTTTTATTTGTATCTGTCTATCCTTTTATTTGTATCTATCTTTTTATTTATATCTGTCTATCCTTTCATTTGTATCTATCTTTTTATTTGTATCTGTCTATCCTTTTATTTGTATCTGTCTATCTTTTTATTTGTATCTTTGTATCTTTTTATTTGTATCTGTCTATCCTTTCATTTGTATCTATCTTTTTATTTGTATCTGTCTATCCTTTCATTTGTATCTATCTTTTAATTTATATCTGTCTATCCTTTTATTTGTATCTATCTTTTTATTTATATCTGTCTATCCTTTCATTTGTATCTATCTTTTTATTTGTATCTGTCTATCCTTTTATTTGTATCTGTCTATCTTTTTATTTGTATCTTTCTATCTTTTTATTTGTATCTGTCTATCCTTTCATTTGTATCTATCTTTTTATTTATATCTGTCTATCCTTTTATTTGTATCTATCTTTTTATTTATATCTGTCTATCCTTTTATTTGTATCTATCTTTTTATTTGTATCTGTCTATACTTTTATTTGTATCTATCTTTTTATTTGTATCTGTCTATCCTTTCATTTGTATATATCTTTTTATTTGTATCTGTCTATCCTTTTATTTGTATCTATCTTTTTATTTGTATCTGTCTATCCTTTTATTTGTATCTGTCTATCTTTTTATTTGTATCTTTCTATCTTTTTATTTATATCTGTCTATCTGTATCTATTTTTTTATTTGTATCTAGTTATCTGTAACTCCCCTTCTATGTATATCTGTATCTATCATTTTATGTGTATCTGTATCTCCCCTTTTATGTGCATCTAGTTATACCTGTGTATAGTATATATTGCACATATTATCCTAGTTAACTTGCCTAGATATTTTATTTTAAAATATTTTCTATTTTGTAGAATTTTGGGTTGAAAGCAGCAGAATTAAAGGCATTGTTGCACAAAGCAGAGGATAAAATTAAGTAAGGGCTGATGTGATGTAAGAGCTCAGTATAAACTACCCTCTCCTTCCTGCTCTGAGCCCAGAGTGAGCAGAGACAGAGGGAGCACATGGTGCAGAGAAACTGACTGCTCTGTATCACTGACAGCTGCCTGCATTTAACCCCTGCTAGGATAAACTCTGAGGGTCTCCAGGATGGAGCCTGATAAGGTAGGTCATTATTGCCTGACACCTTTCATCTGCTGGAATTATCTTTTAAAAAAGAGTAAAATGATGTGTGCAGTTTCCTTCTGCTGTTGCAGCTTATTGCTCCGGGTGACCTTGTTAACCCTTATAGATTCACAGATAAATACAATGCAAAGGCGTAATCACAGGTGTTTTATCGTTCTTATAACTATGGGGTTCCCCAGATACAGGTTACCCCAAAATCAATTTGCACTGCATCAATCTGAAAACAAAGGGGAAAAAAACAGTATAATGTGGTAATTTAATATAATAAAATCAGGTATAAAAAGCCAAAAACAAACTCACAAACATAAGACACAGAACCAAATGTGCATAAAAGCATTTTCCTCAGTGGCTCAGACCTCCCGATAGCCTTTAACCCCCCCAGTCAGGAGTCCGGGCAGCGTATATTGAAGTCTGCAGGAGAATTCCGTAAAAAGGGAGTCTTTCAGTGCACCGGGATATCGCCTGACGCGTTTCGTAGGAATTACACTCTACTTCATCAGGAGCCTGTCCCCAAATAAAAGCAAATCCTTTATAAAGACCATTGATTGAAAAATCGAATTGAAAAATCTTCTTCCTCCAACCATTTGATAATGTAGCTCGGCTGTGCGTGCACTAATGAGTGCGCATGCATATTACATCACCAGGTTCCCCGGAGTCAAGTTCTGCCAACCGGCAGTCAGCTCACCTCTTCTGAGCATGCGGCGCTCTGTCTCGCGGGTTTTTGTAACTTTGTAACACTCATATTATAACCACTTTGTTTAGTTTATTGTCCACAACATTCCATTTCAATTCATGTTCTAAAAACAACTCTGAAACTGGAAAAACACGGAGGGGGTTATTCAGAGACCACCAAAATGTGGCCGACACAGGGTGTCAAAGTTCTCCACCCTGCGGTGAATTCAGGATTCAACGGAGGGTCCCCGGAGTGCAGGGAAAACTGGCCGCAAACCCACCGCAATCCTGCCGAACACCCAACAATAACTCGCCAGAACCACTGGAAAAAACCACGCCAAACATGACAGGAAAAAGGAGACGAGCTGCCGAACACAGCACAGAGCAGCCGCTGAAAAAAGCCGACAAGCTGAAGAACAGGGTAAAAAAAACAAACAAAACAATACGCTTGAAAGTTTGAAAATTGAAACACTGTTTGCAAAAAAACTACTGAACGAAAATGTCTGGAATTAACATATAAAATCCATTGAATGATAATAAAAAGGGCTGTTAAAATAAAATGAAAAAAACACTATTTAAGAAATAAAACAGAAAAAAAAATTGCAGGAAAAATCCCGAAAAATGCCTAAAAGATCCTAAAAATTTTATAAATAAAGTGACATTTTGCTGCAGATTAAAATAATAAACGGTTTATTAGATATTGAATTAAAATAGGTTTCAATTTTAAAAATATTCCTATGGGATTCGCCTGAATAAACCTGCCGAATGAAACCATTGAATATCAGGGCATTTCACTGACATTTCTCTGCTGTTCAATGTGAATAGATTAACCATTGCTTCTCTATGGGGATTTCACTGCCGCCGAACAGGCACCGTATTTCACTGCCGCCGAACAGACACCATATTTCACTGCCGCCGAACAGGCACCGTATTTCACTGCCGCCGAACAGGCACCGTATTTCACTGCCGCCGAACAGGCACCATATTTCATTGCTGTCGAACAGGCACCGTATTTCACTGCTGTTGAACAGGCACCGTATTTCACTGCCGTCGAATAGGCACCGTATTTCATTGCCGCCGAACAGGCACCGTATTTCACTGCCGTCGAACAGCACCGTATTTCACTGCCGCCGAACAGGCACCATATTTCCCTGCCACCGAACAGGCACCGGGTTTCACTGCCACCATACAGGCACCGTATTTACTGGCAGTTCGCCAAAACTGGCTGCTTTCTGAGTAGCCGGATGGCCCCGAAATGTCATTGTACTGAGAAATTCACTGTTCGGTGAAATTTTGGTGGCAGATCGGCTCTCTCTGAATAACCCCTTTAAAGAGGTTTGCTGCCTCCTGATGCCTGGGCTCAGCCGCTTGATGACATTTGGGTGGTCCTGAAGGGGATAGTGATACCCAAGACAAAGCTCATGACCGGCTGGGAATCCTTATTATTATTATTTTATTTGTTGCATCAACATATTCGGCAGTCTGTTGTATTATACAATGTATCAGCAAACTTTATTATTCACGGAAGAAAAGGACAGGAGGCTGGGATGGTTATGCGGAAAAAAGGAATTTGCAAAATTTTGATGCAAAGTTTAGTACAGAAATGCAATCTCCTATTTTCTGACCCATAATGCACATAGAAAGGCAGGGCACGGAATACACAAATATATTTCTGGGCTGATTTTGGTTTTGATACAATATTTAAGGTCCTGGCGGAAGTGAAATGCAAGGGGGTCTGCTCTATATCTGGAGTATGGAAAGATGTTACATGAATGGTGTGGAACACTGAGAAGGGATAATGGGGCAAAAGCTAGTCTTGACGAAGACCTACATGCGTGAGTTTGGGTTCAAAAGTTAAAGGAGTGCAGGTAACAAGCTGGCGAATCCAGAAATAAAGCCGGTATAAGTCCAGAGGATTGTGAGCGCGGCATTAAGTGTATAAGAAATCTGAAAGTTTCACTGGTGCGGAGGACAAACACAGGCTGCTGGCAGCGCAGGAGGAGGATGTTATCTCTGGCATTATGGATTCAAAGCTAATATTTGTCAAGGAGGGTAAATATATGCAAGTCTTAGCACACCAAGAGGACTCGGGATAAACGCAGGCTCGGAGATGGAAATTTTGTGGATAAGGTGGAACGATTAGCAAGTGGGATAGGAGGGCGCGTTTATTTATTTATGTATTTACAGTTGTGTTCAAAATGATTCAACCCCCAATGCTGTTAAGGGTTTTAGGGAATTTAGTGACATTTGTAATTGTATTCAGAATGAAATCCTACAAGGACTTTTTAAAGAACCATATGCAACTAAAATGACATCAATTGGTTTTGTAATACAGTAGTAAATGTTTCTTTTGTGAATTCTTCATTGACACAATTATTCAACCCCTTAAAGACTACCACTCTGAAGAACAGAGGTTCATTCAAGTGTTTTCAATCAGGTATTGAAAACACCTGTGGATGTCACGGAGCAGCAATAAAGCATAATAAGCACCAATTAGGCAGCTTTAAAATGACTGTGATACTCAGCTCCTTCTAGACATTTACTGGTGTGGTTACAAACATGGTCAAGAGAATGGTCCAGGAAGACAAGAGAAGAGGTGATTACTCTTCACAGGAAGGGCAATGGCTATAAGAAGATTGCAAAGATGTTAAACATACCAAGAGAGACCATAGGAAGCATCAATCGCAAATTCAAGGCAAAGGGCACTGTTGAAACGCTACCTGGTCGTGGCAGAAAGAAGATGCTGACTTCGACTGCTGTGCGCTACCTGAAGCGTAGAGTGGAGAAAAGTCCCCGTGTGACTGCTGAGGAACTGAGAAAAGATTTGTCAGATGTGGGTACTGAAGTTTCAGCTCAGACAATACGGCGCACACTGCGTAATGAAGGCCTCCATGCCAGAACTCCCAGGCGCACCCCCTTGCTGTCTCCAAAGAATAAAAAGAGTCGACTGCAGTATGCCAAAAGTCATGTGGACAAACCACAGAAGTTTTGGGATAGTGTTCTGTGGACTGATGAAACAAAATTAGAACGGTTTGGGCCCATGGATCAATGCTATGTTTGGAGGAGGAAGAACAAGGCCTATGAAGAAAAGAACACCTTGCCTACTGTGAAGCATGGCGGGGGGTCAATCATGCTTTGGGGCTGTTTTGCTTCTGCAGGTACAGGGAAGCTTCAGCGTGTGCAAGGTACCATGAATTCTCTTCAGTACCAGGAGATATTGGATGACAATGTGATGCAGTCCGTCACAAACCTGAGGCTTGGGAGACGTTGGACCTTTCAACAGGTCAATGATCCCAAGCATACCTCCAATTCCACAAGAGCATGTTGCAGAGTAAAGGCTGGAACATTTTGGAGTGGCCATCGCAGTCACCTGACTTAAATCCGATTGAGAACCTCTGGTGGGACTTAAAGAAAGCAGTTGCAGTGCGCAAGCCTAAGAATGTGACTGAACTGGAGGCTTTTGCCCATGATGAATGGGCGAAAGATACCCGTAGATCGCTGCAAGACACTTGTGTCAAGCTATGCTTCACGTTTAAAAGCTGTTATAACTGTAAAACAGTACTAAGTACTAAGATTGAATGTCACTTGGGGGTTGAATAAAACTGATAATGATGTGAGCACAGAAAAGACATTTGTGCTTATTTCATTATAAATGTTATGTTATATTTGTCTGACCTACACGTGTCTCTTTGATTTAATTGTAACCAAGATGACTGAATGATCAAAATCAATGTCAAACTGGCCAAAACACTCAATTTCAGTGGGGGTTGAATAATTTTGAACACAACGGTATAAGGGGCCATGTTACATAGTTGGTGCTAACTTAAAGGGATACTCTACGCAACATGACCACCTAAGCTTTTTTAGGTGGTTATGATGCCCTGAGTATGCCCGTGTCTGTTCCCCCTCCCTCCGCTCAGCCGATCGGCTGAAACAGCTGAGAGACGAAGAGGACTTTCCTCCGCCCTCCCAGCTGTCAGTCAGCAGAGCGGGATTCATATTTCCCGCTTCTGCCGACTATTGCCGAGTAGGAGACGTCATCGCGCTTTCAGCTTTCAGCGCGATGACGTCTCCAACTCGCCGCAGTAGCTGGCGGCAGCTGCTGAGGATTAGTGTTGCGCGCATCCTCTTGCGTGCAACACTAATCCAAGAAGATGGAGCCGGGAGGAAGCCTGCTGATTGGCTGGCTTACGTGAGAGGCGCGCATGCGTGCTTCTCACGTAAACCATTAGCCAAGTGAAAGTTAGAAGGACGGGAGCGGAAGAGGAGGGAGGTGAGAATAAAAAAAAAAAAGATGCCGTTGGAAACAGGTGGATTTTAGGGTAAGAATTACAGTAACAAAAAAAAAAATCCCTACCTATTTATTGAGGGAATATGTATAGTTTAATGTAAAGAAAGCAGGGGGGGGGAGATTTTTGATTAGAGTGTTCCTTTAACCAGAGCTGTTGTTAACTTAAAACCTCCATAGGCTATAATGGCTCAGTTTACAACAGCTCTGGTTAAATTAGCACCAACTATGCAATATGGCCACAAGTGTTTTACCAGGACGGATACATTGAGATTCTCTGGTTTTCAGTTTGTCCTGGATTCAAGAACATTGAATTGTTACAGAAACACAAAGTAATAAAATGCAAGATATTAAAACCACAAATATACAGATTAACCCAGAATTAAATATGTAGCAAATAGAGTCACTGTGTTACATGTTTACAGGTGCATTCTGTATATAGTCACTATGTTACATGTTTACAGGCGCATTCTGTATATAGTCACTATGTTACATGTTTACAGGTGCATTCTGTATATGGTCACTATGTTACATGTTTACAGGCGCATTCTGTATATAGTCACTGTGTTACATGTTTACAGGTGCATTCTGTATATAGTCACTGTGTTACATGTTTACAGCTGCATTCTGTATATAGTCACTGTGTTACATGTTTACAGGCGCATTCTGTATATAGTCACTGTGTTACATTTTTACAGGCACATTCTGTATATAGTCACTGTGTTGCATGTTTACAGGTGCATTCTGTATATAGTCACTGTGTTACATGTTTACAGGCGCATTCTGCATATAGTCACTGTGTTACATGTTTACAGGCACAATCTGTATATAGTCACTGTGTGAAATGTTTACAAGCGCATTCTGTATATAGTCCCAGTGTTACATGTTTACAGGTGCACTCTGTATATAGTCACTGTGTTACATGTTTACAGGTGCATTCTATATATAGTCACTGTGTTACATGTTTACAGGCGCATTCTGTATATAGTCACTATGTTACATGTTTACAGCTGCATTCTGTATATAGTCACTGTGTTACATGTTTACAGGTGCATTCTGTATATAGTCACTGTGTTACATGTTTACAGGCACATTCTGTATATAGTCACTGTGTGAAATGTTTATAGGCGCATTCTGTATATAGTCACAGTGTTACATGTTTACAGGTGCATTCTGTATATAGTCACAATGTTACATGTTTACAGGCACATTCTTTATATAGTCACTGTGTTACATGGTTACAGGCACATTCTGTATATAATCACTGTGTTACATATTTACAGGCACATTCTGTATATAGTCACTGTGTTACATATTTACAGGCACATTCTGTATATAGTCACTGTGTTACATGTTTACAGCTGCATTCTGTATATTGTCACTGTGATACATGTTTACAGGCGCATTCTGTATATAGTCACTATGTTACATGTTTACAGGAGCATATTATTTTTATTATTCTTTATTTATAAAGCGCCAGCATATTCCACAGCGCTGTACAATAGGCACAGTATAGACATGGTTACAATACAATACATTGAACAACCTTTGACAAACAGTACAGGAGGAGATGAGGCCCTATTCCTGTAGGAACTCACAATCTAGGAGGATTGGGGTTGGAAACAGGAGGAGAGGACTGCAAGGTGAGAGTGATTGATGGTTGCGTCAGTGAGTTGGGTGGTAGGCTTCCCTAAATAGGAACGTTTTAAGGGAGCGTTTGAAGGAAGAGAAGTTAGGGGAAAGTCTGACAGTACGAGGGAGAGCGTACCAGAGAGTGGGGACTGCGCGTGAGAAATCCTGCAGTCTATCATGAGAAGAGGTGATGCGGGGAGAAGCAAGGCGCAGGTCACTGCTTGAGCATTCTGTATATAGTCACTGTGTTACATGTTTACAGGTGCATTCTGTATATAGTCACTGTGTTACATGTTTACAGGCACATTCTGTATATAGTCACTGTGTTACATGTTTACAGGTGTATTCTGTATATGGCCACTATGTTACATGTTTACAGGTGCATTCTGTATATAGTCACTGTGTTACATGTTTACAAGCGCATTCTGTATATAGTCACTGTGTGAAATGTTTACAGGTGCATTTTTTATATAGTCACTGTGTGAAATGTTTACAGGTGCATTCTGTATATAGTCACTGTGTTACATGTTTACAGGTGCAATCTGTATATAGTCACTGTGTGAAATGTTTACAGGTGCATTCTGTATATAGCCACTATGTTACATGTTTACAGGTGCATTCTGTATATAGTCACTGTGTGAAATGTTTACAGGTGTATTCTGTATATAGTCACTGTGTTACATGTTTACAGGTGCATTCTGTTTATAGTCACTGTGTTACATGTTTACGGGCACATTCTGTATATAGTCACTGTGTGAAATGTTTACAGGCACATTCTGTATATAGTCACAATGTTACATGTTTACAGCTGCATTCTCTATATAGTCACTGTGTTACATGTTTACAGGTGCATTCTGTATATAGTCACTGTGTTACATGTTTACAGCTGCATTCTGTATATAGCCACTATGTTACATGTTAAGGCTAGGGTCAGACTAACGCATTTTTCACAGTTGTCCGTGAAAATGTGCGTTCGAAGAATGGACGTATTTTTTTCACGGAATACGCAATAGCGGTCATACTATGCGCAGTTTATCCGTGATTTTGTACGGATCATCAATAAAACACTTTCTTGCATCTGGACGTTATGTTGGCCGACATTA